>OZ010592.1:19036349-19173849 GCA_963932145.1 Acanthosepion lycidas
CGCCATATTTATTACAACGTTTCGGCTGTTGTACGCTCCGGCCTTCTTCAGGTGGTTGGAATGTCGAACTGAACCCTTTATTTCGCTCACTGGGGTAGACTGTTCTAGTTCCACGTGCCATGTTTAATGGATGTCAGTGATCAGTTATCTCCTGTTAATTTCCCTCTGAAAGTTTTCCACTGCCTTAACTGGGTATGAACTGATACTCTTTGGGTCCTGTCACTGGATCTAACTAACGCCTTTATCCACTGTGGCATGTGTCCTTGAGGACAACCACCTGAAGAAGGCCGGAGCGTACAACGGCCGAAACGTTGTAATAAATATGGCGACAAAGATAAAGACAATAATCCAAATAATGTAAATAGTGTACATAATACCTCATCTCAGAAATATCGACAGAATGTTGTTTTCCTCGAAAAAGAGTGTCCGGTCCATTAGAACATATGTGATCAGTTTATATTGTGGACAGACATGTTGTTGGCTTATAATTTTTGGGATCATCTGTTTCACCCGTTTTTAGTAGGAGATATTTAATACCTTTAGTGATCCATTCTGAAATTTCATTGGGTTCATTAATTAATATTAATAAAGGTTTGTGTAAGAGTATTATGAATTGATGACAGATGATAGAGCGAAAAGTCGGGTACCTTGTCATTTTCTGGGGATTTCTTTTTTTGAGATTTTGTTAGAGCTTGCCTACCATTATTCTTGGTTATATTTTCCCATTCTTACACAGGTTTATCTTTCATTCTTTCTTGTTCTTGTTTAATCCATTCTGCATTTGAATTATATTCCTTTGGCTTGCCCCAAATATTCCCTCCAAAATGTTTGCACTTCCTCAATAGATGGTGGCTTTTTGACTTTTAACTATAACTATTTAACTAATAACTATATAGCAGTGAGAAGCTTGCGACTTTTCGTCTGTGAGAAAGGGGTTGTAGGGTGGAAAATGATTTGACATGGAGACGCTTTTGGGATCTATCGAAACTGGAAAGTAAAGAATAGACAGATCATACTCATATACAGGGTGTCCATAAAGTTCGTGTGTACTTTAAAAAACGTATAACTTTATTTGTATTTGCAATAGAAATAATCTGTAAAAAGTATTATAAAGTTTAATGTACCTAGTTGTAAGTATAGCTAAAATAACTAATGTGATTTCGGGCATTACTGAAAATCAGTTGGCTAATTTTTTCCGGGAACTGCAAAATCGTATTCCCCTTTGTATTGCTAATGATGGAGGACATGTGGAAACCTAAATAAAATTTCAATAAAACCTTAAAGAACATAGATTTACTTCTTTCTAATCCTTTTTACAAATTATTTCTATCGTAAATACAAATAAAGTTATAAATTTTTTAATGTGCACACGAACTTTATGGATACCTTGTATAGTAACAGTACTCCATTTTAGGCCTGATCTGATACTAGAAAGGTAAAAGATAGCATGAGGAGTCAGCTACTTACTGGAGCGGTACAGGCAGCCGGACATATTACCTGCAATTTTAGTGATGGGTCGTATATTACGAATTCCACTTGAGGTCGAGTGTGTGACTGAAACCCAATATGCTCTCAAGGCATGGGGCCTCCTCGATGGGACATTCGTTCATCTTGACTGGCGGGAAGATGCTGTTTGATGGAAACTTACTTCTCGCCGATGGAATACAAAGAGAATGTGGGTGGTTTGCTACTATGTTAGCGGCAGGGTGTGTCCTATCCATGAAGGGAGAGACATGCCGGAATCAAGGAATGTAGTTTATCCGAAAATTGTCCATGATGGTAACGATAGAGCAGTGAGAGACTCGCTACATTCCGCCTGTGAGACAGAGGTTGGAGGGTGGAAAATAATTCTTCTCCAACACGGACTTGGTGACGCATCAAAACTAGAAAGTGAGGATTGGGCAGCTTCCGTCCAAATATGGAAACAGTACTCCATTTTAGGCCTGATCTAGCTCTTGCAAAGGCAGAGAATAGCAGAAGGAGTCAGATACATACTGGAGCGGTACAGGGAACCGAACATTTTTCCAGCATCTTTAGCGATAACTCGAATGTACGAGTTCTACTAATGATCTGGGTTGAGTTTAGGGCCCAACTATTGGTCAAAGCATGGGCCCTCCCTGAGGGAACATTCATTCATCGTGATTGGTGAAAGTTCTGGGTTCGAAGGTGGAATGTACGCTTGGGAGTCTGTTCCATAGGGCAGCAGTTCATTGGAAGAAGATATTTGAGTGGAATTTACTTCTTGCTGATGGAATAAAGAGGGAATGTGGATGGTTTGCTACTATGTAAGTGACATGGTGGGTCCTAGCCATGAAGGTTAAACCTGGTGGAACCAAGAAATGTAATTCATTCAAGCACTTTACATAGAAGTAGTGATAGAGCAGTGAGAGACTCCCCACATCCTGCCTGAGAGAGAGAGGTTGGAGGGTGGAAAATAATTCTTCTCCAACAAGGGCTCAGAGACGCTTTTGAAATTTATCAAGACTTGAAAGTGAGGTTTGGGCAGCTCCTGTCCAAATATGACAATAGTAACTCATTTTCGGCCTGATCTGGCTCTTATAAAGTTATGGCATAGCATGAGGAGTCAGGTACTTACTGGAGTGGTACAGGGAGTTGATCATTTTACCTGCATCTTTAGCGATGGCTAGTATGTACGTATAGTTTGTACTACTTCCGCTTGAGGTCTGGGCCCTATAGGCACTCATGGCACGCCCCAACCACCCGTGAGAGAACATTTGTTCATCGTGATTGGCGATAGTTCTGGATCCGATCGACCAAAAATTACCTTTTGACTGATACTCGTTCCAGGATTAAGATTAGGAATCCTGAGACTGTTGTATTGCTTTTTTTTTTAAATCATTTCACCCCAAGCAAGGTAATAAAGCCACTAGTTACTGAATGTTAGAGAACATGAGAAAAAAAATCTACTGTTAAGGTGAGAGGACAATAAAAGAACAAGAATTAAGAAGACAGAAGATAACGATTGACATTGCGTCTAAATTTTTGAAGATCAAATTTGACTGTGAATCAAGAAGTCGGAAGAGAGTTTCGCAAGCAAAAAGTGCGAGAGAAGAAACTATTAGCATAGAACTTACTGTTACATCTTGCCATATCAACTGTAGCATGATGAGATCGTGTCGCCAAATTAGTACTGCCCTTAAATTCATAAAGTCTAGGTACCATAGAGGAAAGTCCATCAGAACAATTACCATGAAAGCATTTATAGAAAAACACAGGGAAGCTACGTTACGACGGTGGGAAAGTGATTGAAGCTGAGATGACATGTGAGGGACAATAAATATGTAAATTATTCTTTCTATTTTATCAAGAAGCTCTAAATACATAGCAAAAGCACCAAACCAGACGTGGCAGCAATATTCAGTGCATGGATGAATAGTAGATTAATAAATGTGTAAGATACTATTTGGATAGAACTTATGTAGCCATTTCAGCTGCAAAATGATGAGTCCATGTTGTGAATCTAGTACTGTGCTTAAATTCATAAAGTCTAGGTAGCATAGAGAAAAGTTCATCAAAACAATTATCATGAAAGTATTTATAGAAAAGGCACAGGGAAGCTACGTTACTGCAGCAGGAAAGGGACTGAATCCGGGATGCCAGGTCAGGACCAATAACATTGCAGATTTCTCTTTGGATTTGATCAAGAATCTTTAAATATATAGCAAGAGCACCAGTCTAGATCTCTTTTGGCAGGTTGCATGTGCTTGTACAATTAAAATTGCTGTACTTAAAGAAAAAACCCATTATAAGTTTTGACAAGGAAGTAGACTATGTTGATGACTAGATTTGAAACTCTATGACATTTGTCTCCATTTTGTTAGGCTTTGTATGCTTCGACTATTAAAAGCGTTGAATTTAACGAAGAACAAACATTACTTTTTGACCAGCCCTCGTATGTTTAATTGTTACTTGGTGAAGTGTAATAGAATTAAGATTTTTGTTGTCGTTGTTAACATTCGTGTTCATCAATGCAGATTGTTATTCAATATTTCATTTTCTCTTTTATTTCAACCGGAAAAAACGTCAATTCATTCTCCAGTATTTTTAGCATTTATCCAGTATTTCATCAAATGAAAACGACACAAGCGAATTTAAAATTTGTAAATTGGAATAAAATCAAGGATTAAGATTTTAACAATAACGCGATAATAAAGATGAAAAAAAATGTAATGTTGAGTTTGAAATGTTCTTTTATTTTCTCAGTCCGTTCGTTTCATCTAATGATAAAATCTGAACTAATTAACCACTCATTCTTTTCATTTTTTTAAATGAGGAAATGTGCCTCTCCCCCAGATAGTGGTGAATTTTACGATAACTCAATGATTATCACAACACCAGTTATACTTTTAAATGACGCAACCTGTTCTTTGTTATATTTGGGTTTATAGATAAACAAGGTCGAGTTTATACTTGAGACTACTTGATTGAGTTTATACGTGAGGCTATACGTAAACATTGATTGGGTTTATACTGGAGCTTATAGGTAAATAATAGTAAGATGTATACGCATGTAGGCAAATATTGGTTATGTTTATGCTTGGGTCTATAGGTAAAATTTTGGTCGGATTTTTACTTGAGTCAATAGGGAAAAATTGATCTGATTTATACTTGAGTCAATAGGCAAACGAGTTTATTCTAGAGTCTAACATGAATAATATCTACACTCGAACCGGCAAACATCTATCTGGAAGATGGCCACACTGGGGATGGCTTACCTCACTGCAGGGGATGCAATCGGAGTATTCTAAGGCCCCACCAACAGGACAGGGAAAGGGGGGGGAGAGTGTGTGTGTTTGAGAGAGAGAGAGAGAGAGAGAGAGAGAGAAATTATATATTTACTAATGTTTACAATTGGTTGAGTGATTTGTTTTTTTACGGCCTACCAACCCTTTGTGGGTTATTTAAAGCGGAAACATATTTTGGATTTATAACTGATTTTCCGGATACAGATCTTACTATTTAACCCATAACTGGGGGATGAGGTGGATTCATGCCATTCTTAAGGGTATTTGCGTGTAAGTAAATGTAACGAACCTGATTGGAATTCGAACTCGGTTCCTCGAATTCTCATTCCGAGCCATTAATATTTACAAAACAAATTTAGTTTGGTATCAGCCCACAGCAATAGACAGCCAAGTGAGGGTCAATCTGTCAAAATTGCGGTCAGTTTTATGAGACTAACTTGTTAAAAGACGATTTTCGACAGGCACAATATATATATTATATCTACATAATATTTATATAATATATGCAGAACTGCATCTGTTATAAAAACAATGGAACGCCTTCTGACGCATTTTTGTTGATAATTTTAAATTAATTCACCCAAAACGAGGCTATAAAGCAATGCAAGGAGTTACTGAGTATAAAAGAATATTGACCAGAAAAACACTATTAAGAAGAAAGAATAATAACAGAACAGGTCCGTTCCTGGGTAAGACGATAAACTACATCCGCGTCCTGGGTAAGACGTTAAACTACATCCGCGTCCTGGGTAAGAAGATAAACTACATCCGCGTCCTGGGTAAGAAGATAAACTACATCCGCGTCCTGTGTAAGACGATAAACTACATCCGCGTCCTGTGTAAGACGATAAACTACATCCGCGTCCCGTGTAAGACGATAACCTACATCCAACAGCAAGGCCTCTGATCGGGAGGTTTTGAGGAGCATCGAACCACCTCTTAATTGTTGGTTTCCCAGGTCCACCCTGACCCGGGGTAGTAGCACCTGTTAAGGTCCTAGCTATAGGCAAATAGTTAACCCCCAAACTTGCGTGAAAACATTATGAAAGTGTAAAAATAGGTTTTAAATCAAGCAATATATTTTTGTAAAAAATTATTACCAGCAATAAATTTTTGAAAAACAAAAATGATTACGAGCAATACATTTTGAAAAAAAATATTAGCAGCAATAAAAATCTTGTCGGCATTAAATAACCCATTTAAGTTGATATGCCGTAAAACAACCAAAAGTAAAGGTATTAAGGAGACAGAAGATGACAATTGATCGACATTGCATTTAACTTGAGAAAATCAAAGGTGATTTGAAAGCAAAAAAGCCGAAAGAGAATTTCACAAGTGAGATGTTTTCACTAACAAAAGACGAATTTATCAGTATAAAGCTTACGTCTATATTTAGTAATTTAAACTGTAAATTGGTGAGAACAATTTCGAATCTAGTAATGCGCTTAAGTTCGTAACATCGATGTACAAAGAGGAAGACACATAAGAACAATTACCATGAAAATATTTACCTGTCAAAAAGGTAATATATATATATATATATATATATATATATATATATATATATATATATATATATATATATATATATATATATATATACACACATATTAATATAATATATATTTATATAAAAAATAGCTGGCTACTATTGCAGACGCTCGCTCAGGCACATTTGGGTGTCGTAGCATAGATGCCACCTGTGGTTTATACTGCAACTATGCTGAGCAGTATGCTTAGTTACAATTTCTGGGAGAGAGCGTGATCTAGCGTGATCAACAATTTCTGGGAGAGAGCGTGATCTAACGTGATCAACAATTTGAACAAGGCTTGTGGTTTATACTGCAACTATGCTGAGCAGTATGCTTAGTTACAATTTCTGGGAGAGAGCGTGATCTAGCGTGATCAACAATTTGAACAAGGCCAGCGCGCTCAAGCCCTCGGCCACGATTACTTGTGGCTTCGAGCTATCACAGCTATCGACGGTCCACAAGATATCTGTCTGCCCAATTACACTCACAAGGCTTGTGTCAAGGTGGTTTTTAGGCACTTTGCAGAAGTGAGATCACTGGAATCGACCTCGACGTCAGGAACATCAGGAAGTAGCTTTCCATCGATTCGAATCCGTGTCTCATAGTCGGAAAGCGAATGTTCTGACCACTCGGACACGCGCCCATATATAATATATATATATTTAAAAGATGGCTCAATACAAAGTAGGGCAAACTATTAATATTAATATTATATATAATTATATATATATATATATATATATATATATATATATATATATATATATATATATATAATTATATATAGTATTTAATATTAATAGTTTGCACTACTTTGTATTGTATATATAATTAGGTACAATTATATTTATATATTATAATATATATAATATATACATATATATATATATATATATAATTATATACAATTATATATATATATATATATTATAATATATGTATTATTATATAATTAAGTAATGAGAACAAGTAATACAGTAATACAAAACACATGTACTGGAGTCAGTTTAGTCACTTTCATTGTCGAAATCAAGTTCCTTTGTTATTATGTGTGTTAACATTGTGGTTTTTAGAATTCCTAGCCCGGAACACCATTTTCGTAGTGACTTGTTGGGTGCTCGTAGAACAGATGCCTCAACCTCTGCACATGTCTCCCTTTGCGTTGAGGGTTGTCCTATCCTCACTTTGTCCTGTGAGAAACACTTTATATTTCCATTGCAGTATCGTCCTCTTCAGGGGAGCTGGTTTGCTGAATCATGTAGTGAAGTCATTTCGCACGTCCTTCATGCTCTTGCTAGATTGCACACGATGTCCATACATTTGCAAGCAGCCTCTTTTCCAAACGGTAGGAGATCGTGTCAACCATCTGAAATAGAAAGGGGTAACAAGACTTTCGGACCACCCTTTTTCTTATCTATACTAAATATGTACGGGATGGACTACAGGTCGGTCCTACCTTACTTGCTGGGTGATCGTAGAACAGATGCTTCCACCTCTGTAGGAGATCGTGTCAGCTATCTGAAATAGAAAATTATATTCTGTACGGTTAACAAGACTTTCGGATCACCCTGTTCTATACGAAATAAGCACGAGATTGAACTAGAGGGGGGTCCGAAAGTTTTGCCACCCCCTACTTGTTGGGTGATCGTAGCATAGATGCCTCCGTCTCTGCATATGTGTCCCTTCGCGTTGAGGGTCGTCCTGTCCTCGGTTTGTCCTTAATTGATCCTGTGAGAAAACAGTTTATGTTCCCATCGCAGTATCATCCTCTTCGGAGGAGCTGGTTTGCCGAATCTTGCAGTGAAGCCATGTCGCATATCCTCTATGATCTTGCGAGAATGCACCCGAACATGTGTCCATACGCTTGCAAGCAGCCTCTATTTCCAATGCTTGTGTCACCCAGCTGAAATAGAAAATTATATTATGTAGAGGTGAAAAGACTTTTGGACCACCCTGTATGTTCACTGGAAAACCGCCTTGAACAATCCTGTTTTTTCTATTAATATAAATATTTTTGGATTTTCTTATTCATATTATTAGTAAACTTATAAAAGGAGCGTACCATCTTGTTTCATTCTTATTGAATGGCAGTAAATAAAGAATAATTGTTGCTAAAAGTTCTTGAATTCTGTTCAAGTTCGATTATCTTATCTCCCCATGGTTGAATTCTGTCGTTTTTCTACGTCAAATGAATGTCCGCATTTCATTTCTTGAAAAAATGATTTAGTTATTAGGTTGGTGCAAAAAGAATGTCGTTTTCTCACATATCTTACTATGTGAAAAAACGACATTATTTTTGCACCAACCTAATACATGATTTTATAGAAACAGTACTGCATTTGTATATTGCCAGATTGGAATAAGGAACATGTTGAATGAAGGGAATAAGATTATTTGAAAGATTTCTGTCTTTTACTAAATGGCAGAGACAATTCCATTGCTAACTACCATTGGTACAACATCTTGAGTAGTAAAACATCTTTAGTCCACCAACTCCAAACTTTCTTGTTGATTTTAAGAAGTCTTCGGGATATTTCAGTTGATCTATGCTGACTATGATGTTTATTTTGAAGCATGGAAAACCTTGATTTATTACATTTGCCCTTGTAGCAGCCAATGAATTACTTTTTATCAGCCATATCATTCTTTTTTATTTGAGGCTTTCTCACTGGAAATGTCATGTCCTTTGAGAAATCTCTTCATCGTATGTTTAGAAACACTTTTTTTTTTGCTGTAAGTAAAACACCTACAAAAAATGCTTGATTTTTGTCAGCAGAAGACATTTTGACCAGCTTTTTCTTTTGAATAAATTTAAGGATTTTTTTTTCACAGATCCAATTTTTCTCGTTGTAGATCTTTCCTGATTCTTGTGGACATTCTGTGAATGATGGTCAATAGAATATCCGAATTTCTTTCAACTTTTTTTTTGTAATGATCCTGGACCTATGACCTTCATCATGTGACCTTTTTCGGAGAGCGACAACTTCCTTTAGTTGGAACGATCAACCCTTAAATAAGTAGATTCGATCATGCACTAGTTAATTACATCCAAGAAGAAAGAAACCAAACTTGTTGCCATGGGTAGTATCGAGAAGAATAAACATTTCTCAGGTTTCATTTCGCGTATAAATTTTAAAATATAAATATTATAATTAAAGCAAGTGAAAAAATTTGAAGATAAAAATATCTGTGGGAGAACACACAAACACACGCACACACACACACACACACATATATATATATATGTTTGTATATCAGAACAATGTTAGGTAAATGAATGGCAAAGTGATAAAAAATTCGTGTAACGCGTTTCGTCCTCTCGGACTTCATTGGTTGAAATGAAGACGAAATGCGTTACCCAGAATGCTTTTCCTCTTTTTCATTTATGGTCCGAGCGCTGGGAAAGATACCGAAGAGCCTAGCAAAGAGGCTGGAAAACGTGTGGATCCAGAAGGCAGCAATATTAAATTCAGTTAGAATACAGAGGAGGATCCTGGAGTAGTGAGGTGATATGCTGTACTTGGATCATTAGTAAAAACACCGACCTTTGCTGGTGTAAAAGCTCAAGGTGTACAAATAATAATACTAATAATGATAATAATAATAATAATAATAATGATGATGATAATAATTTAAGTCGAAATGTCAAAAATATGTCATGTGAGAAATGTGGCATCAATAATTCCAGTTATAGTTGGAACCCTCGGTTTGTGTTGGAAAAGGTTTCGATAGACTCATTGAAGGGATTCATGGAAGCCCATGCCTTAAAGAAATACAAAAAATTGTACTCACAAGTACAGCTCGCACCTTACAAAGGACTTTATCTGTGTAAAATGTGTGTAATCTTAAGTTTTTTTAAAATTTTCAGTGGAAAATTTCATGATACCGTGTCTGACCTTAGGTCTCTGGTAGGGACCCGGAAAGAAATGAGTATACACCAGAAATCAAAGGGAATAACAATAATAACAATAATAAAAAAAAAACTAGAAAGACGTGTGAAATATTCACGGTCTTCCTATTTAAATTTTTTGGTGTATTTTAACTCTTAAGTTGATAACTGAAGAAAATCATGGTTTTTGCGAAAATAAAATATCCGTAGAAATATGAATGTTGGTAGTTATTTTAAGAAGTAAGTGGGTACAAATGAAAAAAAGTTGAAACTGACAATTTTTTCTACTTCACTGAAACAGACATTAAACACGTCTATCTTCCCTTCTTTCTTTATTCATGTTCTCACTGAAACCAAGTAGAGTTTTCCCCTCCTTCCACGCAACCAAAACGGAATAATCCATTATTTATAAGGTATTGGCAGGAGATACTTTTATCTTCTCTTATTTCTTTCTTTCTAACCAAACATTTCTCTCAATAATAATTTAAAAAAATTCAATAGCCGATGTTATTTTATTAATAGTAACTGTTTATTTTTTTTTGCCTTACTTGGTTTCCATTGTTGTACATTGGGCGTCTGAAATATATCTGTTTTATCGAGGTCACCATAGCTTCTTGGACTTTTGACTGAGATCAAAGTGTATTATCTGTTCTTATTAGCTTAATTTGATTCTCTCTCCTCACTTCTATCTCCTCTTCCTTCCTTCTTTCTTTCATTTTCTCACTGAAACCAAGTAAAGTCCCTTTTTTGCACGTTATCAAAACACAGAATAGTCCATTATTTATAAGGTATTGCCGTGACGTAACGGTCGTGATAACTAAAGAAGGGCTGGGGGGTCAAGTACAATTATAATAGGAGAAGTAGAAAGGATTGACTTGATTAGAACGAGAAATAGTTTGATTTGGTTTGTTTTGTTCTACGGTATATCAACCTTAATGGGTTATTTAATGCCGACAATATTTTTATTGCTGGTAATATTTTTTCAAAAATATATTGTTGGTAATATTTTTTTTCAAAAATTTATTGCCCGTAAAAAATTTTCAAAAAACGTATTGCTGGTATTAAAACCTATTTTTATATTTTCATAGTGTTTTGACCCCTTTTGGTCGGGGTAGGGGTTTAACTATTTGTCCATAGCTGAGACCCTGACCGTAGAAAGGATGGACTTGATGGGAACGAGAAATAGTTTGATTCGGTTTGTTTTGTTTTACGGCATATCAACCCTAATGGGTTATTTAATGCCGACATGATTTTTTTTTGCTGGTAATATTTTTTTCAAAATGTATTGCTGATAAATTTTTTTTCCAAAAGCGTATTGCTGGTATTAAAACCTATTTTTATATTTTCATAGTGTTTTGACCCCTTTGTGGCGGGGGTTAACTATTTGATCATAGCTGGGATCTTGACAAGTGCTACCGCCCCTGTCAGGGTAAACCTGGGAACACCAGCTATTAAGAAGTGATTCCATGCTCCTCAAAGCCTTCTGATCAAAGGCCTTGCTGTCGGGTGTAGTTTATCATCTTACATAGGACGCGGATGTAGTTTATCATCTTACATAGGGCGCGGATGTAGTTTATCATCTTACATAGGACGCGAATGTAGTTTATCTTCATAGCCGAGAAATAGTACTGCCACAAGCTAGAGAAGGTGATCGAAAACGACCATGTTAAGATCTCGTAGTGATTTCAACATCCAAACAGACTTCATCCTTGGGGCCAACAGACAAGACATCATTTTCGTTCTCAAAGAAAACAAAGGCAAAATGCCTCCTCACCGATGTGACTGTCCCCGTTTAATATGATATCAAGGTGAAAGAAATTAGCAAGCTTAAGAAATGCACTGACCGCTAGATTGAAGTTGTCAGGATGTGGGAGATTAAGGCCACTACAGTCTCAGTTGTTATTGGAGTGTTTGAATTTATATCACCAAAATTAAATTGCTATCTTAAGAAAATCGTAATAAAGTCTAATATCCCATTGCTTCAACTTTTGCGTTGCTTAACACTGCAAATATTTTGTAAAAGGTACTCTCTGTCGGTGGTCATATAATTTGATGGTGAACAACCATAATACACGATATTCGGCTGAAAAAACAAACCGTGTGAAAGAAGGTAATAATAATAATTTTAAGTTCCATATTGTGAAAACTGTAATCAGAAATCTGCGCTGCTTGTCGCTGCAAATATTCTGCTGAAGTTCTCTCTGAGATCGTATCACTTTATGGAGAACGTCCATAATGAAAGATATTCCTATTTAAAATAGATAATCATGAGAAAGACGAAAGTATAATAATAATAATAATAATAATAATAATAATAATAATAATAATAATAATAATAATAATAATAATCTTTTATGTTTGAGATTAAAGCACGTTCTAGGTCAGAAGACCGGATCTGGTCGTAGTAAAGCTCAAGAAGATAGCAGATTTCGCTTTTTGGGCCGACCACAAAATCGATCTGAAAGAAAGGGAAAATATAAGATAAATATACCAGAGAGTTCAGTAAGTTGGGGAACATGAAAGTAGTGCCAGTCTTTATCGGAGCACTTTCAACGTTTCTAAAGCGCCTAGCAAAATGACTGAAGGAACTGGATATTGGAAGAAGAATTAGAACCATTTAAGCGAGAATATTATTGAAAATGTTACTGAAAATAAGGCTGGAGTATTACTTTCACTTGGTATTTATTGTAGGCTAAGAATTTCGACTGGTAAGAAAACACAGTAAAAAAAAATAATAATAACAAGAAGAAAGAATAATAATAAAATATAAAACAGCAGAAGGAAGAAATAAAAAGAACAAAATTTAAAAAAGCTAATATGAATAGAATTTCACTTTATTTCGATTGTAAATTCAGTCTTTTTTTGAATGACATTAAATTTAGAATTATTATCTCAGACAAACACGAACAAAAATATACAAAAACTAAGACGAACAAACAAAATTCAGGATTTTAAAGATTCAAAAAAAGAATAAAAAAAAAAAGCATCACCGAAAGTTAAAAAAAGACAAAGAATATAAAGCGATATACTAGCAACGAATCAAACGATAAACCGAAACATTTTTCTATAACGTAATTTTCGATCAAGTCTGAAATGCCACTACTGACGGGCGAATGATCATCGATTTTATCCTTATTTTATTGGGCTTGTTTTTGTGACGTCACTAGTTTGTGATGAAAGTTTTTTTTTTAAGTAAAACATCCAGCATAAATATCAATCAAATGAATTCTCCCCACTCACCGAAACGTTCTTAAAATGACGATATTAACATAATGCAATCTTCACCTCATTTGGATAACTCTTGCTTGGAAGACATTTTCAAAGGCAGGCTTGGAAAAATTCACTGAAATAGCATTACGCTAATAATCACTCATACAAGTTTAACAACATGATCATTTATTTTTAAAATATAGATTTGTTTAATGTCCTTTCGAAAGAACGACCAGGCTATTTTAATATTTCGTCGTTACGTTCTTTCCAAGCAAGCGTCTCTAATCTGCTCATTCGTTTTCTTCTTTCTTCTCTTTCTCGTCTTCCCTCATTATTACTAACACGACCTTTACTACAACGACGTCATTTACCTGAGATATTTTAGGAGTATGGTAATGGTAATATTAGCCGTTTCCCTATAAGAAAACATTTTGCATTCACTGACCGAGCAGCCAGTACTGATTTCGGTTGAAATTTATGAAATCTTTCTTTTAAAACAATTTTTCAGAAAAATAAGTTTTTGGGACTTCATTTCACTACCGCCACCATCATCACCACCACCGCGGATACCATTATTATTATTATCCCTTCTACTAATATTATCAATATTAAGACATAATAACCTCCACCAAAGACTTCAGGCTTCGGAGACGTTGTTTTATCAAATAATGTTGAGAATACCAAAGACAGAGCATACGAAAAATGTGGAAGTTTTAAAAATGAGTGGGAACCACAAATAAACATTCGACGGATTCTTTAAAGTGTTCATGTATTAAAACGTGTTTTCGTTGAGAAATGTGCCATAAGCCTATACAAGAAAATCTAAAAAGAAATCTGAAACATGAGAGAAAGACAACGAAAACAAAATGTAACTAAATAGACCATGTTTAATACCACTGACATCAAAACTTCTTCAATGTGCACAGATTGTATATATGTGTGGAAAAACCCCGAGAAAGGATGTTGCCAAAAATAATTAATGCCTTATATCTATTTATATGAATGTCCGATGGAAGAGGCTTAGTTTGGTTTGGTTTAGTTTGGTTTGGTTTAGTTTGGTTTGGTTTGGTTTAGTTTGGTCTGATTTACGGCATATCAACCTCAATGTTCTATTTAATGTCGGCAAGATTTTTGTTGCTGGTAATATTTTTTCCAAAAATGTATTGCTGGCAATAATGTATTGCTGGTAATAATTATTTACAGAAATATATTGCTGATAATATTTTTTCCTAAAAAAATGTATTGCTGGTAATATTTATTTTTTCAAAAATGTATTGCTGGTAATAATTTTTTCTTCAAAAATTTTATTGATTGTATTAAAACCTATTTTTACACTTTCATAGTGTTTTGACTCCAGTTTGGAGGCTAACTATTTGCCTATAGCTTGGACCCTAATAGGTACTACCACCCTGGGTGAGAGTAGACCTGGGAACACCAGAAATTAAAAGGTGTTTCCACACTCTTCAAAACCATCTCATCAGAGGCCTTGCTGTTGGATGTAGTTTATCGTCATACCCAGGACGGGAAGAGAAGAGTCCTTTTTTTATTTGGCGGTGCATTTATACTAACACATCATATGACTACTGTAGGGCACTTGGATTATTTACTGGATGTCAAATTTATATATTAAAGGCTGAAGATTTGTCGATCGGAAATGTGTAAAAAATTCCAAATGTTGTAGGTAATAGCCTCCATATATTGCTTTTATACTGAATTGTCTATAGTAAAAATCTGATCCTGTTAGTTTCGAAGTCTTTAAAACTTACAAATTGCATCCGAGGCAAATCACTCAGATTTGCCGCAGTGACTTTGTTTAAAATACCAAATGATGGCAAAAATCATTGGAGGAAATTTTGCATAGTAAATGAGAAATCAGTAGGAGTTGAGGAATTGTTTTTGTTCTGGTAAGAAATGTCATCCGATCAATTGATGAAATGAGAGAATAATTATCAGCTTAATAACAAGTAATAGCCTTTGTATGAAATACTTATTTTATTTCATTGGAAATATAAATGGAAAAAAAAAAAACTGAAAAGTAATGAAGACAATTCCGCTGAATGAAACTTTCCCCATCTCTCCAGATAAATAATTTAAGATGGAGGAACAAATGAGTAGAAGAAGCGAAAATATATCGATTCCTAAAAAAAAAAAAAAGAAAAAAGAAAAGAAATTGTAAATAAAAAAAAAAAAAAACAGACGGAAAATATCGAAAAAGATATTTGTGAAGTAGTATTCGGGACGGAAGAAGGATATGTAGATATATCAAAGAGAGAGAGAGAGAGAGAGAGAGAGAGAGAGAGAGAGAGAGAGAGAGAGAGAGACAGACAGACAGACAGACAGACAGACAGACATAAAGAGAGAGGGAGAGTAATTAAAGGATGGAAACGAGAGAAGACAGAGAAATACAAACACATTCACTTGCATATATATATATATATATATATATATATATATATATATATATATATATATATATATATATATATCAAGAAATATAGTCTTAAGGTGTGCTATATTTATGGGATAAAGTGCTCAATATCAGAAATAGAGCGTGTGTAAATATAAAATATAAAAGTGAACATAGAAGTCAACACTTAGAGGCGACAATCTGTTTCATGCTATATGCAATCGTCAGGCCACGTGTGCTGTTATTTTTCTATAGGAGAAAAATAACAGCACACGTGGCCTGACGATTGCATATAGCATGAAACAGACTGTCGCCTCTAAGTGTTGACTTCTATGTTCACTTTTATATATATATATATATATATATATATATATATATATATATATATATATGTATATATATATATATATATATATATATATATATATATATATATATATATATATATATATGTATATGTGGAGAAACAAGAGAGAGAGACAGGAGAGAATGAGAGAGAGAGTAATTAAAGGGTGGAGAAAAAGGACGACAGAGAAATATGCACACACACAAACACAGACTCACATATATATGTATAGAAAGCCATTGGTATAAACATACTTAATACTTCTCGTTTTCACTCTCGCGTAGTAATGTGTGACGTCATGAGCTGCGGTGCGATTTTCGTTTCCAGCGTCTCATATCAGGATCATCAGGTAAAACTTCCAACAACGAACTTCTCAATTCGTTGTTGGAAGTTTTACCTGATGATCCTGAATCCTTAAAAAAGGATTTAGGTGAAATAAATTATCGTAATGGTACCTTAAAGTGGTTTGTTTTCATTACATTTATATATATATATATATATATATATATATATATATATATATATATATATATATACATATATATATATATATATATATATATATAGTATGCGATGGATAAATTGTCACCATTTTACATTTTTTTATTTCGCGCATGCGCGTTGTTTGTTTTTGGCTTGTTTGTTGCACAGTATCGTAGGGTTAGTTGGACACCGTTTGCGAGAAAAAAAAAACTGCCATGACGCAGTTCATTCCACCAGAAAATTGGAAACGGCATGCTGTATGGCTTGGCATTCACATTGAAAGCTCCAATATGAACATTCCAGTGTGTTTGGGTGTCAATCTGAGGATAGTGCAGAGGATTCAGAAAGAGTTGGATGAGTCTAATGGTGATTACGAAGGTTTTTGGAGAGATCCCTAGTGATGGTGACATTAAGCTTCCAGTCATTTTCCTACTGAGCTACAAACTTAACATGGAGGTCTACGTGCTGCCCTGGGTCAAGTGCGTGTCTGTCGGAAGACTCTATGTCTGGCAATATATATACACAGAGAGAGAAAGAAAGAGACAGTGAGGGAGAGAATAGTTAAAGAGCGAAGAAGAGAATGGTCAAGAACGTGTGTTAATACGCATGTGTGTGTGATAGATAGAGAGATAGATAGATATGAACAGACAGAAATAGAAAGAAAGAAAGAAAGAAAGAAAGAAATTAAAAGATGGAAAAGAGGATAGAGACGAGTAGGGAAGAAATTATGCTAATACGCCTTAGAAAAAAGAGAAAGCGATAAAAAGAAAGAGAAAGAGCAATTGTAGGTGTGAGAGGAGGGTTTGATTGTCCGAAAGGTGGAAAACTGGTGTTAATTCACCCGTAAAAGTTAATTGCAGCCAAGCGATAGCAAGATTATCTGAACCGCACAATATATCTTTTCTACGAGATATTTTTTGTAAACGTTCAGGAAGCTAACATCGTCCACGTTTTTCAGCAAAAGGAACGGCCAATTACGCGATGTTAGAATTGGAGACACCAAAATCAAGCAAGCACAAAAATTTAAATATCTTGGAAGTTTTATTTTATTTTATTTTTTTTTTACAGAGGACGGAAAATATGACCCAAAAATCAGATGGCGCACTGTCATAGCGAAAGATACTATCTGTAAGCATTAATAAACATTTCACATTTCATTAGAAACAAGGAAAACAGTACTGAGCTGTTACGTAATATCTGTCCTTCTACAGGACAGTGTATAGATGAAGAGACAACAGAAATTTGGTTCTACAGAAGGAGGCTGAGAATCTTAAGGACTGAACATGTGATCAACGAGGATTTGATTTTGTTTGTTTAACGGCACAGCAACTCCTTGTGCGTTATTTAATGTTAAAATTTAATGTTTTTGTGAGCTTTGAAGTAATAAAAATATGACATGTTATTCTGCTTTCACAATAGAACACATGGTAGATGATACTCAGCTTTTGTGCTTATACACGTTTGTGTAGACATAATTACTAGAGGCGATGATATGTGCGTTATATGTTGTAGTTATGTATTTTGGTATATAGTTTGATTTCTTTTAGACATTTTAGGATATTCTATAGATTAATGTAATGAAAGAATTCTTTCATACTTCTTGTTTGATTTTGTTTAGTGGTTTATCAGTCTCCGTGGGTTATTTAATGTCGAAATATAAATAATTTAAACAATTTTATGGTTTCAACTAAATATTTTGAATGCAGTTGCATGCCTTCTATTATACCCATAATAACAAAATGGACTATTCCATACGTAATCAATACTGCGCCTCAAGAGGAAGCAATGAGTTCAGTCCGAAGTAGGGTGAAAGGGTGACCGGCTGATTGGTTGAACTCTCTGCCTCCGAGCGGGGAGGAACCCGAACGAGGCTACGCCGAAGGGCGGAGTCTCTTTCGGGGAGGTAAACCGACCCTGAACCCGTTTATATGGGTTCAAAGGGCATATTTTTGGCCGAGCTCACGGGCTCGGAGATCCCACGTTAAACCGGCTTTGTGCCACATGATGCCCTCGTGGGGGGTGACTAAATAATGTTCAGTCTGAAGTCTGGATTGAGGTCCGTCAGAAGTCTGTTAGAAAGTCAGAGCGAGCGAGTCAGTCAGTCGAGTCAGAGGCAGTCCGAAACAGAGTCGCGTTCAGACAATTATTACTAAACCTGATTGTTCGTACTAACACTTTCTACTTCTCTGTATATATTCCTGTTTGTAATATATCTGTGTTATTCCATATCCGTATTCGAGTTCTTTATTGGTTCTACCTTGGACTATCACCGTGGTACAAGGAACCGGACCATAACACCTTCAACTATAGATACAATGTATTGCTGGTCATTTTGCTATAAAATGTAGTTAGTATCTTTTTACATATGTTATGGTAAGTTGGGCACCTCGAGGCGGTGTAATGGTTAGCAAGCTGGTCTCGTTAGAACAATTACGACTGAGTAGTGAGTTCGATCCTCACCGGGTTCCCCTGCTTTCGGCCTTGTGCCACATCTAAGTTACGCTTGGCAAATCACTGTATATTATGGTAATTTACCCATGCACGCATGGACTCTCCCAGCTATAAATAGGAGGAGGTACTGCCTTTTAGGAGGGTAGTTTTCAGCAATCAGCTCTGACAGTCGAACTGAACATTCTTGCTGTAACACTCTCGTTTGTATATGCTTGTATTACTGTTTCTGTTAATATATTTGTTCAACTCAGTTCCTCTCTTTGTGTCTTTATTTCTAGACCTAACAAGGCCACAACAATATATAAAAATGTATTGCTGGTATTTTAATTATGAAAATGTATTCTTATACTTTCATAGTGTTTGTTTTTGTTTTGGAGTTTATTATTTGCACATGGCTGGGACCCTAACAAGTGCTACCACCCACGGTCAGGGATTTGAAAACAACAGTAATTAAGTGGTGATGTCATGCTCTTCAAAAACCCCAATCTCACGATCAGAGGCTTTGCTGCCGGTTGTAGTTTATCGTCATACCCAGGACTAGAGAAACGAGGACGTTCCAAGGATAACAGAATGAAAAGGACGCTTATAATTAGAACTAAGAAGAGGCAGTTGAAATTTCTAGGGCGCATCACGAGGAAAGTTGGATTAGAGAATTTGACATATTAAAGGCCAGAGAGAAAGAAGCGAATGATTTGCCTAACGATTTTGCCTAATGGTTGTCAAAACAGGGATTTGGAAAGATAGCAAAAAAAAAAAAAAAAAAAAAAAAAAATTAATAAGAACCACAAAGGATAGAAAATCATGGAGAGCCATGATCGCCAACGTCCGGAAGGGATACGCGCATAGAAAAAGAAGAAGTAGAAGAAGGAGAAGGAAGACAATCGGAAAAAAGAAAATTTTCTACATAAAAAGCCGAATGCGTAGTTATTAGGTTGCTGCAAAAATAATGTCGGTTTTGACGTATTTTTTAACGTCAAAAAACGATATTATTTTTGCACCAACCTAACTAACATTATTATTTTCTTCAAAAACCACATCTTCTTCTTCTTCTTCTTCTTCTTCTTCTTCTTCTTCTTCTTCTTCTTCTTCTTCTTCTTCTTCTTCTTCCTGTCCTTGTAGCTCTTAGTAAATCATTCTCTTTTTGTAATCACTCCTACACCTTAGTCTGTCATCCATTTACGCAAGCTCTCTAGGTAGGTGATGCGCTGTTTCCCGCTGTCTCTGTTGTCTTTAATATATCCAGTGAGTGTCATATTTTCCAAGCCCTCTTTCCTCAATATGAACCCGAAAAATTTCAACCTGATGTTAAATATAAGTGTCCTTTTTCTTTCCATTTTCTCTAAAACTTCGTCGTTGCTCACATGTATGGTACATGATATTCTCAGCATCCTTCTGTAGAACCTCATTTCTATTGTCTCAAAGTCTCTTCTTCATATGTGGGGAGATTGTCTAGCATTTCCTTTCATATAGGAGGACATAGATGTTAAATACTCTTTTCGTTGTTACTAACGAAATTTTTCTGTTTCTTAATACATTGTTTAGCTTTTGGAAGGTAATTTTCTCTATCCTAAAGTGCCTTCGTATTTTGAGATAAACAAATGAGCTTCTATAATATGTGTGCACGGTGGAGTAATGGATAGCGAATCGGATTGAGGAATCGGAGAGCCGAGTTCGAATGTCAGTTGCGTTCACTTACGTGTCAATTCCTTGGGAAAGTTATGAATCCTCTTCTCCCTACCACAGAAAGAAATGGCAATCTACTACCTCGTCAGGATTGGGGCATAACTGACTGACTGAATATGTGTAGAACGGATTTTACAGCTCTATTACTGTAATTACAGCTGGAAGATTGTTTAGCACCAGACGTTAGTGTAAATTCTTACTCCTAATTATCACTGTAAGTTATGTTTATTAAATGAATAATAAAAAATTGTGGCCTGTCGTTCTATGTATAATAGCGTTGAGAAAATTTTCTTCCATTGCATATATATGCGCATGCGCAAGATAAAATGGATGCAAGAATTGTTAGGAGCGTAATTTCCGTTACCGATTCGTTCATTTTTTTACTTTATCTCTTCTGTCACTCTTTTATTAGCAGGCGGCTATTGCCTAGTCTTCAGTGTCTTGCTGTAAAGCGTTGGAAAGAGGCGTGGTCCTTTTTTGAAGGCTTTCATTATTAGTTTGGAAAGAAAGTATCGTTGCTTTTTTGTTTAGACCTTTGATTGACCTTTATTTAATGGCCAGTTAAAAAAAATCCATTATATTAATAGTTTTCTTCATCTTCGATGACATCGAGTTCGCAATTTATTAATATCTTGAATATAAAATTAGTTTCGAAACAAGAAATATCTTGATGTTTTTAGCCATTTCATAAATTGTGTACAGTTTTTCCGTTAGAAACTGTTTTAAATGTTTGTAAAAAAAAAATGCAAAGGAAGAGGAGTTTGAGTTAAAACGGTGAATGAGATAACATTTTCATATCTAGTGCCAAATATATTTCTGCATGCAAAAATGTGTAGTTCTGCAAATATCTTCCAAGAGTAATACATCTTACCGATTGATTAGTGAAGCTCGCTTTTTCAACAAAGACTAGTGTAGTACATCCAGTCGAGCGACACATTCCTTCAGAATTGGTTGTTTTTTATATTTCATCAAATTCTGGCAGTCTTAGAGGTTCTACCAAGATTCATTATTGGCGGGCACAATCTTTACAATATAAGATATGGAAATAACACAGTGTTGATAGAAGACACAGAAAGAAAACTATAAAAAATCCTATAGAAGGTAGCGAATGAAAGCGAGAAGAAAGGAGTAAACATCAATTGCAAGAAGTTAGAATTCATGGTTGTTAGCAAAAGGGACAGCCGTCCAACATGCAAATTACAAATTGGGGATAACAAAATCAAAATATTACAGCAATTTAAATATCACGGAAGTGATCTAACACAACCCGGAAACTGCGATACTGAAATCCGAAGAAGCATTGGAATAGCGAAAAATGCCTTTTAAAACTAAGCAAAGTATTAAGAAACAGGAAAATCTCTTTAACAAAGAAACGAGTATGAAAACGTAGCATAATATCAGTCCTCCTTTATAGCTGTGAATGCTGGTCAATCTTCTCAAAGATGAGAAGAGACTTGACGAAACAGAAATCAGAAATATGATTCTACAGACGAATGCTGAGAATACCATGAGCCGATCATGTGAGCAAAATATGAAGTTTTAGTGAAAATGGAAACAAAAAGGACACATACTCAACACCAGAAAGGCATTTAAAATTTTTAGAGTACATAATGAGGAAAGAGGGATTGGAAAATTTGATACTCACAGGACAGATTGAAGGAAAGAGAGAGAGAGAGAGAAAGAGGAAAACAACACATAACCTACCTAGCAAGCTTCAGTAAATGGATGTCAGTATACGGCTAAAGGAGAAATAATAAAAACAACATCTATTATGAGCTACAAACAAGAGACAATTGTAGAGAGTCATTATCGCCAACGTCCCGAAGAGTCAAGACACATACAAGAATAAAAAGAAAATATGAATTCAAAACTTTATTCAAATTGATACAGAATAAGTGTGCCTAATATGGCTATATTCCAAAAATTCGTGAAAAAATGTAATGAAAATTAAACATTTTAAAGTGTACGTTTCATCAAGTTCACGCATTTCTATTTGCGATATATATATATATATATATATATATATATATATATATATATATATATATATATATATATATTTGGTTGGATTGATGTGAGTTTGTGACCCTGGGTTTCACGCATTTGCGATCGTCTGACAAACAGAGTTAGCTCTATCTCTGATATTGAGCGCTTTCTAATAAGTACCGCGCATATAATATATAAATAATTATACATATATATTTATTTATATATATACACACACACACACACACACACACACACATATATATATATATATATATATATATATATATATATATATGAAAAGTGTGTGTATATAAATATATATATATATGTGTAATATATTATATATATTATTATTTATATATTATATGCGCGGTACTTATTAGAAAGCGCTCAATATCAGAGATAGAGCTAACATATTTGGTTGGATTGATGTGAGTTTGTGATCCTGTTTGATGTGAGTTTGTGACCTTGGGTTTCACGCTTTTGCTATCGTCAGATAAACTGATTAATTTTTTTTAAATTTTGTATTTATGTAGGGTTGCGTGTATTGGTGTTATTATGGAAGTGGGAGGGAAATTGTCGCCGTGATGTCACTCATTGTCTGACGATCGCAAAAGCGTGAGGCCCAGGATCACAAACACACATCAATCCAACCATATATATATATATATATATATATATATATATATATATATATATATATATATATATATATATATATATATGCGTCTGTGTGTGTGTGCTTTAAAACAAAATAATTGACAAGGGAACATGCACAACACAGACACCCACAAACATCACACCTGCCTGCTTGTATCTCCTTCCCAAAATACACAAAAAACAACCACCTAGGAAGGCCGGTCATTTCATCATTTAACTGCCATACGACTGAAATATCCAAATTCGTAGACCATTACATACAGCCCCTCGCTAAGGAAGTAAAATCCTACATCAGAGACACAACGGACCCATTAAACATAATTAATCATATAAAAACAGTAGCAGAAAATGCTACTCTAGTAACTATGGATGTAATATCACTTTATTCAAACATCAAACACATCGAAGGACTAACGGTCCTTAAAGAAGCATTTACTAAAAGAACAAAAAAAAGACCCCCACACAGAAGTAATCATAAAACTTATGGAACATATTCTTATGTTGAATACTTTCGATTTCAATGGAAAACACTATTTAAAAGTAGGAGGCTGTGCCATGGGCACCGTTGAAGCTCCATCATATGCCACAATCTTCATGTGATAATTTGAGGAGACCCTTATTTAACTCTTCATCGGTAACGACTGCATATTCTATGCAAGATATATCGGTAATATCTTCTTCATACAAACGGGCAGTGAGGAGAAACCCATTGAATTTCTTATGACCCTAAACACGGTACACGATTCCATTAAGTTCGACAAAGAAAAATCAACAAGATCGGTAATATTTTTAGACACCCGCATTTACATCGATAAAAACAGAAAACTACAGACACTACACCCTAAAATCACCGACACTCACAACTATCTACACTTTAAGTTTTCCCACCTAAAACACCTCAAGGGGAACCTTCCCTATTCACAAGCACTTAGACGAAGAAGGATATGTTCCAACAATGAAGAACTAAATAAACACACTAAAAATCTGGAGCATCAATTCAGAAAACGTGGCTATAAACAACACCTTATCAGGGAACAAATAAATAAAGCAATTTCCACACCTAGAGAAGACACCCTAATGTATAAAATTAAAAATAAATCCAGACGCATTCCTCTAGTAACCACTTTCAACAACAAACACTCTTCCTCCACTATCTCAGATAATCGTAAGTCGATGGGAAATACTACATCTCAAACTAGACCTAAAAACTTTGTTTGGGAAACCCGGCCTTCTAGCATATGGTAGACCTAAAAACCTTAAGAAAATTATAGGTAGCATCAAATTTTAGATGCTAAGGTAACCTGTAATGGACCAAAAATAAAAACAACAGGATTTTCCCAAACATATAACAACAAAAGGAAACTATGTTGTAACAGGTCACAAAATCTACTTTCAAAATCTGCCTCAACTTTAACCGTAGAAGTCATAACATAATTTACCTATTAGAATGCAGATGCCAGAAACAATATCTGGGAAAATCGGAATAGCCCTTTCAGTACAGAATTAATAATTATCGGAATCGGATCAAGTTGGATCCCCACGAAAGATTATTATCTGTAGAACAACATTACCGCCTGGAAAACCTTATTTTAAAAGCCATGCAAAATTCATTATAACTGAAAAATTGGAAGTAGACAAAAGATAACCTTAGAAAAATACTAGAGGAACATGAAGACAAATGGATTTTGCGCCTCAAAACATTTTGTCTAGACTGGCTTAACGACAAATTTAAGAACAGATAGAATTAATATATAAACCCATAAATCAATCCATAAACCCATAAATCAATCCATACATACATTTCTCACCCACACAAGACAGACATGCTTGCAGAGGTGTTGAGGTCTCACACTTATACGTACACAAATATATACACATCACACAGACTCACAAAAAATTAAAAGATAACATACACTTAACACACACATCCCATTCCCAGCAACCAATAAAACTGTCAAAATGACCAAGGAGAGAATTATGAGAGTCAGGAATCTCTTATCCTCTATCTTAAAAACAACTTGAAAGAAGCCGTTTAACCAACACAAGGACAGACCAAAATTAACGATAAATAAGAAAATGAAAACTACAAGTAAATTTCACTTTCTTCAGAGACAGTCATTCACTCCTGTAGTTCACTCCTACTAACAAGGAGGGATTTTTTCTCCTGATGATGCCCATGCTGGCTGAAACTAGCCCAGAAATCCAATTGAAATAATAAAACAATATACAACCCAGAGTGCCTGAAAATTCTAATTTTTTAATATTTTTTATTGTTCAAAACACACAGCCCCCATATATATATATATATATATATATATATATATATATATATATATATGATATCCGGAGGGGCTCAATGTAAATTCAGAGAAAATATGTTTTTATATATATATATATATATATATATATATATTCCCAAGTATAGGGTTGGTGTATACGGAATAAATTCTAATAACCAAAATATTATTCTTAAAAGAGTGCTCAATACAGAGTATAGCAAATATAATTTATTCGAAATTTTTGATATAATTATGATAACATACATATATATATATTAGGTTGGTGCAAAAATAATGAAGTAATAATGTCGTTTTTGACGTATTTTTTAACGTCAAAAAACGACATTATTACGTCATTATTTTTGCACCAACCTAATATAATCATAATAACGTATATATATATATATATATATATATATATATATATATATATATATATATAATTATAACATAATTATGATAACATATTTATGTTATAATTTTCGAATAAATTATATATATATATATATATATATATATATATATATATATATATATATATATATACATTCTAGATATTTTCTTCATATATTTGCATAGTAATTGTTCTGAATAGCTTTTGTCTTTGGTATCTCGACTTTATGAATTTAAGCGTAGTACTAGATTGGCAGCTAGGTCTCATCATTTTATCGCTGAAATTGTTAAATGAAACTGTAAGTTCTGTTCTAATATAATTTTCTTCCATTTCCTTGCTTTCCTGTCAACTTCAATGTGCCCAAATTTAAATGCTACGTAAGATAAAAACAAGAATAAAAAAATAAATTAGATCCCTATCAAATAAATTAATCCATATTCTCCTGGGGTCAGTTTAAAGTGGCACCTTCCACTTTCCCGTAAATCTTAACT
This sequence comes from Acanthosepion lycidas, assembly GCA_963932145.1. NCBI lineage: Eukaryota > Metazoa > Mollusca > Cephalopoda > Sepiida > Sepiidae > Acanthosepion > Acanthosepion lycidas. Next base: position 19,062,930 of record OZ010592.1, read on the forward strand.
ATAATTATGAACTATAACGGGGAAAAGGAACTCAATTGAAAAGTTGGTGTTCCGCATGATAAATAATGACACTAAATATTTCTTTCCAAGTCGATACGGTTGTTTTTTTTTTTTTTTTTTTTTTTTTGACGAAACGAGTTTAAAGATAACCTTTATGTTCAAAATCATAGTGTTGGAATTTGATTTCGGTGATCAGTGAAATCCTTATAGCACGGCCTTATAATTATAAAATTTAGAATTTACTAAAGCTTTACAAATTGTATATAGACAAAATGCATATAACAAGCACATTATTACTAAATCATTGTGCCATTAAATAAGGCCTTCATTTACTTGAAAAGGAAATTATAATGAACAGTTTAGCTATATTATTGTATAATATATTATTTTATTATTATATTATATATTATTGTATAATATGTTATACAGTGAAGTAGTTTTAGTGTGATTTCCAATAAACAATGCAAATTTAAAAAAAATGTTTTTATAATTTTTGGTCAGCAATATTATGTTATTATATACACTTTTATCTATTTTTTGTCTTTATTAATTATGATCTAACAAATCGTATTCATTGAGTAGTCTTTTTTGTAATCTTTTACAATTTTTACACTGTTTTTACTTATCGAATACAGTAAACAAAATTACATATCTTGCTTGTAGTGATTGATAATCAGAATTCTGGTTTGAATATATTTTCCATTCAATGTCTCTAATACAAAAAATATCAACTTTATTTGTAGTTATTCTTGTAATCGTAAAATTTCAAGCCAGTTTGTAAGCAAACACCCGTAGAAATTAGGCATTTCTGTAAACTATTTTCAGACGATATTTAAAAGCAAATGCTAAAAATTTGGTAGAAGCTATGAATGTAATTTTTGGTGTCAGTACTCATCACATCAAACCCCAGTTTTCACCCTGAGCGCAATAATGATTTTCTAAAGAAAGTGAAAATATCAATCTGCCCTACTGTCCATGTCTAGGGATATCGCTTATTATTAAGTACGGCTCAGTTATTCTCATCATATCTCCACTACCCGGACGGGGAATTGAACTTACAATTACTATATCAGCAAATTCACGAAACAACGATTTAATTCACGAGGCACGGATTGGAGTAATGGATAGCAGCTCGAAATGAGTAATCGGAGAGCCGAGTTCGAATTCCATTACATTCACTTACCCTTGGGAAGGTATGAATCCTCTTCTTCTTCCCGCAGCTATGGGTAACTAGCAGGACAGACCGGGATCTATAGCCTTCGATGGCAGCTGGTCTACCGCAAAAAGAAATGGCAACTTTCTGCGGGAAAAATCTGCCTCGTCTGTCATATATCGAAAGATACTTGATCGCCTAAGCGTGTATTACACATGGCACATAACTGACTGATCGCAACTTGTCTACCGCAGAAAGAAATGGCAACCTACTGTAGGAAAAAATCTGCCTCGTCAGTCATGTATCGAAAGATACATGATCGCCTAAGCGTGTATCCCACATGGCACATAACTGACTGAAGCTAGTGTTCCGTGGATTAAAACGTTGACTCGTGAATGTACTGAATTGTCGCTTAAGTGAATATAACGAATCTAATTCGAACTTGGCTCTTCGATTTTCAATACCGAGCTGTACATTACGCCACCAACAGCAACTATTATTCCAAAACTGTCACCCATCTAGGTACTGATCAGGCTCGACGTTGCTTAACTTCAGTGATCGTACGAAAACCGGTGTTTCAACGGGATTGGGTGTAAGCTTTAACGCCAGCACATCAAAGCTTACAGCACCCATCTGACCAGACTCGACGTTGCTTAACTTAGGTGATCGTACGAAAACCGGTGTTTCAACGGGATTGGGTGTAAGCTTTAACGCCAGCACATCAAATCTTACAGCACCTATCTGACCAGACTCGACGTTGCTTAACTTAGGTGATCGTACGAAAACCGGTGTTTTAACGTGATGTGTCCGTACGCCGCTTCTTACTTGAGGGTCACGCAAGTAGGAAAGTATTAATTTCGTTGTTTTTTTTTTTGTTTTGTTTTCATGCAACGACTTTCAAACGACTATTTTTCATGTGTGATTTCTCACTTGTTAAAATGTGCACTTTTGATTCACTAAAAAGTCAAAGAATAGGAAATACATTAACCTATTTATGAACGCATTTTTCATAAAGAATCAAGCACTTTTATATTTTTTTTTCTGAAAAATAAAAAAATATATGTAAAATACTACAGTATCTTAATGTTTCTATAAAAAATTGTGTTCCGCTTTTTAATTTTCCTGGATGTCGAAATTAAAATTGATTAAAAATCAAATAAGATCAATGGTCAAGTTTAAAAATCAAGGATATTAATAACAGAAATAATTTTCTTTTATTAACAATAATGTGTTGTCGCTTTATGACTTGAAATTGACTGAAAAATTATTGTTTCTCTAAAATGTTGTGGGGGATGATTTGAGAGAATTGTCTTTAAACTTTAGAGAGCTCACTTTTATTGTTATCGAACCGATCGATTTTTTCCTATTTATTTTTAAAAAATTATTACCTGAAACTATAAGAATAATAATACAGTTATTGCTAAAAGAAGTAGAAAAAAAAAAACACTGAAAAGAAAGTTAAAAAAATAATACAAGAGTAAAAAAAGAAAACAACGAAAAAGCAACAATTTGAGCATGTAATAGTCGTGCCGATGATTATTCGAGTGCTTGCAATTGTCACAAAGATCAATGCAAACAAGATGGAAGAATTGAAGTCACCATAATGACAGTTTTACTAACATTAGAATATTGAGAAGCTACCATCGAAAACTGTTGATGATGATGATGATAATAATAATAATAATAATAATAATAATAATAATAATAATAATAATAATGCAGATTCTGTGATAAATATCCAGAAACGATTGATCATCTTGTATCAAGTTGCACGGTATTGGCATCCACTGAAAATAATACCCGGCGTGACAGAGAGGGCCAATATCTGCACTGGAAAATCTGCAACTTCTACGGGAAGGAAACTGAAAGAAATTGGTATGAACACCACCCAGACCCGCTTACGGAGATAGGACCTGTTACAATTTTATGGGACTACACAATACACACAGACAGAACAGCCAAAGCTAACCGCCCAGACATTGTTATTAGAGACGGCAAACAAAAAAGTGTCTCCTCATTTGAAGATCTTAAAAAAAAAAAACTATCAAAATACAAGGATCTTGAAATTGAAATCTCAAAAATGTGGTACTTGATGACATCAACAATTCGAGTTGTAGTTGGAGCCCTCGGATTGATTGGAAAAGATTCAAATAGAATCATTGAAGTGATTTCTGGTAGCCCATGCCTTAAAGAAGTACAAGAAATGTTCTTTCAAGTACAGGTCGCACCTTACGAAGGGCTGTATCGATGTAAAATATGTGCGATTTGTTTTTTTAAATGCTCAGTGGAAAATTTTATGCTATTTCTGATCTTAAGTCTCTGGTCGGGATCCCTGGAATGAAATGAGTAAACACAAGAAAGCAGAAGAAAGAACAACAAAAACAACAACAATAATAATAATAATAATAATAATAATAATAATAATAATATGTAAATTTCACTGTTTACAAACAAAAGCTCATACCGGATCGTTCGTCACCCAGAAAGACAAGGAGGAAAAACGGAGAGGAACGAGTCGGGGATCGAAAAAACTGTCACTTAACAAACTCTTTCATCACCTATGAAACACCTGATCACTAAAACCAGATTAACTCCAACGTTGGACCTGGTGACTTAATGCCAAATAAATTAATAAAAATAATGCGAACGAAATTGAATAGTGAAGAGTGTAAACAAGTTATGACATCTTTTTTTTTCACTGCATTCAAAAATACACAAAAGAACATCACCGATGAGGTAGACCAAATATGGAGAGATAAGGCATGAAGTAAAATAAAGCTCTTATCTCATTCCAAATATGCCTGCCAATGTCCGCAGGGACATCATGAGAAATAAAAGACTCTCAAATGCAGTAATAGATAAGATAAAACTAAATATAAGAAAAAGTAAAATCAGACAGAATCCAAACAAAAATGAGGCATAAGAAGAAATGGATGATATGACAGAGGATGAGATACAAACTAAAATAAATGACATACGAAATAATGGTCTCTCTGGAAATAAAACGGAAGAATGTAGCTGCGACATAAATAATTGCACTGATTCAGATTCTGTCACTGATGAAGATTTCTCAAATGACATTACAGCAGAATTTCTTGAAAACAACAGTTGAAATCTCTGAAGTGAAAAATCACATCATTTGAATAATCAGCAAAGTAAGACGCACATAAATATCAGAAAGAAACCAGCTACAAAAATTTCATATATAAAGTCCAATAAACATATGCAAACATATAACGCTGCACTGCAAACATTGTTAACAGACAAACCACAAGAATAAATCACAGAGGTAAATAATGTCATATATACAACAGCTTTGATGCCTACTGAAACATTAATATATCAAGATAAATAAAAGATTAAACAAAAGAGAAAAAAGGCCACTTAGAAGGTAAAATTGAGGAAATCAGGTGTGGCCTATCGATATTAAATAGAATTTCAAGATATTCAAATGTTTCAACACAAAAAAGCAAGTACGATCAAGCAGAGACATAAATTTAAAGCAGTGAATAAAATTCCACCAATCAAGGAAATACTTAGACAGAATCTGCAATTAAAGGCACAGAGAACAAGACGATAGGTTCTATCGACAAAATAAGGTAATTCCGAACGGACCTCAAGATGTTTTATAGGGAAATTGGAAAAGCATATTATAAAAGTCAAAAAGCCACCATCTATTGAGGAAGTGCAAACATTTTGGAGGGAATATTTGGGGCAAGCCAAAGGAATATAATTCAAATGTAGAATGGATTAAACAAGAACAAGAAAGAATGAAAGATAAACCTGTGTAAGAATGGAAAAATATAACCAAGAATAATGGTAGGCAAGCTCTAACAAAATCTCAAAAAAAGAAATCCCCAGAAAATGACAAGGTACCCGACTTTTCGCTCTATCATCTGTCATCAATTCATAATACTCTTACACAAACCTTTATTAATATGAATTAATGAACCCAATGAAATTTCAGAATGGATCACTAAAGGTATTAAATATCTCCTACTAAAAACGGGTGAAACAGATGATCCCAAAAATTATAAGCCAACAACATGTCTGTCCACAATATAAACTGATCACATATGTTCTAATGGACCGGACACTCTTTTTCGAGGAAAACAACATTCTGTCGATATTTCTGAGATGAGGTATTATGTACACTATTTACATTATTCGGATTATTGTCTTTATCTTTGTCGCCATATTTATTACAACGTTTCGGCCGTTGTACGCTCCGGCCTTCTTCAGGTGGTTGTCCTCAAGGACACATGCCACAGTGGATAAAGGCGTTAGTTAGAACCAGTGACAGGACCGAAAGAGTGTGAGTTCAATACCCGGTTAAGGCAATGGAGAACTTGGAGAGGGGAATTAACAGGAGATAACTGATAACTGACATTCATTAAACATGGCACGTGGAACTAGAACAGTCTACCCCAGTGAGCGATATAAAGGGTTCAGTTCGACATTCCAACGAACTGAAGAATGCCGGAGCGTACAACAGCCGAAACGTTTTGATAAATATGGCGACAAAGATGAGGACAATAGTCTGAATAATGTAAATAGTGAAAACAGAACAGAAGGATTTCAAAGATGAACTACTAATAAGTAAAGTGATCTTGGAAAATTTCAGGCAAAAAGCTAGAATTTGTGAAGCGTTTGATAGTGTGCCACAGTTTAGGATCCTTAAGGCTTTGGAAATGTACAAAGTCTCTTCTGTGATAGTAAGTTTATTAAATATAGCATGAATCTGTGGAAAACCATATTATACCTAAATCACAGAAAAGTTTCTGCAACTTCCAGTTGTTTGACTATCTGTCGCCATTTCTGTTCTGTCTGTCCTTAATCTCCCATTCGCGTGAAACAAACGGAAACCACTATGGGTACAAAGAAAGAAAGAAAAAAAAACATTTAATCACCTATTCTACATGAATGACATCAAAAACTTTGTCAAAGACGACAATGAGTTGAATGGTATCCTCAATACTGTAAAATGTTTCGGCGATGAGGACAGTATGGATTTCGGATTAGATAAATCTGCAAAACTAGCATTCAAGAAAGAGAGAATTACAGAAACCCACTCAATAGATATAAATATTATCAAAACTATAATAGGAATAGGAACAAGAAGTCTAAAAATACCTAGGAAGACGAGGAATGAGATGGGATACAGCATACCGAAATGAAGGAGAGCAAGCCTATAAATATGTAGGAATTAACGAAGGAGATGAAATACAGTAATGCCCAAATGAAGGAGAAAGTAAGAAAAGATTACTACAGGTGTCTGCGCCTGCTGTTAAATACCGAGTTGAATTCAGAAAGCAGAATATCAACCATAAACACTTTGGTTGTGAAGGTGGAACCATATAATTTCAACATCCTTAACTGGACGATAGATGATTTTAAGTGGATGGATGTCAAAACGAGAAAGCTTCTCACTTGCCAACGCTGCATCATCTCAAAGCTGATGTTGATCGTCTGTATGTACCAGAGTATTAGTTCAACTAGAACTGTCTTACAAAACCACATCAATCGATCTTCAAAGATATGTGGAAACTACAGAATACTGTATGATGATCTCTGTCAAAGAACATGAACGAAATAAAAACTATATTCAGTAATAAAGGAAGCAAATAGATTCAAAAGGGAATTCAAAAGTGGGTGAAGAAATGCTGGTAAACCATAATACACCTGCTGCAGCGGCAAAGGACCTAAAAATGGAAGCAAAAGCACATACATTGTATCAAATATAGAAACGGTGACAAGATAAGTTTCTTTATGGTCAATACTTTGACAGTACCAAACAAGCTGATGTAGACAAACCCCATACCCATCAGTGGTTACGTAGAGCAGGGTTAAAAGCTGAAACCGAAGGTTTTATTCTTGTTGCACAGGTCAAATGCTTACTAACTAGAAATTACCAAGCTCGCATACTAAAAAAATTGTGAAAATGCAGATTCTGTGATAAATATCCAGAACCAATTCGCCATCTTGTATCAGGTTGCGAAAGGACAAAATCCATATAAACATATATCTGCAAATACTTCGTTTCTGGGTTATTAAGTTCAAAGGAATTTTACGGTAGATGGCGCTGTGTTGCCATGTGGACTAGGTTACATTTGTCATTCGTGTATATTTATGGCTAGTCTGCCTTCAACGATTAACGCGTCCAGTAGTGAGTTAACTGAAAAGTGTGCTGTTTAACAATGGCAGTATATTCATATCCTGAGCAAGCAGATATGATTTTATAATCATTTTTTGAGCGAATGTTAATGGATGCGAAGTTGCACGGCTGTATCTGATTACTTTTCCAGACCGAAAGCAGACAAGTCATTCAACACTTGTTTCGGGTCTCGTGACCTTCATCAAGCAAAGAATGGTTATTTCCATATATTATTTGAAGGAATTAATTTTTCCTTATGTCGTTTTCCATTGTGGTTTGGGCGTGGTAGTAATCCAAATTCTTCTTGGACTGTTAGAGAAAATTTTGCCTAGCTTAATGTGTAATAAAACAGAATTGGTCAGAGAAAGGCGGAAGGAAGTGGGTCTTTGTGCTTATCTTTTTATGGCATTTGTATCTTTTTAAACCATTTAAGTGTATTGTGTGTGTTTTTGCTCGTATGTGCATACATATTCCTTCTCAATATATAAATACTGTTTTATTACAAGGAAATAGTATATATATATATATATATATATATATATATATATATATATATATATATATATATATAGGGTGTTTCAAAAAGAATACGCCAAAATCATTACGCTGTTTTTTCAGGTCTATAGCATTCTAGTGGACTGAATCAGTGGTTATTTGATAGAGTAGTTATCAAAGTTTGATTGGGTGTCAGTTTCACCGCTGTCGTTAGTATAACTTCCGGTACAGCTGAATTGTGGGAAGATCAATCAAAATGGCGACTCCTCAGCATAAGGCGTTTTGATTGCTTGAGTTCGCGAAAACAAACGCCATTGACACGGTGCAGCGTGCTTTCAGAACAAAATTCGGCATTGATCCGCCTCATCGTGAGAGCATTCGATGGTGGGTTAGACAGTTTAAAGAGAGTGGGTGCCTGTGCAAAGGAAAGAGTCATGGAAGACCACGTGTTACAGAGGAGCAAGTGGAGAGGATTCATGATGCATTTGAGAGTAGCTCACGTAAGTCCGTACGTCGAGCAAGTCTTCAGCTTGCCATCCGTCTGGCGTGTTTTAAAGAGACGATTACACATGAAACTATACAAACTAAGCCTCGTCCAAGCTCTTGCTAATGATGACAAGGTGATGCGGAGGACATTCTGTGAGTCAACGCTGGATATGGGGGAAGGTGATGAAACTCTCTTTTCACATTTTAGTTTTTGGTGACGAAGCGAATTTCCATTTGAGAGGCACAGTCAATCGTCACAATGTGCGCATTTGGGGAACAGAGCACCCACATGAAATTGTTGAGCATGAAAGAGACTCCCCTAAAGTGAACGTCTTCTGTGCTGTGTCTCAAGACAAGGTCTATGGTTCCTTTTTCTTTGAAGGAAACACCGTTACAGGACAAACCTATCTCAAAATGCCCCAAAACTGGCTATTCACTTTACTACAAGCAGATTCGAATGACTTTACTGCAAGCAGATTCGAATGACTTCATTTTCAGCAAGATGGAGCACCACCCGATTGGCATCTCGGGGTTAGAGCTTATCTGAATGAAAACGTGCCTCAGCGATGGATTGTGAGGAGAGGTGCTAAAGACCTTGCTCTCTGTGCTTGGCCTGTCAGATCCCTGGACCTCACTGTGTGTGACTTTTTCTTGTGGGGGTATGTTAAAGACCAAGTTTATGTTCCAGCACTTCCAGCAAGTATCGATTACTTGAAAGATCCAATAACAGCTGCAATCGACACGGTGGACCGTGACATGCTCAGGCGCGTTTGGGAGAAATTCTCATATCGGCTTGATGTTGTCCACGCTGCCGGTGGTGGCCACCTTGAGCACTTATAAAACATGAAATGAAACTTGAATGTATATACAACACATGTGTTCATGCTAGAGGTTTGTAATTTCTTTCGTTTTTGACACATCACGTGATGATTTTGGCGTATTTTTTTTAAACACCCTGTATATATACACTTTGTACGGTGTGTAGGGTTCATGTTCGTGAGTGTGTAGTGTGTATGTGTGTGTGTGTGTGTATTGGTCCGACTAGTTTTTTCGACCACAATGTGCGTATGGTGCATATTTATGTGTGTGGGGTTATGATTCGTTTAGTGCTGGGTTAAATTTGTCTATAAAGTTTTTTCGTATATTTGTAGTAAGAATAATTGTCTGTCTGAAATATTGGCATAATTTTAAATTTACTTTCGTTGCATTTGAGGATGTGTTGGGACACAAAGTGTTTCCTGTTGTCTGGTAATTTAATATTGCTTTTGTGAAGGGGAACTATGTTTAGTTCTTGGGTGATACCTATATAGGACTTGTTGCATTTTGTGCACTTGAGTGCATGAATCACATTTTTGGAGTTGCAGTTTAAGTTTTTTTTATTGTGAACTAGCAGCATGGCCCGGCATTGCCCGTGCTTGATTAAAAAATCGTACGACTCATACAGCAATCGCTATCACTTAAAATATTTTTGCCCTTCCTTGCATTTAAAGGAGTGCCCTTTACCGTGCTGATCTTGCTACATGCCTTACTTATACTGCGAATTTTTTCTATGCTCTATACTGAACATTAAATCTGTTACGAAAAAAAGAACTAAACAAAATGAACGCAAAACGATCAGCTTTAAAAAAAGGACTCGTAACTGGAAAAACCGAATGAAAAAAGAATGTTAACAACAAATACTTTTTCACACCCAACCTAGTTCTGCGGAATCAGAATCAACGTTGAATTTAAGCAAGCGAATGAGCCAATTGGAGTAAAGTGCCATGCAGATTTAAATTTTTCCCATTTGTGACGAATGCAGCTATCGATTTTTTTTGCATGCTAGCATGCTAGTTAACATTCGTGTCAGTCAGCTGTTGGCTCTCACGCTGGCAAATAGAATCTTCCTGTCTATTCATGGCAGCAAGCTATAGGCTCTCACTCTAGCCAGTAGAAAATGGCCGCAAACTACATGAAAACTGCCGTAGAAGCATGAAAAAATCGATTATTTCCACTATCGACGGGAGTTGGGAAATGCAAAGTCGGTCTTGGAGCGTGTGCATGTAAATTTTGGTGCAAATCTGTCGAAAATTGCGGCCGTGCATTCGTTACACACACACACACACACACACACACACACACACACACGCACACACACATCCTGCCTTTTATAGATAGAGATATTGTTGTAGGGTTTTCAAAAATGTAAGAATTTCATTCTATAAGGATATCACAAACCCCACATCTATTCGTGTTGCATTTTGTGATCCCCCTGTATTGTGTGTTGGCTAAATTTTGATGAGGTTAATATGTATTTTAGGTTTTTTGATTGGCGTTTGCTTTTAATTATTTTGGTAGTTTTTAGTATATATTTCATTTTATAATTCTTGTTAAGTAGGTCTAGAGTTTTTGTAATTTCTGTAAATAGTTCTGGATTATTCTTGTATGTTGAGGCGTATGTTGGAATTTGTTTCGGGTTTCGGGTCTAATGCTATTTTTTTGCTAGTTCAAAATCTGTGTTTATTAGTAGTGTGGGGTACTCTCATTTTTGAGAGTTTTATGTAATTCTTCTAGGCGTGTTTTTCCGTGTTGTTTGTCGGTTAGTGTCGGAATGTCGGAATATAGTGCAAAATCTACGTACTAAGGAATTGGGAATGGATTTCAAACAGCTTTTTGGGTGATGGAAATTGAAATGAAGATATTGTTGGACGTCTGTAGGTTTGTGGTAGATATCTATGATAATGTGGTTATTTCTATTTTTGGTGAGTATATCAAAGAATGGCACTTCATTAAAATTATGTTCTTGGGTGAATTTGATCTTCAGGTGTACGTTTTGGAGTAGATTGTGGAATTGGTTAATATCACCCCATGAGGATTTCCAGAAAATGAAGCAATCATCTAAGTATCGCTTCCAAGATTTAGTGAAGCGGGTTTTTATAGTTTCCCAATATTTGTGCTTTGTCTTTTCAAAGAGGTTTTCCTCAAGGTAAGCTAAGGTTAGGGTGGCATATGCAGGTGCCATTTTCGTTCACATCGCGGTACGTAGGGTTTGCATATAGTTTTTCTTTTCAAAACTGTTGTTGTTCAGGATTAGGTCTATACTATCGTTAAGGAATTCCTTGTGAATCTGGGATGTAGTATTTCAGGATGTTTTTCAATCCAGAATGAGATTGCCTGTTGATCTAATTGAAGGGGTATGTTGCTATATAGGCTACTAATGTCAAACGTTGCCATGAGTGTTTCCGGATCTTGTTTTGTGGTATGAAGCTAAGGAAGTGGATATTGTCTCTGATATAGCTCTTAATCTGTTTAGCGAATAATTGTAGTATGGTGTCTATTAGGTTACTGAGTCTGCTAGCCTGATATATATATATATATATATATATATATATATATATATATATGTATATATATATATATATGTATGTATATATATATATATATATATATATATATATATATATATATATATATATATATATATATATTATGAAATGGACAAAGTCCGACAATTATTTAATGACATATTTATGTTTAACATTCTTTTTATACATACAAGTATTCAAGTAAATGCCCTGTTTATAATAAACAGTATTAAATAACATTTACCGGCCCGAATGTTCGGACAAGGCAATGGTCAAACCTGATGCCTGGATGTCCATTAACAATTTATCCTAGCTTCGTGTCCATCTGTTGTCTTTCCAAGTGTAGTATGATAATATATGAGGTTATAGAAGGGCCTGAATCAATGAAATTCTGTCAAAGAATTGATTGGATAATTAGCAGCGTTCACGCGAACAGGTCAAAGGTCCACCCCTTATTGTCAGGCCATACGCATAGAGGGGGTAAGTGATTAAGCACTAAGGACGTGGTTTAAGCAGACGTTCACACGGAGTAAGGGACTGAAAATGAACATTATTAGTGTTTTCGCTCACAGGTCAAAGGTTGTGTTTGCAGCCATCCCCTTATTATCAGTCTAAGCAATATGGTGGTGTAAAGAGGGGGTATTATGATCTTGGGCGGTAATAATAAGAAGAGGGGAAGTGATTAAACACTAAGGACGTGGTTAAAGCAGTAGTTTACACCAAATAAGACGCTGAAGAGGGGGAGCATTAATTGTGTTCACTACCACATGTCAAAGGTCATGCTCGCAGTTCACCCCGTTTTATCACACCATGGGCGGAGTAAAGTTTAATTCGTTTAATCAAATAAATAGCCAATTTAAAGCGAATAAACTCCATAAAACATTCGTTTAAAGCAATCCTTTAAGCATGGGTAATATTCTTGCCAAATTTGGAGCGAAGTAAAGTTTAATCAGTTTAATCAAATAAATCGCAAATTTAAAACGAATTAACTTGATACAAAATTGGTTCTAAACATTCCTTGAAGCCTAAATAATGATCGGGCAAGATTTCGAGCGAATTGGTTGGAAACTGCGGAAGTTCATGGCAAAAAAAAAAAAGAAAAAAAAGAGCTTTACGTAGTTATTCACGGATTTTTTGCGATTAAGGCGAATGACCTTAAAAATTTAATCAAAACAATTGTGTCATAAGTAATGATCGTGTAACATTTGAAGAAAATCTTTTGAAAAATCAGGCAATTATGGAAAAAACTGTTTTTTAAACAGTTTTTCCTCATACACGGGGGTCCTGAAAAATAAAGTGTGTTTTAACCATTACTAAAGCATAAGCTATCAGTGTGTCAAGTTCGAGCGAAATGTATAACGAACATACACAGACAGAGACACACATCTTCTGTTTTATTATATATATATATATATATATATATATATATATATATATATATATATATATATATATATATATATATATATATATATATATATATATATATATATATACAGGTGTAAATATATTTATATATATATGTGTTATCTAAGTTGTCTCATGGTTACTTTTCATCTGTGAAGAAATTGTCCAGCATTTACTGGTATATAAGAGGATTGGTATTACATAACAGTTCAACACTGTTTTAACGAAATCTCTCCCTTTGTCAGTCTCTATATATGTAAATGTGTGTGTGTATATATATATATATATATATATATATATTCGTGTAAATATATATAAATATACGTGCAAATCTCTCTTTAGATTTAATATATATATATATATATATATATATATACGCGTATATATATGTGTGTGTAAATTAATATGTATATATAGATATATATACGTAGAAATATACACATATATATATATATACGTGTAAATCAATATATATACGTGTAAATCAACATATATACGTGTAAATATATATATTTATATATGCAGTTTGCTATGATAAGTTTTTAGCCACTTTTTATTACAGCAATTTTGGCTTGTGTAATAACGTCTCTTCTTTTTATAGACAACACAGTGTTAGTTTCAAATTACTCTCATCTATGAATGATAGTTGACTTAGATTTTGTAATGAAAGTTCGCGGAAGTAAGGAAATTGGTGAATTTCAACGAGGGCAAATAATAAGATGGCATCAGTCAAATAGAGAAATTGCTGTGTTTTTCCAGGTTAATCATCAAACCGTTAATAATATTGTCAAGAAATTTAATGAAGAAGACGACATTTGTCGCGTGACAACGTTCAGGAAGAGCAATCATCGTGTCTGAATGAACGAAATGGCCGCTGAATAGGGAATCATCAGAAACTGTCGACAGAGTGTCAAACAGCATGAAAATGTCGCCAAAACCTGAAAAACTGAAAGAGCTAGCCTATCAAAGAAGAGTTATAAGAAAGAAGCCATTGATTTCAGAGATTAACAGGAATTTTCGTATGGACTGGGCGAGAGAATTTGAGAGCAATGATTATGAGTTTTGGTAGTCTGTAATTTGGTATTTGACCAAATTACAGTAAATTAAACTAAATTCTGCCAATATTCTAATTCAAGATTGGTTTATGTTTGCAGAAATCAGAATGAGGCGTGGAATACGGAATGTCTGCAGGTGACCGTGAAACATGGAGGGAGTGGAGTAATGGTGTGGGCACTGTCTGGTTTGGAGAGAAATCTGAACAGATTCTTATTGACTAGCGGTTGAATGGACCAAAATACTGTCAAATATATGAGAAAGGAATACTCCCACTATTCGAAACTAATCAGATTGACAAGAATGTCTTCCTTTTTCAAGATGGAGTGCCATGCCATACGAGCAAAGCAGCAAAGGCCTGGAAGGAATCGCAAATAATTAAGTCACTGCCATGAGTAGCCCAAAATCCTGACATGAATCCAATAGAGCGCATTCAGGAGCACTTTGACTGAAAACTTCGAGTGCGTGCAATCAAAATCACGTTAGTAGCAACTCTTAAAGAAACATTGCCAAAGGAGTAGCACAATATGAATCAGACGATTGTTGATAACTTGATCAAATCCCTGAAAAATCGAATACACGAACTGAAACTAGAAAATACTCCATACTAGTTTCAAATACTGTTTATTTATGTTGAGTTGGGCCTACGTAATGCGTTGTGTATAGTATATGTATTTGCATTTATCATAGCGATTTCTTTACCAGGTATTCGTTTTCAGTTTTCTATTTTTAAGTAGCGTAGCAAAAAATTGTTTTCGTGTCTGTATTTTGAGATTTGTGTTGGATTTCAAAGCTGATTATGGTTATTTTCTCCTCCAGACAAAATTTACGGTTTTTGGATTTGTTGCTGTATCCATATTTTTTATGCAATTTGTTTTGTTTTTAATTTCCCATATATGTTTAGAAAGGATGTTTTGTGTGCATAGTTTCCAGAGTCGATCAGTTATTATATTTTTCATCGCTATCTGTTGATTTGACAGTGACTTAGTATATTATATTGTTTTGCAAGCAGTTGGCATTTAAGGGATATTTGTTCTTTACTCTGCAGTTAAAGTTATATATTTTTATTTATATTTACATACGCTCTGTCACTAATATTGAGCACTTTTATCCATAAATATGACATATCTTAAAACTATATATATATATATATATATATATATATATATATATATATATTCATTTCTGTAGTTTAGTGCTAGCAGCAAGCAGGAATATTTCTCCTCCCGATGATGGCCATTTCGGCCGAAACTAGTCGAGGAATCTAAATGGAATAATAATAAAAAAACGAAAGAATATTAATCTACAACCCAGTGTGTCTGAGGATTTTAATTTTTTAATTTTTATTGTTCAATATATATATATATATATATATATATATATATATATATATATATATACACATCCACTTGAAGTGTGGCCGAAATAAATTGGGAAATTTTAACTGAAGCAAAATAATTTTGTTCGTCTGTTAGGTTTCTAATGATTTTCCGTGTTTCATCGGTCATTTCACATATCTCTCGAAACGACTACACCAGGAAATAAATAAAATGCTTCCATCATTGAATTTTGTACCAGTATCTTTCGGAAAGGCAGGAATCCATCTTTAGTCCTCCAGCTATGAGTTAAATAACAGTTTCTTTTTAACATTTAAGGTTCACTACGACCACTCGAGGTAGAGGGTTACGACAAGGGGTAGTTTATGTGAATAGGAGGGGGAAGATAACGGTTAATCCTAGACTTGAACAGGTTAAGATTGTAGTGAGTGGGGAAACATCCTCTTGGGAGTCTGTTCCACAGGGCAGTGGTTCACAGGAAGAAGCTGTTTGAGTGGAACCTTTCTCAGATGGAATACGGAAGGAATGAAGGTGGTTTGTTACTATGTAAGCCACATGGCGGTTCATAGGCGTGAAGATCTGACCTGGCGGAACCAGGAAATGCAGTTCTTCCGAGCACTTTGCGTGGTAGTAGCGATAGAGCAGTGAGGTACTTGCCACATCCCGCCTGTGAAAGAGAGATTTTGAAGTATGGAAAATAATTTTTCTCCCACGAGGACTCGGAGACACTTTTCAACTCTATCAAGAAAGTAAAGTGATGTCTGGGCAACTCCTGCCCAAATATGGCAACAATACTCCATTTTGGGCCTGATTTGCCTCTTATAAAGATAGAGGATAGCATGAGGTGTCAGTTACTTACTGGAGTAGTACAGAGAGTCGATCATTTTAACTGCATCTTTAGTGATGGATCGTATATAGGAATTCCACTTGAGGTCAGGTGTGTGTTTGAGGCCAAAAAATCCTCTCTAGGCACGGGGCCTCCTCGAGGGGACATCCATTCATCGTGACTGGCGGTAGTTTGTGGTCTGATCGGCGGTGATGGAATAGTTATTTTCTAAGCACAGCTTTGATGAGGCATAAGGCCAAGAGTATGGGGCACCTAGTGAGGATCGAACTCACTTTTCAGTCGTAACTGATCTAGCGAGACAAGCTTGCTAACAATTCCACCACGCCGAGGTGTCCTCGGCGGTGATGGAATGTAACCAGTTTGGTTTTAGAAGCATTGAATTGTAACCAGGCAATTTTTTCCCTGACTGTGAAGTCAGTGTCAGATCGGAAGGCAGGTCAGCTGCCAATCTCTGACCGTCAAAACTATTTGAGATATATCGTCGTATCATCAGCACAAACTATTACAAATGATCAGACTGGGACAAGTCAGAATTCCAGAAACTGGAGAAGGTACCAGGATATCACTCCAATATCTTTCTCAAAAAGTCATGGTGATTCACAGATAATAAAGAAAAGGACCTTGCTCGCCTAGCATTAAATCTATCTATCTATCTATCTATCTATCTATCTATCTATCTATCTATGAGTGTGTTCATATCTATCTATCTATCTATCTATCTATCTATCTATCTATCTATCTATCTATCAGATGTCCATTATCTATCTATCTATCTATCTATCTATCTATCTATCTATCTATCTATCTATCTATCACCGAAACACTTTTACTAGCAGCCCTAGGATCTTTACCTTTTCCTCATAAAATTTGTTATACTTCGCCAGCTACTTCAAGTGCCTTTTTTGTTGTTGCATTACCAAATTATTCTTCGTTCCGAACGCTATCTCGTGGGTGATGACCTTTTAATGAACAATTTGCTCCGTAATTAAATTGAAAACCCAGATTTTTTTTGTAAACTTGGTTGTGAACAAATACGGCGTTTTATTTCTTTTATTCCGTACAGAGAAAAAGAAAGCAGATTGTTTCACAGAAATTTGTATTCTCAACCTTTCTGATTAAATTTCAGAAACAATTTGCAAATATTTTAGATCGTCAGAAATGACATGGGGTTAAAAAAAAAATTAATGCGACCAAAATAAATAAAACTATGTTACAGGAATATATTACTTCTGTTCAAATGTAGATTGTAAACTACTTTTATTCATACTATTATTGGATTTCCGGTTCATTTTTAAACTTTTTTCTTCTCTTTAACTTGAAGTGGACCCCTTGCGTCTTAGCAACTTAATTGCCTTGCTTGGGGTGAATTTAAAAAGAGTACCACTTAGGCAGCTTTTCCCCCTGAACTGCTATTTTGTGGAACAAACTCCCCAGATTAAGCTTCTCCGATCACTATGATCTAAACTCCTTCAATTCTAGTGTTCACCATTATCTTTCCCACATATCCTCATAATATTCACATCTTACAACAACCTCATTCAGTAAACCTTTAGCTTGAGTGGCTTTCGGGCCTTGTATCGAGTATACAACAGTATATAAAATATCTTGTGGGAGAAGAGGTTTTTTTCTCATTGATTTTGTTGTGAAAGTGAATGCAACAGACTGAACAAGTATTCAAACTTTCTAAACATCTAAAACAATAATAGCATCCTATTATAATTGTGCTTGTCTTTCCCTTTGTTAGTTTGCACGGCCTTTACGCCCTGTCAACACCTCATAAATAATGAATAATTGTGTTTTGATTGTGTGGAAATATTGGGGAAAAGACCTTACTTGGTTTCACCGAGAAAATGAAGAAGAAAAGAAGAAAGAATGGTTTAACGTCTTTTGCTAATATCTCGTAAATAATGGACTATTCCGTTTTGAGCGCATGAGGAGATAAAAGACATATCAAAGACGCTACTTGGTTTCAGCCCGAAAATGAAAGAAAAAAAAAAGAAAGAGAGAAGAATAAAGATGTGAAGCTGTAAATTTTTAACGTTTCAATGAAATGGAAAAAGTTGTCAATTTCAAATCATTTCATTTGTACCACCTTACTTCTTAAAATAACGACCAGCATTCATTTTTATCATTGTTATTGCAATATTTTCTTAAAGTTGTCAAGCTCAAATATTTAACCACGCGAGAAGAGAATTTCTACGGATATCCTATTTTTGCAGAACTTATTCAATCATTATCGTAAGAATTAAGATTCATCAGAAAATTCAAATAGAAAAACTATAAAAGTCTTTCTAGTAAAATATAGCAACTTAAGTTTCAACATTCTTATCAAGAATCTTCAAACTAGGTTATATTTATACGAGGGTCGGCTGAAAAGCTGATAGGCTTACAATGAAAGAGTGATGCTAGAGCTGTGAAATCTTACATGCATTCATTTCAACTCAAAAAAATGTCGTTTTCTCACATATGTTACTATGTGAGAAAACGACATTATTTTTGCACCAACCTAATAATAATTGCATTGTTTCTTTCCAGGTACAATGGTCGGTTGAAAAGCTGATAAGTTTACCATGAAATCTTACATGCATTCATTTCAACTCTTCTTATAATAAGTATATTCTTTCTCTTCATTAAACCTGACATCTAACTGTCCAAGGAAGACTTCAAAAGTAACTAGTACCGACTTCTCTTGAAAATGGACAAAATTTGGCATCGTGGTGTTATCAATTACCTACAGAAAAAGGGTTTAGTCTCCAAGGACATTAATATTGACATTGTTGCTAGATTAGGAGATGTGCTTACCATCAGTGCAAAAGTGAGCAGCTGAATTTACGAAAGGAAAGGAGAGACTTGAAGATGACCCAATGTCTGAACGTCCTGCACCTACCGAGGAAACCATTGATTGTATTCGCCATATGGCGATGAATAACAGGCAATGGCGATTGACTATAAATCAAATAGCTAATGCTGTTAGATTATCTCGCGAGATCGTTGAGAATATTCTGATTAATGAATTTGGTATCACAAAGATTTCTGCTCGGTGGGTGCCACGTTTTCTGACATCTGATCGCACCGGTCTGATTACGTCACGGGGAAATCTGACATTGTTTGAGGCAGATTCAGCTGCTTTCCTTGAACGTGTCTTAAACCAAGATGAACGCTGGGTTCGACACTTTGAACCTGAAACAAAGAGATAATCCAAATAAGTCCATTGTCGCTTCAACTGCAGGAAAGGTGATGGCCTTAGTCTTTTGGGATGTAAAAGCATTGTATTTATTGGCTATCATCAAACGGGCCACACTATCACGGGTCACACTGTCAATGAAGAGTGCTATGCCAATTTGATGAAGCAATTACAAAGGGATATAAAGACTAAACGCACAGGAAAACTGACGAAAGGGGTTTTGTTTCATCCGGAGAAAGCTCCAGCAGACGAGTCATTGGTTTCAATGGCTGTTGTACATGACTAAGACTTTGTCACTCTTCCTATTACACCTGGTTCTTCTGTTCCCAAACAGGAAAAAACATTTGGCTCAGAACCAATATTGCAGTGATTATGATATCATATCTGCTTTTGAGGAATTTTTTCACCAATTAGTTGAAAGCTTCTTTACCAATGGGATCCAAGCACTTCAACACCGATGGAAGAAGTGTGTGGACCGCACGGGCAACTATGTTGAAAAATAAACCTCAGTTGGTCAAATTTCGTAGAGTATCCTGGTCAGCCTTTGATCTTTTCAGCCAACCCTCGTATGTTAATGTTCTCTCACTCAACTGCGCCCCACACATAATCAAGGGAGTTGCAGTCAGGGGAGTTAGATGGTCAGATGTGAGGCGTGATCGCAGAAATTGCCTGAGAGTCATGACTGGTTTTTCTTGCTTGTGTGGCATGGTGCAGAGTTCTGTTGCCAGACATAGGGTCTTCCAGCAGCCACCCTCTTGATCCAAGGCAGCACTACCTCCTCAAAGCACTTGCTGTAGGTCTCCGTGTTGAGTCTGAAGTCCTGTGGGAATATGAATGGAAAGCATAATGTTTCCATCACTAGTGATCACTTCAAACACCTTCGTAATTACCATTAAACTCATCCTCTGCACTGTCCTCAGATTGACACCCAAACACAATGTGTCTTAAATAGCCGCTAATAAAGTTCAGCTACAAGCTGTAGAATAGGCAAAGGCAGAAAATTGACGTCTTATAACTCCAGATGCTTCAGGTAGATTGAACTGGGAGTCAATCAATCTAGGGGAAGGAAAACCCTGATTTTGACCCGCCACCCGCTATGTTGCTGTTATTTCCCAAACAAGGTAAAAATCTATGGAAGTAAATCAAGAGAGAAAATCTGGGGTGCAGTCCGAAAGCAGTTGGCTGTCAACACTGATAACTTTCCTGCTGTCAAGTCGTCCTTTGTATTTTTTGGGGTCGTGTGTGTATGGCTGAGAGGGACGGGAGCATGTAGACTAGATAGTGCACTGCCTCCAGATACCATCGACTGTCTAGGAGAAGAAAAAATCTAAATTCAAACCACAAGCAGCCTTGTACGTCTTGTTTTTTTACCTTCGGAGAAGAGGGACGAGCTAACCTCAACAGCCCTAGTGCAAAAATTACCAGCAAGCCATTGCACTATTCTGCCTTGAATGTCACCATGAAACACAATTGTGAGATGGAGGGGTGTGGTAACCACAGCGGCGGTTCAAAATATGCTAACTGAATAAAATGAATGAATGAATTGTATGAATAAATATTTATTTTAAAAACACTATATAACTTCAAGACATAATCGATCATGGCTCTCCACAGATTCCGTTTTGTTATCTGTTAATGGCCAGAGTTGAATCAGACCAGGAAACAGTAGTATTAAAAAGTGCTCAATACACGTGGGATAAAAAATAATAAAATAAAAATAAAATGTAGAGCTTTTAACTTTAAAAATTAGAAGATCAGTTGAATTCGTTACCTTGCATTCAGCCTTCAGTTTTAGTTGGGATCTGTAAGACGAAAAGAAGGATTATTGGGGAATTCGTTTTTATGGTCCTTTATGGTTAGAAATCTTTGTTTTCAGCATATTATGTGCACCCTGTCGTTTATCTCTAGTTTGGCTGTGATAACTGAACTGGGTAAAATAAGCCAAGAAATATTGAAAAAAATATTCGACTCATTAAGAATTGCTACACAAGGCCAATCGATGGAAGGACACAAGTCAGTTCATTTCTTGGTTCCACAAGATCACAAATAAAAACAAATATGTACTTATAAAATACGACATTAAAGGAACCTGGAAGCCATTGCACTATTCTGCCTTGTATGTAACCATAAACCACAATTGTGAGCTGGAGGGAGTGGTGACCACAGCGTCGGTGCAAAAGGAACTGGCAAGCGATTACACTATTTTGCCTTGTATGTCACCATAAACCACAATTGTGAGATGCAGGGAGCTGTGACCACAGCGGTGGTGCAAAAGGAACTGGTAAGCCATTGCACTATTCTGCTTTGTATCTCACCATAAACCACAATTGTGAGATGGAGGAAGGTGTGACCACAGCGGCGGTGCAAAAGGAACTGGCAAAAAGGAACTGGCAAGCCATTGCACAAAATGCGCTAAAGAAATAAATAATAAAATGAACAGTCAATACGACCCGCCACCCGTATAAACTATGCGAGTAACTTTTCATCATTACCGAGCAGACCTCGGTTGTACTCTCAATGAAACTCCTTGGCACGAACGTTTGGCCTCAAGTTCTCATCAGATCTCGCTAAAGATGAGGGAAAAATGATCGGTTCTTTGTGCTAATTCGGAAGTACCTGTTCCCCTCCTGCAATGTTCTTTCTTTATAAGAGTACGATCAAACCGAAAATGGAGTATTGCTACCATATTTTAGCTGGAGCTGCTCATTCCTCACATTCCACCCTTGAAGTTCAAAGGCGTTTAAATGGTCTTGTAGTTGTTGACTTGTTTTCCACACTACAACCTCTTTCTCCACAAGCGAAAAGTTACAAGCCTATCACTCTATTACAATTCTCATGGCAAATGTTTACGTGAGATACATTCCTTCAGTTCAGACCTTCACATCTAAGACCTGCCATACAACGTACATTCGTAAGGGGGAAGTTCCCCTCAGAAAAACCTCTTCTAGTCTAGGATCAATCGTTAATTATGCTATACATCGTCATAGTCCTCACATCTTATTTCTCTATAACAACGTCATTCAATAACAATCTAACTTGAGTGGCTCTTGGGACTGGATGAAAATAGTATTTAAAAACTCCATCCTATAGTTCTCCAAATGATATATTTTATCCGCCTCTACATTGATAAACAAGTTTAATTTTTCTGAAGTGAAAAAAGATGTCAAATGTAAATCAGTAGAACTTTTGTCACCTTCATCCCATTATAGCGCCAGCCATATTGGTATAGAACGCTTAATGATGATATGACTTCCTGTTTAATTTTATATTAAAATAGGTAAGTATATATTATCAGGATATATATGATTGTCATGATAAGCTACTTGGAGACTAAAAAACCCCGCTTAATTCAATCAGCAAGATAGTGTCGAAGTTTTCAGCAAATATTTACAAGACAAGATATACATTTTCATTAACTGCACCGCGTGGTTCTACTTATCAAAAAATCCAATTATAAGATTTGACTAGTTGATGAAGAGTCAGACTGTTTCAAAGTTAACGCAAGAGTAATAAAAGCTACACACACACACACACACACACACACAGAGGGAGAGAGAGAGATGGGGAGGGAGAGAGAGAGAGGGGGAGGGAGAGGAAGACGACACTTTAAGCGCTTAGATAAAAAAAAAACATTTAGAATGTTTTCCTTGGCAACTTCCGGTCTGTCTGTCGGACTCTCTCTCTATGTATATATTTAGAGAGATATATGCATGTTTTGTGTGTGTGTATATATATATATATATATATATATATATATATATATATATATATATATATATATATATATATAGAGAGAGAGAGAGAGAGAGAGAGAGTTGGAGAAACAAATATTCGTACACGTACAAATTTTTTACTTATTGTACTTCCAACTAATGAATAAGCATACTTTTCATATAATTAACTGTTCACAGATGCATAATAACTAAATATGCATAGAAAACAGAAAAAAAGGATTTAATAGAAAAAAAATCCCATTTATCCATTTTAATGGGTGAAAAAAGTATTCGTACAATACAAAAAAAAACACATAATCTTCATTTAATACTTTGTAGAATAACCATTATTCCCTTTTACAGCAGGCCATCTCTTCTTGTAGTTCTCAATGATTTGCAAATTTTATTTGGTATTTTGTTCCATTTTTCTTCGCATATGGTCTTCAGATCTGGGATGTTTGTCGGAGCTCTCTATTGGATTTGAATTTTCAAATAACACCACAGATTCTCGAATAGGTTTAAATCTGAGGACTGACTTGGCCATTTCAGGATATTTACATTATTTTCAGCAAGCCATTTACTCGAAGATTTTGCAGTGTGGATACGATCATTATCTTGTTGGAAGATCCAGTCAGGAGGAAGTTCAAGATTTTCAATCGAAATCATTGAATTTGCATTCCAAAATATTTTGATATGCTGCAGCTAGTACTTTTTGCAGAAAAACATCCCCAAACCATGATTCTGCCACCACCAAATTTCACTGTTGGAATTGTGTGCTTTTGTTTGAAGGCATCGCCACCATTCCTCCATACATGATTTCTACGTCCAAACAACTCAATTTTGGTTTCGTCTGTCTATAATATTCTTTCCTAATACAATTTTTTCTCATCCTTATGTTCACGAACAAATTTCAACCTGGCATCTCTTTGTCTTTTCAATAGTAGTGGAGTTTTCCGAGGGGAGTGTGACTTTAGATTGTTCCTATGAATTTCATTGCTTATTGTCCGTTTAGTGACACAGATTCCTGATGAAAGCAAATCATTTTGCAACTCTTGACGAGTAACCATTGAATTTTGTTTCATTTTATGCATTAATTTCCTCGAAAATGTTGAAGAAATCTTCCGTTCTTTGGTTTTCAACAGTTTTGAGTTTTTATACCTTGCAATGAATGACCTAATGATAATAAATGGAATATTCAGGTTATTTTACTTTCTTTCCTGATCTTAACAATCAGCCCTTTTTGCGAATTTGTCAATTCTTTACCTCTTGCCATGATGATAACCTTCTTGCACGAATATCAATTACAGAATGTTCTGTTTGTAATTTTTAAGTTAAAAAATAACTCCTGATAACATTATTGGAACATTCTAGAATATTCCACTTGAATAATCTAGAGTATTAAAGCAATTCAAAGTTTTAGAATCTGAAATTTGCATGGTACGAATACTTTTTTACTTATTAACATGGATGAATAGGATTTATTTCTATTGTAAAATCTACGAAAAATATCTTGCTGAAAATAATGTAAATATTGTAATGTAATAAAAATTACACTGACATCACATTTTAACAGATATATTTGCCAAAATGACACAAAAATACATTGAAGTACTAAAGAGTATATTTTATTCAATAAAATCGCCATTAGCTTCAATCACCGCCTTCAGACTTTGGAATCTCCTGTAACTCTTCTGGACGGCCTCCTTCTTTAAGTTGGTGAATGGTGCCATAATCCTTGCCTTTAGTTCATCTTTGGCGTTACAAAGAGTTTTGTTAGTCTCTCTCTCAACTGCACCCCACACATAATCAAGGGGGTTGTAGTCTGGGGAGTTGGCCAGATGTAAGGGGTGATGTGGTCGCAGAAATTGTCTGAGAGCCATGACTAGATTCTCCTGCTTGTTTGGCATGGTTCAGAGTCCTATTGCCAGAGGTAGGGTTTTCCAGCAGCCACCCTCTTGACCCGGGCACTTGATGTAGGACTCCTATATATGGTGTCCCTAAGGTCTGGACACATAGGAAATCTAATTAACTATATATTTTTGTACCGCCACAGATTAAACATGATTTTCCCGAAAGGAGAAAGAATTGGCATCTTTTCTGGGGCTTGCTAAAGAAGGTGTACTCAATGAAAACCACTGATGCAGCACACTTGATTGAACGCATAAAGAGTGGATGTGCAAAAATTGACGGCAAACTGGAATTATTGCATTGAGTTCACATGAATCTTGCAAAGCGCATCAACATTTGCATCACAAATGATGGAAATCATTGAAGATGTTATTTGTTGATATTCCAATTCATTAAAATGTTGTTGATTATTTAATTTCTTGAAAATATGCATTTTTGCATATTTGTCCAGATTTTAAGGACATACTGTATATATAACAAGCGTCAACAGTCGGTTTCATGCTTAAACGCAATCGTCAGGCTATGTGCGTTGTTTTGGCTCGACTATTTATATATCCTTGTTAGTGGTGCATTATGGCTACGCCAATCGTATTATTGTAAGAAATTATTTAGGTAGAGGGTAACGGTTATCTTTCGAATTATTCTAGGGTCTATTGAGTGGAAATAATTGTGGATCCAGGTGCAGTTTTGTGTCTATTTTATTTTGTTGTTTGAAAACTTTATTATTGGTGTTTCTTATTTGTAGTTGGTTGTTATTATTATGTTTACTTCTGCTTATGCCTGCATTTGCGGTTTGTTATTTTGTTTACTATTTACTTAATTTATTTACATATTTATTGGTTTAAATTATTTTATTTTACTTTTTTTTTTATTTATTTTATTCTTATTTATTTTTGTTCTTGTTTGGTTTTAGTTTTCGATTTTTAAGTAACGTAGTAAAAATTCATATTCGTGTCTGCATTTTGAGAACAGTTCTTATCGTTTATTGCGTAATTTGTGTTGGTCTGAGAAGCTAATTATAGATATTTTTTCCTCCAGACAGATTTTACAGTATTTGGATTTATTTATTTAATTACTGTTTTTGGCTTATTTTCTATGATCTTTTAGGTGCGATTTATTTTTTGTTTTTAATTTCCCAGATACATTTAGAAAGCATTGTGCACTTCGCGTATTTACTATTTGTAAATAATGTTTTGTGTGCGTAGTTTCTTTGTTTCCATGTTCTATGCATATTTTTTCTTCGTTATCTGCTGATTTTACCGTAACTTGATATATTAGATTGTTCTGTAAGTAATTTCCATTTAAGGGATATTCGTTCT
This sequence comes from Acanthosepion lycidas, assembly GCA_963932145.1. NCBI lineage: Eukaryota > Metazoa > Mollusca > Cephalopoda > Sepiida > Sepiidae > Acanthosepion > Acanthosepion lycidas. The sequence goes on from OZ010592.1 coordinate 19,089,330, forward strand.
TTGCTTTGCAGTTACATTTGAATTTGATTTGTGTGGGTGGTTTGATAGTTGTTTTCCTGTTGTGTTCTTTTATTATTTTTGTCATGTTCTCGGTGCAAGTGTAGCTGACTTTTAATGTTTTTGTTAAATTTGTGGGATCGATGGAGGAAATGTTTGAGCATAAGTTTAATGAATATTTTTCCTGCTCTTGTTTTTACGTTTTTATTGAAGAATCATTTGTTGTTTATTTTCCTGCTGGATTTTTGAGGTGCGTGGTGTGTATATGATATTGACCATGTTTGTCGTAGTCTCTGAATATGGAATCCAGTGAAGTCCGTAATGTCTTCAATATCAGAGGTTGGCAGTGAAGATTCGGAGAAAGTAGCGGCTGTTAATTCTTTAAGTCTTCGATATCAGAGGTTGGCAGTGAAAATTTTTTTTGGAGAGAAAAAACAAAATGGCTGCCTTTATACACGTCGGATTGAATATTTTGAGCTTTCTGATTGGTTAACCCTTCTCTTGGTGGATTATAAAATGAGTCAGCTCACTAGTACAAAAACTACCCCAAAATTCTAACATGGGAGTGTTGCCGAAAATCCACTATCTTTTAGGGCTGTTTCATAATCTTTCTTGGTTTTGTTGAAGATGGATTCACTGGAAGAATTGTCAGATAACCTACGGTTAATTAATTGTGGGATCTGCTTGATTACTGATGGCGGATGGTTGGAAGATGTGTGTATATAAAGTGGTTTGACATTAGGTTTTCTGTATGGGTGATATGTACCTTTTCTGGTACAGTCGAGACTAAATTTTCTATGTCCATGATAGGTTATAAATGTAGAGGTGCTCTATCGTATTAAAAGAAATGCGCTTTCCATCTCATTTCGCTACATCATGGAAATAGAATAATTTACCCTCGACTACTCCCTAAAACACATACTCATCCCATGAACATCCTCCTACAAGTATTAAGTAGTGAGAACAATAAAAGTAGAGGAATTAAGAAAACAGAAAATAACGATTGACATTGCATTTAAATTTTTGAAGATCAAAGTTGACTGGGAAGCAAGAATCTGGAAGAGAGTTCCACAAGCGAGAAGTGCGATAGAAGAAACTGTTAGCATAGAACTTATGGTTCCATGTAGCCATTTGAACTGCAAAATGATGAGTCCATGTTGACAATCTAGTACTGTGCTTAAATTCATAAAGTCTAGGTACTATAGAGGAAAGTTCATCAGAACAATAACCATGAAAGTATTTATAGAAAAGGCACAGGAAAGTTACATTATATCTGTGGGAAAGTGACTGAAGGTGAGATGCCAGATCAGGCCCAATAACATTGCAGATTTTTCTTTGAATTTTATCAGTCTGTTCATATCTATCTTTAACCCTTTGAGTCTTGCGTTTCTGAGCAATTTTAACCCTTCTGCCTGAGCTCCTGAGTCAAAATTCGCAAATAATTGGTATATAATGTTTCACGGTAGATATAAAAAGAGTTACAAGTCTTTACCCACCGTTCAACCGGTAGCTTGGCATTAAGTAATTTTTCTGTACCACTGTTCAACCGGTGGCTGGACATTACGTCATTTTCTCTTCCAATATTCAACAAGTGGCTCAGCATTACGTCATTTTTCTCTACCACTGTTCAACCGGTGGTTGGGCATTACGTCATTTTTCTCTACCCCTATTCAACCAGTGGCTGGGCATTACGTCATTTTTCTTTACCACCCGTTTCAGCCCTGGCCACCGCTGATAAAGTGGTGGTCAAGGCTGAAAGGTTTAAAAGAATTAGTGTATGGTTGGAATAAACCGAGAGACCTCAGCCCAAACTAGATCGATGTATGGAATACAATAATGATAATAATATCGAATATAATGATAATAAAAATAATGTTAACAAAAAATGACAACGCATACAATATAAATTGTGCAAGCGATAGATCGAGCGAGTGGCAGGGAATGAAAGACAATGAGAAAGAGAGGGAGTAAGTGATAAAGTGAGAGAAAGTGATAGATATATTTATCTATAATGGGCCTCCATTAAAATCACGCACTCTACGTTTGGAATAAACCGTTTCTTTAAACTAAAATGGATCGATGTAGCAAATACAACAGAATAATATGAGACGTTTTTTTCCATGAAGGAGTCGACGTGAAAACAATAAGATTTCGTTTTTCATTTTACGGCGGGAAACAGAATTGACTTTCTCTTCTACCAAAGTCCAATATCCAAAGCGAGAAAAAATAATCACAGGCAAAATAATAGAGCCGATAAAAAAGGACAAGATTTCTCGCTAAGGAAAAGTGAAAAATTGATTGCGCATATCTGAATAATGTTTACAAGTTCAAAAAACAAAACAAAAACAAAACAAAACAAAAAACAACACCAAAAATCATGAAGTGTCAAGGTTGGTTATATTCCTTAATAAAATTTATCAGGTCTGTAAAATATGCTACATGCACAAGAAATTCCCATTACAGTTGCTTCATGGGATTTACAAATTGTGAGCGAGTACTATCACACAGCAAAATTACTGGCAAACTTATTTGTCTAACAAATTATTTTTATTCTAGTGTGTTGTAGAAGTAGACTTCTACATTTATTGTTTTAACCCAAACCTATCCAAACTATACACATATAGGCTCCAAAATCAAATAGAGCAACTGCTGTATTCTGATTGATCAATAAGTAATAATATCATGCTTCCGCCTACGTCCGCACGGTTGACCTAGAGTTGACCTGTTCAAAGTAAAACGCGCCAAAAAAAAAAAAAAAATAAAAATAAATAAATAAAAATAAAAATGTATATATATATAAACGTCTTCTGGAGGCTATCACGTGGTTCACATTACTTATAAATACTTAGCGACATTTTCTCTTGATCTCTCTATTACCATAAAATCGCTGACGTAAAACTCCAGGAGAGTGACTCGTTGCAACTTCTTGAGCTAACTCTTCCCGCTGATATTAACTCGAAAGATTATATTGAATCAATTGCTAGTTCTGTTGCTAGGAAAGTTAGTTCCCTATATTATGCTAGAAAATTTTACCATTCGTCCTTGATTTGAATATTGCTGCCACGTGGGGTCTGGTGTTTCTGCTACTTATTCAAAGGCTATTGATTGATTCATTTTCTAAGGTTTATCAACTGTTTGCAGGTTGAAATAAACCAGAAGAAACTTTTACTAACTAGATTCTCACCATACTATGAGAGTTAACTTCTAACAAAATGATTTGGCTTTGGTAAAGAATGATTACATTTATGTTTATGAAACGACTCAATGTTTATCTCACAACAGCATATGACCACATCAATAGAGACTTTCGTTTCTCATCTATCAGAAACCATCTTTCAAACTTTGGTTTTGATAAAGAACGATAACATATATGCCTAGATCCCATATATATTCATGACCACACCCCAAACAAATCTACTAACAGAGTTTTATTTTCCCCCAGAAGCAAATGTACTGACAATGAGATTTGCTTATAGCATAGACAGAAAATATTCTTAGATTGTAACGATTGGAGGAGATAATAATGGTTTAATGGTACATGTCTTACTAATTCACCCATAGATGTGGGAGAAGAGATGCAGTCATATCTATCACAAGGGTATTTGCGCGTAAAGGAATATAACGAAGCCGACTAGAATTCGAACTCGGCTCTCCCATTAGCAATTCAGAGTCATTATCCATTACACCAACCGCACATCCAAGCTTACAACAAATGATATTACCAAGCGATCCCTCATCAAAGTACTGATTAGGCATGAAGTTATTCGATCATCATACGGAAACTATGAGCTGGAAATGGAATGAAATCAAAACAGAAACTATGATCTGGAAATGGAATGAAAGCAGAATGTGGAATTAATACATTCTAAACACTTCAAATACTACAGGTAGTATTTGAAGTGTTTAGAATGTATTAATTCCACACTCTTTTATAGAGACACGGCGGAGTAATGGATTGCAACTCAAATTGAGGAATCAGAGAGCCGAGTTTCGAATTCCGTTAAAGTTCATTAGATTCACTTACGTGAAAATACCCTTGGGAAAAGTATGAATCCATCTTATAGTATGACAGACTGGATTCTATAGCCTTGGGTGGCAACCAGTCTAGGAGAAAGAAAATATGAATTCAAAACCTCCAACTATGGGTAAATGGTAGCGCACTCTGGGCTCTGCAGCCATGATTGGCAACCAAAGTAGGAGTATTAAAACTTTGATTTCAAACCCGGAATACCTAAGATAGTCCGATGTCATGTTCAATTTCATTCTGTCAACTCCTGCGACGATGCCAGTATCACGCTTTATTGGCCGCTGTCTTTCTTTTGGTGGTTTGGCAGGATGTGTTGGAGACGTGTTGCACGGGTAACTGCCGATCTCTCATAAAATCAAAGCCCAGGCCTGCGCTCTGGAGAGGGAATAAGTCCTCGCGTGCAGATACCTGGTCTCTCGAGGCCTACGGATGCCATATTATGGATCAGTTTTAACAAATTTAATATAGAATATAATTTAGTATAGCGGAAAAGGAAAGTGAACACAGGATAGTTTGTACTAGGTGTACTCTCCTTCAACACGGCAAGATGCTTTTGAACCAAAATATTAATCTGAGGAATTAAGTTCTGTTCTTAAATAACCTCCTCAGATCTAGACTCTCATGTAGATGTCAGGCATAGCATCCATCACATTCAGAAATATTTGTATGCAACATTTTTTCTCGGATCAGTGTTTAGAAATGGCTTCAAGGGAATGAATCCTATAGGCTTTAAAGAAGATTGGCGCTACAAAATCACAATGAACTATACCAAGTAACAATAATCACAACGGCCGAAACGTCGTGATTATGACAATAAAAATAAAGACAATAGTCCAGACACTGTAAATAATGTAAATTGTTGTAATACCTAATCTCGGAAATATAGACAGATCCTGAAGAAGACTGGAACGTACAACGGCCGAAATGTCGTGATTATGACAATATAGGTGAGAACAACAGTTTGGACAATGTAAATAGTGTAAATAATTGCAATACCTAATCTCAGAAATAGAGACAGTTCCTGAAGAAGGCCGGAGCGTACAACGGTCGAAACGTCGTGATTATGACAATAAAGATTAGGACAAGAGTCCGGACAATGTAAATAGTATAAATTGTTGCAATACCTAATCTCAGAAATATAGACAGATCCTGAAGAAGGCCGGAACGTACAAGTGCAGAAACGTCGTGATTATGACAGTAAAGATTAGGACAACAGTCCGGACAATGTAAATAGTGTAAATAACTGCAATATCTAATCTCAGAAATAGATACAGATCCTGGAAGGCCGGAGCGTACAAAGGCCAAAACGTCGTGAATATAATAATAAAAATGATCACAAATGTCCGGAGAATGTGTTAATAGTTACAATAACTCATTTCAGAAATATAGACAGATGTTGAACTATGATCTGGAATTGAAAATGAGAGAAGTGAATGACACATAACAAACATCCATCATAAAAATTCAGAATGTGTCGTTAATAAATTCGAAACACTTCAAATATCTCGTTGTGTAGATCAGTAACAACAAATTTAATATAGCACATAAGGAAAATGAAAACAGGATAGTTTGGACTGGGTGTACTTTCGTCCAACACCGCAAGATGGTAGTAAACCAAAATATTAACCTGAGAAATTAAGTCCTCTCCTCAAATAACATCGTCAGATCTAGACTCTCATGTGGATGTCATGCATAGCATCCACCACGTTCAGAAATATCGAAACTATCATCTATATACCACAGTTTTCTCAGATCAAAGATTAGAAATGGCTTCAAGGGAATAAATCCTTTAGGTTTTAAGGAAAACTGTCCTTACAAAGATCTATACCAAGTAACAAATATCACATCACTTGAAGGCTTCTAACAACGGTAAAAACGAAAATGGAACGCACATGTAAGGGAAAATAAGGATATACTCATAATGTTGACTTTCCAAAACAAAAAGTCAGGAGAGAAACTGCCATCAATACGAGAAAGAATGAAAGCATGTCGAATGTTTCCTTATAAGAAAACAGCTAACTTCGCCATAACTATTAACATTTTAAAGGTTTATGTAGTCATTATTAACGTCTAAACTATCAGCTATATATGTTCCCTTATTAAATCCTGTAGACTTGGGTTAATTCAAATACAAATATTTTTTATCAGAAAGCACATCACTTAAAAGCTTTCAAAAAGTAGGAACAATAAAAACTGGGTGTCACATGTACCTAGAAAGGGAAATAAAAGTAAGATGCTGACTTTTCACACTATCTTAAAGAGAATGTTAGGAAAGAAACTCTGATCAATACTAGAAAGAGCGATAAAAGTTAGAAGAAACTTATCCCCTATTTTGTCCTTTTATTAGGTTGGTGCAAGAATAATTTCGTTTTCTCATATAGTAACATATGTTAGAAAACGAAATTGTTTTTGCACCAACCTAATAGCAACGCCATCATTTAACACGCTTTATGTAACCAAAAGCTTCGACTTAAAGTCCCGCTTTAAGTTCACATTTTCATCTTAACATTTAGATATAAAAGATTTTAAGCATTCTAAAATATTTAATGTAGTTTTTACTGGAAAAATTTGCTGAAACCTTGGAAGATCAATCAGAGCGTCAGACTTGAAAAAAAAACAAAAAAAAAACAACTTATCGACTGGAGAAAAAGATTCTTTACCTGATAAATCACGACACGTTATTTTTTCTATAAAAATTAAAAAAAAAAAATACGAACTTTCATACCATGCAAGCAAGTGCAAGATATCAAGCGATCCTAAATAGTTAAAAACTTACGCACAAAATGGTGAGGATGCAATGAAAAAAATCTAAGAAAAAAAAAAAAAAAAAAAAAAAATAAACAAACAAAAAAAAAAAAAATCAAGCAGCTATGAAAAAGAAAACAAAAAGACTTTGATGTGAAATTAGTCGCTTGTTGAAAATGATGAGAAATGTCGTGAGCGAAGTAGACCTAGCCTTTGTCGCTAAGTAAATACAAATTTCGTTAGACGATCAACTGTAAAACGAAAGAGAAAATATGTCATTTTTTTCTACGCCGTTTAAAATTTGACATGTTGAAGAAGTAAGTTAATGATGAGGATGACTGTTATCTATCTATCTATCTATCTATCTATCTATCTATATATATATATATATATATATATATATATATATATATATGTATATATATATATATATATATATATATATATATATATATATATATATATATATATAAAGTTGTAGCCTCTGTCTGTTTGTTTGTTATCGAACTTCTAGGGTTTGGGAGATAGACCCCCATAAAAATATACATTCTGAAATTACATTACCCATGGTACTTGGATAGTATATTTTATTTTGATCGAATGGGGTTCCAGGAGTGGGGGCACGCCCCACTGAATCTTTTTCATTTTGATTTAAATTAAATTTAAATTTGAGCAAAGAATGACTCCTATCCAAAATATAGAAGGAGAAAGCCAGAAAATGGAGGTCACATCAATGGGTTATATTGAAAAGCATTATTTTTCTCCACAAATTATAACAATGATGTAAAATCAATCATCATTTTCACACAAAAAATGTGTTACGTGAAGCAAGGCGCGGGTAATTCGGCTAGTTATAAATATTTCTATTAATAAGGGTTATATTATTATTATTATTATTATTATTATTATTATTATTAATAATAATATTGACATTACCAGTATATTTACATTATTATTTTGTCATAATATTCAGAATAACTGAGAATGGTTAAACTTAATTGGTAAAATTATCAACAGGCAATTGGCAAAATTCTCAATAAGCGTATATATATATATATATATATATATATATATATATATATATATATATGTGTGTGTGTGTTTGTGTGTGTGTGTGTGTGTGTAAAATGTGTATGTATATGTTATGGAGTGGTTTCACAGTGGAGGCTTGTATTTGTACTAAGTCGGTCCTAAAATAGGTTCGACGTACAAAACGTTAGGAACTTGATATAATAGGTAATGACGCAGAGAAATCTAGTTGTGGTCGCTGATACTTTAGTATCCGGTTAACGGTCGTCTGGCATCGACTGACTGCCCGACCCACTCAGCGACGGTATTTAGTCACCCCCCACCAGGTGGGCATCATGTGGCACAAGGCCGTTTTAACATGGGATCTCCGAGCTCGTGGGCTCGGCCAAAAATATGCCCCTTGAACCCGTATAAACGGGTTCAGGGTCGGTTTACCTTCCCGAAAGAGACTCTGCCCTTCGGCGTAGTCTCGTTCAGGTTCCTCCCCTCCGACTTCAGACTCAACTCAGACCGAATCACTGAGCGACGGTATTTAGTCACCCCCCACGAGGGGATCATGTGGCACGAGGCCGGTTTAACGTGGGATCTCCGAGCCTGTGGGCTGGGCCAAAAATATGCCCTTTTAAAACCTTTATAAACGGGTTCAGGGTAGGTTTACCTCCCCGAACGAGACTCCGCCCTTCGGCGTAGTCTCGTTCGGGTTCCTCCCCGCCCGAAAGCAGAGAGTTCAACTGGTCAGCCGGTCGTCCGACTTCAGACCGAACCACTGAGCGACGGTATTTAGTCACCGCCCCCTACGAGGGCATCATGTGGCACAAGGCCGGTTTAACGTGGGATCTCCGAGCCTGTGGGTCCGGCCAAAAATATGCCCATTGAACCCGTATAAACAGGTTCAGGGTCGGTTTACCTCCCCGAAAGAGAATCCGCCCTTCGGAGTAGCCTCGTTCTGGTTCCTCCCCACCGGCTGGCAGGGAGTTCAACTGATCAGCCGATTGTCCGACTTCAGACTGAACTCAGACCTAGCCACTGAGCTACTCTCTTGTTACTCTTACTACTCCTACTTATTATAGGTGGGAGAGTCTATTTACTATTGAATAGGTGTTCCACTATAACAGTATATAAATCCAAATATATATATATATATGCAATTTTTAATTATATTATTTATATATTATATCTGCGCGGTACTTATTGGAAAGTGTTCAATATCAGTGATAGAGCTAACATATTTAGGTGGATTGATGTGAGTTTGTGTCTCTGGGTTTCACGCTCTCTGCGATTAAACTGATTAAAATTTGAAATTTTGGATTTATTCATGGTTGCGTATATCGGCGTTTTATGATAGTGGGAGGAAAATTGTCGCCGGAACGACCCCGGGTCACACACACACACACACACACACACACACACACACACACACACACAAATATATATATATTTGTATTTATATACATACACATTTTACACACACACACGCACACACACACATATATATATATATGTATATTTGTGTATTTAGGTAGCAGTCCTTCTTTCATGCACATTGAATACGACAGACAAGGTAATTTGATTTAATTTTTTTATACAGTTTCTCATGTAATCTAATAATTTTTTCTTTTCGCATATTAAATTATATAAAAACTGTCCGAATATTTTTTTATCCGAGCGCTTTCGGCTATACATTTAGCCATTTTCAAAGTTGAAATATATTAACTGTTAACAAGAAATAGATTGTTGTATGTATGTATTTATATAATGTTTTCATTTTCAAAACATAGTCAAGATATTGTGTCCATGTTCATAGTGAACTATCAGGAAATTACTATAATTCGAATGGACATTTACAATCGCCTGGAGAAATGATTAAAATTCCTGTTGAAGTAAGCATACTGGTGCAACTGGCATCTCTGTCTCTTTGTCTGTCTGACTGTCTGTCTCTCTATTTATCTCACTCACTCACTCACTCACTCACTCTATATATATATATATATATATATATATATATATATATATATATATATATGATAGAATAAGGAAGAAATAGAAAAATTCTATAAATCTAACATGTTTCGCTTGTATTAAAGCTTTACCAGAGAATGAGATATGCTGTAGAAAATGATAATTCTGATATTTTTAATTTCTTGGATGGTTTGTTTTTCATTGGTTAAGCAGGCCTCACGTGCATCTGTCTTGTCAAGCAGCGTTCGTGCGTATAATTCATCTGTGTATGTTCATCATAATTTTAGTTTGTTTATGTGGTCTTCGGATGCAACGGATAAATGTAAAATATGATATATATATATATATATATATATATATATATATATATATATATATATATATATAAAGGAAAAAAGACAATAGGAAAACTTTAGTTTTAGCTGACGCGCTTTGTCCAGTGTGGACTCTTTCAAGGCAAAAAATGAAATTTCGTTTTTTTCTTTGAAAAGTCCATATTGGACGAAATGAGCTACCTAAAACTACATATTGTCGTTTTTCCTTTATACATATTGTCATTTTCTACAGGTTAATTCTGAGAATTTTTTACACACACACACGCACACACATATTCAAGGAATTGACGAATTTTATAGTTTGGTTTTGGTTAAATGTATATGCATCAAAGACTATAACTGCTGCTAGAGAGCAGCTATGTAGGAGTCGCAGTCAATGTACATCCGGTAATTTTACCATTCCGGAAGTGTGTTGGTATGTATAAAAATTTCCTCTTTTTTGCTGCCTTTAATCGAAAAGAGAACTACCAGGAAATTACCATAATTCGAACAGAAATATAAAATAGAAAGTACAACTTCTGAATATTACTGATCGATATCTATTCACATAGAGAACTGATCGAGTAACTGGATGTTCGATACTGGGCCTGAAATATGCTTTGATTCTGCGGCCGCCCAATCATTTTTATTGCCGAAGTGGATTATGTTGGAGTTTATTTTTAGATATGATTTCAAATTTTGTCTCTATTTCAATGCGCTTTTGATTTTCCTATCTGTGATATTTTAATTTGTATTTTAAATTCATTTTCAGACGTGACTTTTTTTTTATTATTTTTTTTTAGATCTTTTATATGATTTCGATCTTGAGCTTTTACTCCCCAATTGCTTTAGAAACAAGTTTAGAATGAACATTTTGTTTATGATACACGATCTTTTGTGTCAGCAAAGGTAGAATTTCTTTTTGTTTGCTTGCGTTCAGAGTAGAACGAATATTCGTTCGATATTAAAATAAATGAATGAATTTTGCCTGTGTATTCACTTTTAGGAAAAGTAAAAAGTAGTTAATTTCTAAACCGCAACCATTTCTTAAAAATACATTTATATAAAAAGTTTTAACTATTTGTTGAGGAGGCACTTTGGAGTAATGGATAGCGGCTCGGATTGAGGAATCAGAGAGCCGAGTTCGATTTCCAGTCCAATCCATTGCATTTACTTACGCCCTTGGAAAAGGTATGAGTCCTCTTCCCCACCAGCTATCTGTAAATAAATAGCCTTGTATGGCAATTGTTCTACCGCAGAAAGAAATGGCAACCTACTGCGCGAAAAATCTGCCTCGTCAGTCATTCAATGGAAATAGTGTTAGAGCAGTGAGGGACTTGTGATGTTTCATCTGCAGGAAAAAGGTTGTAAAATAATTTGTCACCCACAAGGATGTGGAGACGTTTTTGACTCTAATGAGACTGAACAGTGAAGACTGTGTAGCTCCAGTCTACATATAGCAGCAGTACTCATTTTTAGGCTTGATCTGGTTCTTGTAAAGGATAACACAAGGAGTCAGGTACTTATTAGAGGAGTACAGGGAACCAACCATTTTCCCTGCAGCTTTAGCAATGGATTGTATGTACAAGTTCTGCTTGAGTTCTTGGTTGTATTTATCTCCCTCCCTCCCTCACTCACTCTCTCTTTATATATATATATATATATATATATATATATATATGATAGAATATATTACTATTCATAGGGATTGGTCTGATCAGAGATGATGGAATGTAACTAGTTTGGTTTTTGAGTTGTTGAGTGTTTCCGCGTGAGAGTATTGAAATAAGGACAAACACATACGTAGGGAAAAATACTGGTATATTCGAAGAGGTATTTACAACAGAGAGATTAGTAGTCAAACGAACGCAGGTTAGTCAGTAACAATAAGAAAGAATATAAAGTCCAACTGTATCTTCCGGTAGAGAGACGGAAGTGTGATGGTCACCTGATCTCTCCAGAACTCTATAGAACTGTCCTATTAGTAGTAGAGAGATCAGTCCATTCTGATGAGAAGGTGGGTGCACCCCAACAGTTTTCAAGGCATTGAATGTAACCAGCCAGTTTTTCCCCAACTGAGGCATTAGAGCTAGATCAGAGTAGAGATCAGCTGCCAATTTCCGATCATCTATCTAAAGTTTTGAAGATGTACCCAAATACCATTTTATCATCAGCATAGATATTCACAAATGATTGGAATATACTCTTAGATCATTTATGTAAAATAAAAAGAGGGTTGGTCCAAGTTGTGACACCTGTGTTGATTGATAGGGCTGCAGAGATAAAGTTTATGTGGATATGTGGGGAAGATAACAGTTAATATTAGACTTGAACAGGCCAAGATTGTAATGATCAGGAAAACACCCTCTTGGGAGTTGCTTCAACAGGTGTTCACGGGGAAAAAGTTGCTCGAGTGGAACTTACATCTCACAAATGGAATACGAAGGGAATGAGGGTGGTTCACTACAATGTGCATAACATGGTGGGTCTTACCTGTGAAGGTTAAAACAGGTGGAGGTAAGGATACATTCCTTACCTCCACCTGTTTTAACCTTCACAGGTTCATCTAAGCACTTTCCATGGAAATAGTAATAGAGCAGTGAGAGACTTGTGACGTTTTTATCTGCAGGACAAAGGTTGTAGGGTGGAAAATGATTTGTCATCCACAAGGATGTGGAGACATTTTTGACTCTAATGAGACTGGACAGTGAAGACTAGGTATCTCCAGCCTACATATGGCAGCAGTACTCCATTTTAGGCTTGATCTGGCTCTTGTAAAGCTAAAGGATAACACAAGGAGACAGGTACTTATTAGAGGAGTACAGGAAACATTTTATATAAGAGGTACATTTTATACAGATATGTGAGGAAGATAATTAATTCTAGACTTGAACAGGTTAAGATTTTAGAGACTAGGAAAGCATCATCTTGAACATTTGTTCTACAAAACAGTAGTTCATAGGAAGAAGCCTCTTGGTGGAACTTACATCTCACCGATGGAATACAAAGGCAATGAGGGTGGAGTTCACTACAATGTATGTGCCATGGCGTGTCAAGGAGATGGTGGAACTAAGGAATGGCGTTCGTCGAAACACTTTCCATGGAAATAGCGATAGATGCTTGCGATGTTTCGTTTATGTGAAAGGGGTTGTCGGATGGAAAATAATTCATCACTCACAGGGACACGGAGACGCTTTTCTCGGACTTACATTTTGGAGACGCTGTTGGATCGATAGAGGCTGAAAAGTGAAAACTGGGCGGCTCCTGATTATATATGGCAACAATTGTCCATTTTTGGTCTGGTATCGCTCTTTTAAAGTTAGAGGATATTAGGATGAGTCAGGTATATACCAGAGCGATACAGAGAACCGATCATTTTTTTCCAGTATCTTTAGCGATGTATCGTATGTGTGAGCTCTACTTGAACTTAAGTCTAAAGAGACGCTCAAGGCATGGAGCGTCCCTGAGAGGAAACATTTTTATCGCGATAGGTGAACATTCTGGGTCGGCTATATGGCGATGGAACGTCACCAATTTGGTTTTCGGTGCATTGAATGCGACCAGCCAGTTTTTTTTCCTGCTGAGGTGTTAAAGCTTGGTCAGAATAGAGATCAGCCGTCAGGCTCTGGTTGTCTAGTGCTTTCGAGGTGCACCCATAAACCGTTGTATCATTAGCATAGATATTCACAAATGATCGGAATATACTCTTAGGCAGATCATTTATAAATATAAAGAGAGGTGGTCTGAGAAGCAAACATTGGAGGACATCTGCATTGTTCATCTGATTTTCGGAGCACTGGCTATTAACAGCTACCCTCAGAGACCTACTTATATAGCAACAATAATCTATTTTCGGCCTGATCTGATTCTTGTAAAGGTAGAGGATAGCAGGAGGAGTCGGGTACTTACTTGAGTGGTACAGGGAACCAACCATATTTCCAGTATCTTTAGCGATGGATTATATGTACGAGTTCCACTTGAGGTCAGGTTTGTGTTTAACTCATAATAGGCGCTCAAGGCAGAGGGCCTTCCCGAGGGGGAACATCCATCATCATGATTGGTGATAGTTCATCGTGATTAGTGATAGTTCAGGGTCAGATCAGTGATGATGGAATGCAACTAGTTTTGGTTTTTGAGGCATTGAATATAACCAGCCAGTACCCCCCCCACACACCCCTACTGAGATGTTAGAGCCAGATCAAAGGAGAGATCAAAGGAGAGATCAGCTGCTTACTTCTGGTCGTGCACCCATATACCATTGTATCATCAGCAAAGGTCTTCACAAATGATCGGAGTATACTCTTAGGCAGATCATTTATGTAAAGTTGAAAGAAGATTGAACCGAGAAACGTGCCTTGGGTGGCGCTTGCGTTGGTTGCTTTAGCCCCGGAAGTAATAGCCGTTAAAAACTATCTTCAGGGACCTACTCATCAGAAGCCACATCACTTTAGGGCTTTCAAAAATAGAAGTGACTGAAATGGAAAGAACGTAACTCGAAGAGAAAATAATGAGATAACCATGATACTTACGTTATCCTCTTTCTCATCCTCCTCCTCGCCCTTGACTTTTGTAATCGTAGGGCGGATCCGAATGCAGAAGCCACACTAAATCTCTTCTACAATGGTCATCAGCAATTCTGGTATAGTCATACGTGTCCATTGTTTGATGTTGTCCAACCAGTTTTTACGTTGGCGTCCTCTCTTCTTCAACGGTGTCTTGCATGATGGTCTTCCACAGGCTGTAGGGCCTTGTAATGTGTCCAAACCACGCCATTTTTCTCCGCGAAAAGAGGTTCCTGGCGGCCCACAAAACTTTCAATGCTTTTTCCACACAAACTCATTGGTTTATGTCCCCAATAGAAAATGCCAAGGAGTTTTCTCATGCATTTGTCCTCAAACGCTTGGATCCTTCTCTCTGTTTCTGCCAACAGTGTCCATGTTTCACATCCATATAGGAGAATGGAGACTACCAGTGATTTGTACAGTCTGTACTTTGAAAGCTAATTTTACTCCTCCATATTCTTGCCAATTTGGTCATCACTACCATGGCTGCGGCAATCCGTGTGCGGATTTCCGAGTTGCAGGTACCATCTTTAGGCAAGATTGATCCTAAGTATTTAAAACTGGACACTTCCTCCACTGAATTCCCATTTCTGGTAATTTTAACACAGGTGTTACTGTTTGTAATTTGGATCGGTGAATAGCACAAACTTCAGAGAAAAGACAATTTGATCTGATAGATATGTTTTTTACGGTTTATCAATACTTTGTGGTTTATTCATAACGGAAACATATTTTGAATTGCAAGAATAATTAATTGTTTTTGGCGAGTATATTGAGAGTGATTTTGATAATAATATTTTCAGATAGTTTCCCTACTATTTATTCCATATCTGAAGGTGGGGACGGAAAGAGGGAGAGAAAAAGAGGAAGAGCAAGAAACGGAGAAAAAACGCAAGGGAAAGAAAAACAAGAAAGGCTGAGCGAGTGAAGAGAGAAGAGACAAGAAAAGATAGAACGAGATAAAAAGAAACAGAGAAGAGTAAGAGCACACAGAGAGAGAGACAGAGAGAGACAGAGAGAGGTAGAGAGGGGGAGAGAGAGAGGGAGAGAGAGAGAAGGGGGCCGATGAGGTGGGAGACAGATTGAAAAGAAAGAAGGAGAGAGAAATAGGAAGAGCAAGAAAGGGAGAAAAACGCAGGGGAAAGAAAAACAAGATAGAAAGGTTGAGGGAGAAAAGAGACAAAAAAGGATAGAACGAGATAAAAAGAGACGGAGAAGAGTAAGGGAGGGAGGGATGGAGAGAGGGAGAGAGAGAGGTCGATGAGGAGGGAGATAGATTGAAAAGAAAGATTGCTCCTAAGTATTTAAAACTGGACACTTCCTCTAGCGAATTCCCATTTATGGTAATGTTGACGCAGGTGTTACTGTTTGGGATTTGGATCGGTGAATAACACAAACTTCAGACAAAATACAATTTGATCTGATAGATTTGTTTTTTACGGTTTATCAATACTTTGTGGTTTATTTATAACTGAAACATTTTGGATTGTAAGAATAATTCATTGTTTTTTGGCGAGTATCTGTTGCATTAACATTTATTGAGA
This sequence comes from Acanthosepion lycidas, assembly GCA_963932145.1. Lineage (NCBI taxonomy): Eukaryota > Metazoa > Mollusca > Cephalopoda > Sepiida > Sepiidae > Acanthosepion > Acanthosepion lycidas. The sequence continues at coordinate 19,105,507 of OZ010592.1, forward strand.
TTGATTTTGATAATAATATTTTCAGATAGTTGCTCTAATATTTCTTCCATATCTGAAGGTCTTTCACAAAGACATTTGTGCGCTGGTGATTTTAACAAAACCAACTGGAATTCGAACTCGTTTCTTCAATGTTTCATTTCGAGTCGCTATTCATTGCAGAACACTCACATCCTCAAAACAAAAGATTAGGAAGGAACTCCACATCAGTTCTGGAAATATCAATAAAAGCGACTGAACTTGAGAAATCTGTTTACCGGAAAAATTGTTTTAATATACAGATTTTATAAATTTCAATCGGAATCAGCACGAGCTGTTCGGTCAATGAATACCGGGTGTTTCCTTATAAGAAAACGGCTAATTTTATCATTACCAATTCTTTATTTTTGGGTCGTATGGAAGCGGAATTAATGCATTAAGACGGCTAAGAAAGGCTTGTATGGATGAATGGGTCTGTGAAAAAAATGTGTTGCGGTTAAAGTGTGTTCAAAAGGATTGGGAAATGGTTGGATATTTTCTATTTCTAAATTTGAAATTAGCAATTATACCTCTTCTCCTATTGTCCTTGTACCAGATTATAGCACGTGCAGAGATTATCAATAAATGTTTATCACTTGCAAAATATACTTCACTGCTTTGTATATTCGGTCAATAGAAAAATCTGTCAAAGTTAAGTGTTATTAATAAGGGAATATATAACGCCATGTTCGTGTTGGTAGATTGGGCCAGCCGGAAACATGATCTTCCATTTTGTAACGATCATGCTTATTTATTTTATCTTATTTTTGGCGCGGTGTAAAGGATAAACAAAATAAAAATGGACATTTTAATGGCTAGTGTTAAGGACATAAACACCTAATGAGGCTCAAGTCTAATGGTAAAACATAGGATTAGAACCGTTGTTTTATTTTTCTGATCAAGCAATTGTCACGCAATCATTATAAGTTCCAATCTGAATTGGTAGCAGTAATATATGGTATTGATTATTTCTCCATATACTTATGGTTTTCAGTGGTCATCCTCAGATGTTATATGCCAATGAAAGAGTGAGAAAGAGAGAGAAAGAGAGAAAGAGAAGGAGCGATGAGGAGGGGGATAGATTGAAAAGAAAGAGGGAGAGAAAAAGATGAAGAGCAAGAAAAAGAGAAAAACGCAAGTGAAAGAAAAAAACAAGATAGAAAGGTTGAGGGAAAGAAGAGAGGCATAAAAGAGACAAAAAAAGAACAGAACGAGATAAAAAGAGACGGAGAAGAGTAATGGGAAGAAAGAGAGAGAGAGAAAGAGAGAGAGAGAGAAAGAGAGAGAGAGAGGGGGCGATGAGGAGGGGGATAGATTGAAAAGAAAGAGAGAGAGAAAAAAATGAAGAGCAAGAAAAAGAGAAAAACGCAAGTGAAAGAAAAACAAGATAGAAAGGTTGAGGGAAAGAAGAGAGGCAGAAAAGAGACAAAAAAAGAATAGAACGAGATAAAAAGAGACGGAGAAGAGTAATGGGAAAAGAGAGTGAGTGAGAGAGAGGGAGAGGGAGGGAGAGGGAGGGAGAGGGATAAATCAGTCAGTTATGTGCCATGTGTGATGCACGCTTAGGCGATCATGTATCTTTCGATATATGACTGACGAGGCAGATTTTTCCCGCAGTAGGTTGCCATTTCTTTCTGCGGTAGGCCAGTTGCCATCCAAGGCTATAGAACCCGGTCTGTCCTGTTATTTACCCATAACTGGTGGGAGAAGAAGAGGATTCATACCTTTCCCAAGGTTATTAGCATGTAAGTGAATCTAATGGATTCGACTGGAATTCGAACTCGGCTCTCAGGTTCCGCAATCCGAGAAGGGTGAATAATAAGGAAAAAAGAGGTAGAACGAAAAGTGAAGAAGATTGAAAGAAAACATGGGAGAGTGAGAGAAAGAGATAGTGAGAGAGGAGAGTAAGAGTTTGATAAAGAAGGTTGCGTGTGGAAGAGAGAGAGAGAGAGAGAGATGAGACGGAGAGAGACGGAGATAGGAATAGAAGAGGTATATATATATATATATATATATATATATATATAATGAATATGTTGGAGAGGAGGAAATATATATTGTTATGGGACCTTACCCATAATAATAATAATGGACTATTTCATGCTTAATAAATACTGAGCCTCAGGAGTAGGCAAGGAGTCGGGAGTCACTAGTTAAAGTCGAGTCAAGAGTCGATTCAGAGGCAGTCCGAAACAGAGTCGTATTCAGACAATTACTGCAAGACATTGGAATAGTGATACTGGTCTAGATTACATTGTTCTCTCTACTAAACCTGATTGTTCACACTAACACTTCTACTTCTCTGTATATATTCCTGTTTGTAATATATCTGTGTTATTCCATACCTGTGTTCGAGTTCTTCTTTATTGGTTCTACCTTGGACTATCACCGTGGTACAAGGAACCGGACCATAACATATATAAAGAAAGAAATTAGCAGAAGTGCAAAATGCCAGTTATAACCTATAATTTTCAAGAGAATGACCCTCACCCCACCCAAAATATGCAAAATGAGATTCTGCATTTTCTTTTGAATGGATTTCACGCGATGTTGGAAATTCACCAACTAGCATTCACTACCATATAAGAGGATGAATAACACATCGCAATCCAGCATTTTTTTTCAACGAAATTTTACCGTTTCTCAGCATCTTGCCTAACTTCTGGAATGCCTATTTCGCTCATCCAGTGCGTGTTCGGATCTAGGTGCCACATTTTCCATCTTCTGTTAAAACATTTCTTAAAAAGAGAAGTGTTGTATTCATATACAACTCTCCATTATATGAATAGCAGTTGTTACAGCTGGAAGCTAACAAATCCTGACATGGAAGACGAAATTACTAGAGAAATAGTAGTGAATAATTTTAGCTAATTATAGCTTACGACTGGAGGTGTTTTTGAGAGGTGTCTGTGGGAGGGTATTTCTGTCGCATCATGCGCAATCTATCCGAAGAGAGTCAAATGCAAATGACGAGGACCTGGCTACAATGGATCGGCTGATAACAATAAAAACATTTTGAAACACGAGCTATTTCTAAAAAGTTCGGGACAATTGTTCAGAAAATAAATTTCTCACTCAATTAACCCGATTGTGTTCTTTCTTTCCGACGTTTACTTGCTGTGCGATTGCTTTTCAGCATGGCTGCTCGTTTTCGAACCTCACCAGTTGTGTTTCTTCAAGAGCCACATGGTCAACCAGTGGTTTATACTGTGACTATACAGAACGTACTATAGTTAGAATCCAGCTATGTGCCCGTAAGGGTCACATACGATTTTGAATTCAGAATTATTCTTTTTCTATAGTGGTGGCTAAACAGGGCTAGAGAGTCCAGTCTGTTCTGATATGTAACTTATGACATGGGTGACTATTCAAATTCACTGTCATTTTGAAGAGAAATTCGTAAATATTATCTGTTTCCGCCCAATTCTTTTCTGTTTTAAATAGAAAATTAAAAGAAGAAAAAATCCCAGAAAACTTTTGCACACAGCTAATATAAACAACATAATATATAAGACATAGTATAAAAACATAATATATAAGAAATAACATAAACTACATAATATATAAGACAGTATAACCAACATAATATATAAGACATAGTATAGGCAACATATATATGACATAGTATAGACAACATAATATAAAAGACATAGTATAGGCAACATATAAGACATAGTGTAGACAACATAATATACAAGACATAGTATAAACGACATAATATATAAGACATAGTATAGACAACATAATATATAAAACAGTATAAACAACATAATATATAAGTTACAGTATAAACAACATATTATATAACACAGTATAAACAACATAATATATGAGCTTAGTATAGACAACATGATATATAAGACATAGGCCGTTAAATTCTTTAGGCATGTTAGTCAATGACTGGCCTAACAATAATTTCTTGAGAAAAAAAGGAGTCCTGCTATGCACTATCTTTACAAGTGCCAAAATCAGATCAAAAACAGAGTACTGCTCTGATATCGGGGTTGAAGCTGACCAGCCCTAATTTTCCAGTCTTGATAGTATTTAATTAGTAAGAAGGAAGTTCCATGCAGACAGCCTCTACTCAAGAAGAGTTACTTAATGGAACCAACTCCCGAGTGAGTGTTCCCTCGATCGCTATAATCATGACCACTTCTAGTCTAGTTTCAGCTGTTATATTTTATACATATCCGCATAATCTGAACTTCCTGCTTACTACTCTTTCGTTCATTCAACATCCTCATTCAATAACACTCTATCTTAACTGGCTCTTGGGTCTAGTATTGGATGAATAGTGAGTATTAGATTGTTCGGAGATTAATGTCCGATTTTAGAATAAAACTTTCAATTGTGTTCTAATATAATATTAGATAATATAATATATAATATTAAATAATATAATATATAATATTAAGTAATATAATATAATGCATAATATTAAATAACATAATATAATATATAATATTAAATAATATAATATATAATATTAAATAATATAATATATAATAGTAAATAATATAATATAATATATAATATTTAATATAATATAATATATATAATATAATATTAAACAATATAATATATAATATTAAATAATATAATATATAATATTAAATAATATAATATATAATAGTAAATAATATAATATAATATATAATATTTAATATAATATAATATATATAATATAATATAATATTAAACAATATAATATATAATATTAAATAATATAATATATAATATTAAATAATATAATATATAATAGTAAATAATATAATATAATATATAATATTTAATATAATATAATATATATAATATAATATTAAACAATATAATATATAATATTAAATAATATAATATATAATATTAAATAATATAATATATAATAGAAAATAATATAATATAATATATAATATTTAATATAATATAATATATATAATATAATATTAAGTAATATAATATATAATATTAAATAATATAATATATTTATTATAATATATAATATAATAGTATAATAGTTTCACAAAAATATATGACGCATTCTTAATGATTCAAATATCCTTTTTGTTTATAATATAAAAATCTCTTTCATAATTTAACTTTAAAACTTTATCTACCCCTGATTTTATAAGCATAAAAAAGACATGCTTTTCCGCTTTTTGCAGGAGTTCAAGCCTGGTCATTATGATTTTCAAATGGCTTCCAATATCAATGGAGCATATGCTAATGGATCCACTTGTTTTTGGACAGTACGGCGCTGGTTTCTGAAGTTCCACAGGAAGATCCGAGTCTTGAACATCAAGGTGATAGTCTATCTTTAATTGACAATTATTATCTGGAAACACTAGTGGTAAAAACACATTCAAGTATCAGAGAAATGCCTCAGATAATGGGTGTCAGCATAACTGCCGACCGTCCTGGGTATGACGATAAACTACATATGCGTCCTGGAACTACGTCCGCGTCCTGGAACTACGTCCGCGTCCTGGAACTACATCCGCGTCAATAAACTACGTCCAACAGCAAGGCCTCTGATAAGGAGAATTTGAGGAGCGTGGAACCACCTCTTAATTGCTGGTGTTCCCAGGTCCACCCTGACCCGGGGTGGTAGCACCTGTTAGGGTCCCAACTATGGGCAAATAGTTAACCCCGAAACTGTGGTAAAAACACTATGAAAGTGTAAAAATAGGTTTTAATACCAGAAATACTTTGTAAAAAATTATTACCAGCAATAAATTTTTGTAGAAAAAAAAAACTATTACCGTCTATACATTTTTTAAGAAAAAAATATTACCAGAAATAGATTTTTGACAAAACAAAATAGTACCAGCAAAAAAAAAAAAAAGAATTGTCGGCATTAAATGACCCACTGAGGTTGATATGCCGTAAAACAAACCAAACCAAACCAAACCAAACCATAACTGCCGATGTTTACAGCCAGAAACTGGATAAAATGCACATTCAGTTAAAAAAAAAAGGCGACTGGCACTGGTTATAATCGACGAGGTCCAATTTTGCTTCATGACATTTCTCGGTTTGGTTTGGTTTGGTTTGGTTAACGACATATCAAACTCAATGGGTTATTTAATTCTGACAAGATTTTTATTGCTGGTAATATTTTTTCTTCAAAAACGTATTGCTGGTAATATTTAAAAAAAAATATATTGCTGTTAATATTTTTTTCAAAATGTATTGCTGGTAATAATTTTTTCTTCAAAAATTTATTACTTGTAGTTTTTTTTATAAAAACTTATTCTTGTATTAAAATCTATTTTTACACTTTCATACTGTTTTTGGGGTTAACAATTTGCCATAGCTGAGACTCTAACAGGTGCTACCATCCCGGGTCAGGGTAGGCCTGGGAACACCAGCAATTAAGAGGTGGTTCCACGCTCCTCAAAACCTCCTGATAAGAGGCCTCGCTGTTGGACGAAGTTTATCGTCTTACCCAGGACGCAGATGTAGTTTATTGTCTTACCAAGGAAGGGACATTGCTCGGTCTCACATTGCCAAGATGTCACTACTGCAGCTCACCGACTTGGGATGCGAGACTTTGCCACATCATCATATTCTTCTGATCTCTCGTCCACTGACTGCGAGGTCTTTTCCTGCATCTTAACATTTTTAAACAAAGAAAATGCAGAAATTGTATTCAAAGATTTTTTACCGCTCAGACCCTTGGAGTTTTATCGTAATGGCGTAAATAACCTTATAACTCGAAGGCAGAAAAATATAGATGTTCAGGGTTCGTATTTTGACTGATTTAAACACTGTTTAAATACATTAATTCAGGAATAAAATTGGATTCTAAAATCAGACATTATTTTCCGAACAAAAAAAGATATTTGGGTTGAAGTGTGTCTTCCACCTAAAATTTGACATTTTCTCTATGAGAAACTCTTGGAAAAAAATAAAAATAAAGTGCGGGGGGGAGTACTAGAGACTAATGCAAGCAATCACGCTGTTTACAGTGGGATGGTTTGTGAGACTTGATTTACAGTGCCTGTAGTACTTTAAGATGAAATAAAGAGTGTGAATGGGACAAGACAGTAAACGAGTGAACACTGAATTCAGCCGTACATTTACTATTCTTTAAATGGTACTCACAAATTGTGGATCCGTGAGTAGTTGGGATTAGTTCATTTGAAACCAAGGTGTGATTCCTGATCATACCTAACACGTGTTGTTTTATCCACACATCTAATCGCTCGGTAGTCCTCCTTATGTAGCAGACTTCACAACCAGAATTGTATTTATATACAACAAAATTAATTGATGTGGAGTGAGAACATCTTTACAGATAGATGAGAGGATCGGCCTGGTATTGAACACAACACGAACATTAGCCGAAAAATAGCTATCACACACACACACACACACACACACACATATATATATATATATATATATATATCTTATATATATATGATCTGGTGGCTCAGTTTCAATCACTTGCCCACTGCTGCAAGGTTGCCTCTCTGTGTCATTTCTATAACATGGTAGTTGTTTGGATGAGCACTTTGATACCATATCCACACTTTTTGAATTTAAGTGCAATACTAGACTGAGGTCGAGATCTAATTAATTTACAGTTGAGATGGTTAGATATAGCCGTAATTTTTATGCTAACAGTTTCTTTTCTCACACTTCACGTTTGTGGAACTTCCTTCCGAGTCCGTGCTTTCCAGCCAATTTAAATCTGCAAAAACTTATATGCAGTGTCAATCGCTATCTAATGTCCTCTGATCACTCTTTCCTCTTCCGGTTCATTATTAATGTCCCTGTTCCTAATTCTTCCACACGTAGTAACCCCATCGTGTCTTAGTGGCTTGCATGGGGTGATACTGATTAAAAAATATCATATTTGTTAGATCCGACGGGCTTTAGGCCGACTCGGCTTCGGACTGTGTTGCCGATCAATCAGAGTTGAATAATATAAACGCAGATCTTAACTCCGACTCTCAAAACCTTCATAACTGCTCAGTTACGAAATTGGCGGTTTCTCCTGCGAAGGGAGACACAGGTTTAACTATAATTATAAATATCGTATTTCCATCCATAGATCTCGAGCCAATGTAGCTGTACAGATTAAAACCCTCTTAGTATATACCCGAGTATGGTTTGGCCTAGTCCAGAAAAACCCTGAGGTGTATGGTTATGGCTAGCCTACTTTATACATCGATCTATATTCTAGTTTAAACTGTATCTTCATCTCGGTCAGTTTATACCCGCCTTTTATTGTTAATATCAACAAGTATGTTTATTAACACAGATTAACTAGAATGTTATGAGGTGACTCCAGTCTATAAACTGATAATAATATCTAATATGAACGAATTGCTGCAGATAATCAGGTAATGGCTGATGCTATAGAACGCTTAGGTTGGCCCAAAATTACAGCTCAGAACTTTGACGACCTGAACATCGTGAGAATTTTACAGTGGTGGATTTCCTTTGTTTAAGTTTTTATATAAGATTAAAAAGGCAACAAGACAGATTAAAGAAGCAAATAAACAGACAAATGGTTTCCCTCTTTGTTGGTTTCAATCTCAATAAGGAATGATTGTAAAATACTTTCCCTGCTCAATTTATAGGCAAAGGCAAACAAATGCATGCTGGGATTTCTTCTTTGACAAGTAGGTTTGTTCTCGGTCTCATATACAGTCCCGGTCTGTTTTGTCTTGAAGTCAGAACACTACGTTCGCTTGTCCGAACTTGATTTTGTGCATCAATCCCATAGTTTGTGAACATTTTTGCCTTATTACTAATAATTTGCCTTACATATATTATTTGCTTACTTTATATTATTTTTTTAAAATTGTTTATTGCAAACTTTGCTAATTCTGTCTGTTGGGCAGTTTCGCCATTTATTTACATTTAACAATGGTCACTGATTCTACACACTTCATTATTATATCTGATAATGGTTACAGGGCGGGAATCACTTGTTAATTTTATATATCCAATTGCTTTAGGCGGAAGTACTTTATGGACAGAAAAAGTCACAATAAAACCGAAAATGTCACAATCTTCATTATTATATCTGAAAATGATTACAGTGCTGGAATTGTTAATTTTATATATCGGTTTGCGTTAGGCGCACATACGTTACGGACAGAAAAAAAGTCACAATGAAACCGAAAATGTCACATTCTTCATTATCATATCTGATAAGAATTAAACACGGGTTATCTATTCAGTTTAAGGGGGAAAAAGTTACGGACAATGTGCGAAACAAAGCCACAGAAAACGTCACGTTAATTCCTCCAGGCATTATTTTTTAGATATGATTTCATATTGAGTTTTTTTCTTTCCGAGAGAGACATTTTGCTAGAGTTATCATTGTTTTGTGATGTAATCGATACGCAACGGGGCGTAACCACAACCATACCCAACAGCTCCGGTAGTAGATGAGTTTTATTTGTCATCGCAGTGTCACTGCTTTTCGGTTTCGGGGCAACGCAAACATGATATCGTTAATAACGGACTGTTCACGTGATGCTGTTCAGCTGGAACCACGCGTTTTTCAAACCGGATGTGCATGAAAAAAGATTCTTTGGGCGTGTCATCTCAGGTCGACTTTCTTAAAGTCTGAACATCTAGTAACTGACGAATAATACAGTGTCAAACTTGAGTGACTGCTTTTTTGCCCCAAATTTATTGATTTATTATTATTGGTTTTCACCCAATACAAGGCCCAAGAGCCACTCAAGGTAGATAAAAGTTGTCCCGAGAATTGAAGTGATTAAGATTGTAGCGATCGAGGAAGCATCCTGTCGGTACTCTTTCAGGGGAAGAAACTGTTTGAGTGGAATTTTTTTTATAAGTAACGCCTTTCTTAGATTTATGGACCAATCAGGAGGACTCATTTGACCTAAGTAACATTTATATGAGGAACGTTTTCTACAAGCTAAACCAGAGATATTTATAGACGCATACACATGCACCGGCATACACACACACACATACAAACACGCAAGCACATATATACCTTCGCTCATAGAATACCGACCATCAAAGAGACTCAATTCTTTCTGGACCAGGAGCCATCCAAGGCTATAGGACTAGACTGTCCTGCTATTTACCCATAGGTGGGGGAGAAAAAGAGGATTAATAGCGTTACCAAGGGTATTAGCACGCAAGTGAATGTAATGGATTCGACTGGAATTCGAACTCGGCTCTCCGATTCCTCAATCCGAGCCTATATATATATATATATATATATATATATATATATATATATATGATAAAATAAAATAATGAACAAGTAGGAAATGTATATCGATCTAACATGTTTCACTTTTATTAAAGCTTCGCCAGAGATCGAGAGAAAAAAACAAAGAGATAAAGTAATGTTATGATTTTTGGTTAGTACTTATTCGTCAGATACGTGTCACGTGTATAAACGTAATAGATAATATATAAATATGTGTAACGAAAACCTTGAGTCTTAAAATGTGCGATAGTTTAAGAGTGTGATTGTAAAGAAACGCATGTGTGCCTAGGTGTATGTTGTAATGTTAATTCATGTAAAAGTTTACGTGTGTATGTAAGGAATTTCTATATTTCTTCGTTTATATCTGTGAAATGTGTTTAGATGTTGAAATAATTTTCTATTTGGTTGTATTTTTATATTGTCTTGTATATTTTTGATGTTACAAAATTTTGAACTTTAGCATTGCGACTCGCACGTTCCGAGATTGTACAAGCGTCAATAAATAGCACATTCTTAAAAACCATCTTTCGGTCTACAAACAATTATTTCGTCTTCAAGTTTTAACTTTAAAGGAAAAAAAAATTACAGCCTGAGGATGGAGACATGGTCTTCGAAAGTACTCGCTTAACTTAAAAAATATACACTAGAAACATCTGACAACAGTTTTATAAATGAGGATCACATCGTTCAATGGATTAACAATGCATACATTATGTTCTACTAGCGAAGTGATTCCACCATTAATCGCATTAATATTGCTGATTGATTCTATGTATGATTATTTCTTTATATATAGAATATATACTGCCCAATATCATATGTTTATATATATATATATATATATATATATATATATATATATATATATATATATATATATTAAGATCGATGTGAACAAACTGAAAAATGAAAATTGAACATGTCTCGTTCATTTCATTTGTTGTTCCTGTAACATTTAGCTTACGCTTACGGCCACATCACGTTGAAACAGCGGTTCCCGTAAGATACCGAATTTACGCAACCTCTAGTCTGGTCAGTACCTAGATGGGTAACCGTTTGGGAATACCAGGTGATGAATTTGGGGTTGGTGTGATAGATAAGGGTTCGATTTTTTTTTAATCGCAGAGCCGAGTTACAATTCTATTTGTGTTCATTATATTTATTTACCCGCAATTACCTTTGGAAAAGTTATGAATCCACCTCTTCTCCCCCTCAGCTATGGGTTAATTCGTACGACTTGCTTGACTAATAAAAAACAATATTATTATTCCGGGTAAAAAATTGCGTACATATTTAGATTTCGGCATTACATAACCCATAGAGATAGGATGATACATACGGTGGTACATTGGCCTTAGGTACATATGCTGGTAAACATCAACAACCACCGAACTAACCTATAATAGTTACACTCTCAAACTGTTTAAACTCGAGAATCTCCAGACATCCGGACATGCGCAAAAGCTGTTAGAATTGTTTGTATCGTCAGAATTGCTATTGTGTATTTTAGTAGTAAAGAAACGTGTTGAAACGGAATGAAAAAAATGGGAAAAACAACAACAAAATGGAGAACAAGTTGTTAGAAAAAAAGTCTGAGAAAGAAATCAAAATTTTTTTTCCATTACCGTTCAAAAGTAGAAGATGCATGCGCTGCTTCATAGTTAAATGAATCTTTGCGCCTCAAAGCTGTGAACTGGGTTTGGACAATGCAAGTGTAGATTATGATCAAACCGAGCGTGAAATATATAAAATGACAGCTGACCGTTGAAGGAAAATAGACTCTTATTATTCACTTATTATTTTTATAAGACCTGCCATGATTGTTACTATTAGTTCATTCATTTTTACACGGTTTCATAGCGAGCTTTTATAAAACAGACCATCGTCCTGGGTATGACGATAAACTATATCCAGCAGCAAAATCAGGGGGTTTTGATGAGAGTGGAACCACCTCTTAATTGCTGTTGTTCCCAGATCCACCATGAGCGGGGGTGGTAGCACTTGCTAGGGTCACAGGTATGGGAAAATAGTTAACCCCCAAACTGGGGTCAATTCCCTATGGAAGTATAAAAATATATTTTTATAGTAAAAAAACAAAAACAGCAATACATTTTTGAAAAAAATATTACCAACAATACATTTGACTCTCGACAAAAACCCTCTTTACAAAAATACATGAATCCTGATTTCTTACAAAGAATACATATTCTATTGATACGAACCTATCCTAAAAATTTTGTTGGCATTAAAAGACCCATTGAGGTGTTGGTATGCTGTAAAACAAAATTAAACCAAATAAACCAAAACAGACGCCAACAAGACTGAAATATTATGATTATTTATTGTTATTATACTATTATATTATTATATATAATATTCTATATAATATTATATAATAATTATATATGATATTATGTAATATTATATATAATATTATATATAATATTATATAATAATTAAAAATAATATTCTCTATAATATTATAAATAATTATATACAATATTATGTAATATTATATATAATATTATATATAATATTAATATTACATATAATATATTATTATTATTATTATTATTATTATTATTATTATTATTATTATTATTATTTCCTTTGATTTCTGACCTATACTCATTTGTTTTCGGGTCCCGGCCAGAGACCTAAGGTTAGAAATGGCATCATGACATTTTTCAAAAATCACAAATATTTTACATAGATAAAGCCCTTCGTAAGGTGTGGGTTGTACTTGTGAGTACATTTTTTTTATTTCTTTACGGCATGGGCTACCAGGGATTCCTTCAATGAGTCTTTTGGAATCTATTCCAATCAATCTGAGGGCTCCAACTACAACTGGAATTGTATTTGTCCTCATACGCCACATTTTCGAGATTTCGATTTCAAGGTCCTCGTATTATTATTATTGTTGTTGTTATTCGATATCCTCTCCGGCTGTAAGATATTTCGGCCTGGAAAAGATGATTATATCTCAGTTCGTACCGGCAGCTTGGAGACGTAACTCTTTCCTCAGCATGTGATCTGTTCCTTGTAGCGCTTCTACCGAATAATTTCAGGTACGCATTCCCAGGGCACCCTGCGAGGTAGAAAGGTTCCTGAAATAGTCACGGCTGCTCCATCTGCAAACGAACGAAAATGTTACTGTTTGATATATACATATCTTCGATTTGTCTTGGCAGGTCTTGGTATCTTGGTGCCTGCTCCACCTTCATGTTGTTCTTATTTTAAAGTACCACAACTTCTATCAGGATCCATCGAGGACGGTTCTCGTGCACGGATATTATATCAGGGTGATTGCTCTCCAAGCATTTGTCAGTCAAGATTACCGTATCCGACAAAATGTTCACTTCCATATTTACGGGTACTAACAGCGTATCATTGCGTAGCAAACGAGAAGCCATATTTCCTGCATAGTCCTCGATGTATTTTGAGGCTTATTATTATTATTATTATTATTATTATTATTATTATTATTATTACCATTATTATTATTATTATTATTATTATTATTATTATTATTATTATCATTATTATTATTATTATTATTATTATTGCTGTATTTCCTTTGATTTCTGTTGTATGCTCATTTCTTTCCGGGTCCCAATTGGAATCATGACATTTTCCAATGAGTATATTTGTAACCCCCTCCCTTCCGCCAAAAAGAAACCCTTAAGATAGATAAAGCCCTTCGTAAAGTGTGAGCTGCACTTGTGAGTACAATTTTTTGTATTTCTTTAAGTCATGAACTATCAGGAACATTTCAAATCAAACCGAGGAATCCAACTACAACTGAAATTATTGATGTCCCCATGCACCACATTTTTTAGATTTCCATTTCAAGCTTTTTGTATTTTGATAGTTTTTTTGAAGATTTTCAAAGATACATTACAGTTTGCAGGGACTGCCATTTCAGTAAGAAGGCAAATTCTGTTTTTGTGGTATCTGATCACGATGACTGGACGATTAGATTTGATTATTCTTTTTATATGTATTGTAAAGTCCCATAATATTGTTATAGGTCCTATGTTTGTAACCAGGTCTGGGTGGTGTTCATACCAATTTCTAGCAGTTTTCTTTCCGTAAAAGTTGCAGATTTTCAAATGAAATCTGTCATGCGAAGTTTTATATTCGATGGGTGCCAATACCGTGCAACCTGATACAAGATGGACAATTGTTTCTGGATATTTATCACAGAATCTGCATTTTGGGCTAACATAGTTTTTTGGTATGTGTGCTTGGTAATTTCTAGTTGACAATTATTGGTTCTGTGCAGTAAGAATAAAAGCTTCGGTTTCAGCTTTTAACTTTTCACTACGTAGTTACACCTGGGGACGGGATTTTGTCCAAATTAGCTTGTTTGGTACGGGCAAAATATTGAGCATAAAGAGACTTATGTTGCCATCGTTTCTGTATTGGGTCCACTGTGTTTTCTTTTGTTTTCTTTTTTAGGCTCTTTGTCATTGCAGTAAGTGTATTATGCTTTACATGCATTTCTTCACCAAGTTGAAATTCCATTTTGAATTTGCTGACTTCCTTTATTATTGATTAATGTTTCATATTTATTTCATGTTTTCTGACACAGATTATCATCCAGTCTTTTATAGTTTCCAGGTATCTTTGAAGACCGAATGTTATGGTTTTGTAAGAGAGTTCTAGTTGAACTAATTCTCTGCCTACTTCGAATCTGGGTACAGACAGATGATCAACATTGGCCTTAGATACATAGGATGATGCATACGGCGGTAGATTGCCTTAAGATATATAGGATGATGCATACAGTGGCACATTGGCCTTAGGTACATAGGATGATGCATATGTTGGTACATTGGCTTTAGATACATAGGATGATGCATACGGTGGTACATTGGCCTTAGATACACAGGATGGTGCATACAGTGGTACATTGGCTTTAGGTACATAGGGTGATGCATACAGTGGTACATTGGCTTTAGATACATAGGATGATGCATACGGTGGTACATTGGCCTTAGGTACATAGGATGGTGCATGCAGTGGTAGATTGGCTTTAGATACATAGGATGGTGCATGCAGTGGTACATTGGCTTTAGATACATAGGATGATGCATACAGTGGTACATTGGCCTTAGGTACATAGGATGATACATATGTTGGTACATTGGCTTTAGATACATAGGATGATGCATACGGTGGTACATTGGCCTTAGATACACAGGATGGTGCAT
The DNA here is from genome assembly GCA_963932145.1 of Acanthosepion lycidas. Taxonomy (NCBI): domain Eukaryota; kingdom Metazoa; phylum Mollusca; class Cephalopoda; order Sepiida; family Sepiidae; genus Acanthosepion; species Acanthosepion lycidas. The sequence goes on from OZ010592.1 coordinate 19,120,951, forward strand.
ACAGTGGTACATTGGCTTTAGGTACATAGGGTGATGCATACAGTGGTACATTGGCTTTAGATACATAGGATGATGCATACGGTGGTACATTGGCCTTAGGTACATAGGATGGTGCATGCAGTGGTAGATTGGCTTTAGATACATAGGATGGTGCATGCAGTGGTACATTGGCTTTAGGTACATAGGATGATGCATACGGTGGTACATTGGCCTTAGGTACATAGGATGATGCATACGGTGGTACATTGGTTCTAGGTACATAGGATGATGCAGACGGTGGTACATTGGCCTTAGGTACATAGGATGATGCATACGGTGGTACATTGGCTTTAGGTACATAGGATGGTGTATACAGTGGTACATTGGCCTTAGGTACATAGAATGATGCATACGGTGGTACATTGGCCTTATGTACAGAGGATGATGCATACAGTGGTACATTGTCTTTAGATACATAGGATGATGCATACCGTGGTACATTGGCCTTATGTACAGAGGATGATGCATACAGTGGTACATTTTTTTTTAGATACATAGGATGATGCATACGGTGGTACATTGGCCTTATGTACAGAGGATGGTGCATACAGTGGTATATTGGCCTTAGGTACATGGGATGATGTATACGGTGGTACATTGGCCTTATGTACATAGGATGCTGCATACAGTGGTATATTAGCCTTAGATACATAGGATGATGCATACGGTGGTACATTGACCTTAGGTACATAGGATGATGCATACGGTGGTAAGTAAGAAGCTTTCTCATTTGGACATCCATCACTTAATGTCAACTATCGTCCAGTTAAGGATGTTGAAACTGTATTGCACCACAGGGACAGCCAAACTATTTATGGCTGATATTCTGTTTTGTGAATCCAACTCATTATTTAACACCAGACTCACATAACTTTAGTATTATTTTCTTACTTTCCCCTTCATTTGGGGATTCTGTATTCCATCTCCTACGTATTTATAGGCTTGTTCTTGTGCTAGTTCCCTAATATTTGTAACGAAATCTAGATTTACTGAGTTTATTTTTGTATTTCTCCCTTTCTTGAATTTACTTTTGCATATTTATTCAATGTGAAATCCATACCGATGACATCTCCGAAATATTTTACAGTATTCAGGATATCATTCAACTCCTTGTCGTCTTTGGTAAAGAGTTTTATATTATCCATGTAGAATAGATGATTAAACACTTTCTTTTTTTAAAAATTGCATCCATAGTTATTATTGTTTAGTTCATTCGAGACGGGGATTAAAGACAGACAGAATAGAAAAGGCGACATAGAGTCTTCATAAAAGATTCCATGTCGCATATTCAAGCAATTGTAAATAGCATTACATTTTCTGTGATTTAGGTATAATGTGGTTTTCCCAAGTTCCATGCTATATTTAAGGAAATTTACTATCACCAAGGAGACTTTGTACATTTCCAAAGCCATAAAGATCCAAAACAGTGGCTCATTATCAAAGACTATACGGTAATCTCCCCAAGCCGTGCTGAGATTTCTACCTAATTTAGGGAAATTTTCCACGATCATTTTATTCATTAGTAATTTATCTTTGCAACCCTTCTGTTCCAGAGAAAGAAAGTTGTTTATATCGAGAAAAGTGTAAGTACAATTTATTATTATTATTATTATTATTATTATTATTATTATTATTATTATTATTATTATTATATAGTAACAGTATTACAATAGAAAGCAACTAGAATAAAAATGAAAAGAAAAACGAGTGAAAAAATTATTAATAATGACAATGCTTCATCTAAGAAATTCAGACAACTTAAGACTATTACATCTACTACGTATTATAACAAGGTGATTGTTACGATAGAAAGCAACTAGAATAAAATGAAAAGAAAAACGAGTGAAAAATTAATAATAATGAAAATGTTTCATCTTAGAAATTCAGACAACTTAAGACTATTACATCTACGTATTATAACAAGGTGAGTGTTACGATAGAAAGCAACTAAAATATGATGAAAAGAAAATCAAGTGAAAAATTAATATTAATGGCAAATGATAACGAGAGAAAGCAAGCAAAATAAGATGAAATGATTAAAAACTAATTGTGTTTATATAACTGTTTGATTATAATGATGCAATGATAACTACAATTATAGTGATTGTGATCTGTAATCATTTCCATCTTCAGATGATAATGATGATCATTTAGTTCAAAAGAATATTCAGATCGTCATTTCTTTGTCGTAAACGGCTCAGTAACATATCGGCTGTCAAAAGAAATCATCTCTCTTCATTGGGAGAGATGAAAACAAAAACTGTTGTTCTTTTCTTATTTTTGAGACTAAGTGTAACCATTGAGACTGAAATGCGCACTTATGCTATCGGGAAAACTGCAGTCGGTGTTTTTCGTTGATTTTGTTTCGTGAATTTGAGTGTTTGTTTTGTGCAATCATTCTCATGCGTGAGCACTTTTTTTTCTGAGCGTAAGTGAAATTTAACAGAGTTGATAAAATAACTCAAAATAAATGTATGTTTTAACGAACGAAACATTAGAAAACGTAGATAGTTTGATATATAACATATGGTCATTGTTTTCATATGGGATTCTACCTATCTATCTATCTATCTATGTTTTTACGTATCAATATTAGTTCGTTCATATCAATCTATCTATCTATATTTTTATGTATCAATATTATTGTGTTCCTATCTATCTACGGTTTTTTCATCTATCTATCTATCTATCTATCTATCTATCTATCTATCTATCTATCTTAGTGTGTTCCTATCTATCTATCTATGTTTTTATATATCAATATCAATGTGTTCATATCTATGTTAATTTGTTCATCTATCTATCTATCTATCTATCTATCTATCTATCTATCTATCTATCTATTATGCTACGGGCATTTGCGTATTTTTGTTTGAGATATGTGTAAATCTTACTACTAAAATTTCTCACTGGAACTAGATACATTAAGTGGCAGTTTCTCTGTTATGACAATGGCGGAGTGTTTCAATGTGTATATGAAAGTGAGAGATGACAGATCAATTCCATGAAAGCGTATTGTCTTCTTTTATATTAGGATTCCCTTCAGGACATTAGTGATAATGTCTCTCCATAATGTTTTGTCCTTTGTAGCTCTTAATATATATTGTCTTTTTTCTTATATCTCCTAAACCTTGCTCAGTCATCCATTTACTCGTTCGCTAGGTAGGTCATGCGTTGTTTTCCTCTGTCCCGCTTGCATTCAATCTGTCCTGTGAGTATCAGATTTTCTAAACCTTCTTTCCTCATCATGTACCTTAGAAATTTCAACACTCTCTTCCTGATCTCAATTATAACTGTGCTTTTTGTTTCCATTTTCTCTAAAACTTCGTTCTTGCCATATTTTTTCAACGTATCAGACATATTTTTAAAGAGTTGTTTAATATAGAAATTTGCACGCCAATACCTTTAATTACTTTAAACAAACAGAAAGGTAGATGCCATAAATAATAAAAAAAAAACGGAAAAATTAAGCTAGCAGTTTGGTTGACAGTCTTGAGACGATCATAATAAAGTTGTCTTACTCTCTTGCTTCACTCGGCCGGATGATCGCTTGTTGGTTTGTTCGAAGATAAAATTAGAAATTCAACAAAAGTGGTTTTGACTTACTACTTTATTAAACGCGTCGGCGTGTACATTTTAACTAGTCAGTTGGGTCGCTCTATCACCCCACACTGGGGAGCAAGTTCCCCTGCATACAGAATTAACGCGTCTGCATTCTTCGACGCGTAAAGCTTAACTCAACGAAATAACTTTCTATATCTCTAACATTACCACGCGGCTAAGCCAATCAAAATCAACATCCCTATTTTGTCTAACATCTGACTTTAAAAGTCAGCTCTAGAAGGTCTGAGCCAAAATACACTAAAAAATAATAGTCTGAAACTATTATTTAACATCCCTTGCGTAACCATAAAAAATTAATTTATGAATTTTATTTCAACTACATTTCCGAAAAGAAACAACCATTTTCATAACGTTACTTTTTTCTCGTGAAATTAGGCGTGGCATTCAAAATACCAATCGGGCCGCTGGTGGCCCGCGAGGGGCAGTTTGGCCATGACTGTTCCAAAATTTTACTTCCAATTTGTATGCGCTCACACACACACACACACACACACACATATATATATACTCAGTATATATATATATATATATATATATATATATATATATATATATTATAATAATATTTTTTGTTTAAAAATATGATTCCTTCGCTACATAAGAGTTCTCATGTTTCAAAAACGTGAGCCGAAATCATCCAAATAATTAATAAAATTAAGTTGGATTGAGGTGTTTAGTCACGTTTCATCTTCAAGCGAAATTTTCTGTATGGAGCACTGTTTTTTAAAAATAAAAACAAAAATACTAAGGAACCCCGGATTATGCACCCAACGTGTTCTTTTCTATTTTCTGCATACCTGCACAAGGATATATATATATATATATTTATATATATCGGCTGTAACAGTATAATTGTTCATGCCCCAAAATGCTTGATATCTAAAAATCACTAAACTAATTAAGTTTCTTTTTTCCAGGTTTTCAGATAAGACGTTTAACGATCTTAATACCATTTTTCGTAAGAATCACTGAAAAACCCTTTGAGCTATTCAGCTAGAAAAGCAACAGGATAAAATCCTTTTGTGTCAGCCACACTGTCTTTCTAACTGAGCAATGGTGAGAGGAAACAGATCAGTCAGGCCTTCAGTAATGGTACCAGTATTCATACTGTGGCTTCATTCGCGAACCATCAAGAGAACGGTGAATAAGTTTAAAAAAGAGAGGACAGTAGAGAGGAAAACTGAATGAAGAAGTCACAACAGGAAGAGGGATCATCATTTCGACTTAGATTTGAAGAAGTCAATTAGAAAAGATCTAACTCAATCCATAAGACGTTTGACACATGAGAGAGGAGTTTCAGTTATGACAGTCCAAAGCGCAGTAAAAAAAAAAAGACTTAAAAATGTAATAGTACGTGAAGTGTGAGGCAAATTGTTACTCCAGGAGAGAATGTTAGAAATTTAGAGAAGGCGAAGATCATGATGAATAAGTTGGAAAATTATCCTGGAATAATATATATATGTTTGAAGTTTATTTCAATCCTTCATGAGCTTTCGGTCATTAGCTATGATTAATTAATAATGAACCTGTTATTTTCGTTTACGATCGATTTCATCACAATTCTTCTGTTAAGCTTATTCTTATTGCTTGAAGTAGAATCCAATAGTGTTATAAAAACCTCTGACAATTCCAGTAAGACATCTTTCATTATATCTAAGATACAACGGTTCAAAGCTTAATCGAACAATTGGACAACTTTGCTGTTACAGCCGTTATATATATATATATATATATATATATATATATATATATATATATATCATAGTAATTCATCAAGTTTAGAAGAATTTTCAGTAGAATGCAGAAATCACCGGGCGGCCGTTTCGTCCTATTTGGGAGTCCTCAGCAGTGCGCATCCTCAACTGATAATCGAACCCGGAAATTTTTATCACACACACACACACACACACACACACACACATATATATATATATATATATATATATATATATATGTATGCGTGTGTGTGTGTGTTTTATTAAATTCAACGAACAAGGTTTCTCTATAAATTAGAATTGCATGTTGCCAATTTTTGTATGTTATACATCGATATGAACATTTTGGAAAAAAAATGTCCGAAGTTCATGTTTGTTTTTTTTTATTTTTTACTTTCGACCTTTCCATTATCATTGAATAATATCTGCTAATGCGTAAAATAGGTCAATCGTATCCTGACGAAGGGGACGGCGTATCTGAGGAACATAACGATGGAAGGTAAAGTTTTTCATTATTTAATTATCTAATAACTATTGTTGCAGTCATGGGTCCTTACCTATAACTATAGAATGAACTCTTCCTAACACTATGTATACTACGCCTCTCAAGAGAGAGAGAGAGAGTCGAATCAAGCCGAGCTTCTTGACGGTTGAACTCTCTGCCTCTGAGCAGAGAGGAACCCGGACGAGGCTCCGCCGAAGGGCAGAGCCTCGTTCGGGGAGGTTGACCAACACGATTCTGTTTTTACAGTTTTTACGGGCATTTTTTGTCCGAGCCTACGGGCTCAGAAAACCCACGTAAAACTCGGCCTTGTGCCACATCTTTCCCTCGTAGGGAGGCAAGTAAATATCGAATCGAGTCGAGCCAATAGTAGTTCACTCCAAACCAGACTGACAGTCATACTAACACCTTCCACATCTTGTATTATTATTTCGTGTAATATACCTTCGTTAATTCTACTCTTGTTTTCGTATTGTTCTTCCTTGGTCCTAACCTGGACTATGGCAGTTGCCCTATTTTTTTTTAATATCGGGAAATTGTTTACAAATATCTGTTCATCTTTTTCAATATCGGGAACATTATAAAAATCGGCTCACCGTTTTTCAATATCGACCATATTGTTTACAAAAATCGGCTCGCCTGTTTCAATATTGGCCACCTTGTTTACTTAAATCTACACGCCTTTTTTTTTCAATATCGTGCTCATTGTTTTCAAAAATTGACTCGTCTTTTTCAATATCGACCACATTGTTTACGAAAATCTGTTCACCTTTTTTAATATCGGACACATTGTTTACAAAAATCTGTTGGATTTTTCAATATCGGGCACACTGTTTGCAAAAATCTGTACCTCTTTTCAATATCGAGCACATTGTTTACGAAAATCTGCTCGCCTTTTTTAATATCGGACACACTGTTTACAAAAATCTGTTGGATTTTTCAATATCGGGCACACTGTTTGCAAAAATCTGTACCTCTTTTCAATATCGAGCACATTGTTTACGAAAATCTGCTCGCCTTTAAACTCGTTCAACTCCATGTAATTTATTTTTCTTATGCGTTTACTAGCTTTGTGATGGCAATAGCAATATTAACTGTTTCCTTATAAGGAAAAATATACGATTCATTGACAGCTCAGCTAGTGCTACTTCCGCTTAAAATTCATCAATTCTTTCTCTTCAAACAATTTTTCAGGAAAATCAGTTTTTCAAGTTCAGTAGCTGTTATCGCTCTTTCTAGTACTGATGGGAGTTTCCTTCCTAACATTTTATTTGAAGTAGTGTGGAACATCGACATTTTGATTAAGTTCTTATTTTCTCTTCAATTTACATGTGCTATCCATTTTAGTTCTTGTTGCTGTTAGAAGTCCTCAACTGATGTGGTTTCTGCTATTTGGTACAGTTCTTTGTGATTCTATAACGCCAGTCCTCGAAATGCGAAATGTGGCCATCGTTAAGACCTACAGAATTCATTCTCGCGAGGGCATTTTTAATCATTGATGTTTGCAAGGCGTTTGATAGGGTTTGGCATGCCGGACTTCTTCGTAAGCTTCAGGTATACGGTATTACAGGACGATTATTTGAATTATTATTTGAATTAATAAAATTATTCCTATCAAATGAAATGAAGGTCGTCGTAATAGGCTTCTCCTCCAGTTCCTTTCATACGAAAGCTGGTGTTCCCCAAGGCTCTATCCTGGGGCCTACACCGTTTCTGATCTTTATTAATGATCTTCCTGATGTCATCAGTTCTTAAGTAGGCATCTACGCAGACGACACTACTACTTATTCCCGTTTCAATAGTAAATCCGACATTGCTGACAAAGTTAACCTGGCCGTTGTTCTCGAAAAGAACTTCCAACATGTGGCTGACAGGTGCAAGAAATGGCTAATAAACTTTAATGCCTCCAAAACGAAACTGCTCTTATTTAGCCACCATAGAGAACCCTTCCTACCTCCTACAGCATGGCTGATGTCCAACTCCACGAGAGCGTCTCTCTAGGCCTTCTTGGTCTCAGGTTTTCCACTGACTTGAGGCGGAACAACTACATTGAATCAATAGCCTCATCTACCGCAAAGTAAGTTGGTTCTCTGTGTCGCGCCAGAAGGTTTTTCTCACCTGAGTCCATCTTCCAAATCTAAAATCTACCATTCATCCTTGCATTGAATACTGTTGCCATATATGGTCTGGTGCCCCCACTGGTCATCTCGAGGTGCGAGAAAAAATCCAGAGACGGATATGCAATGTGATAGATCCTGATTTGTCATCTCCTGATCTGTCATCTTTCTCACATACGTGATGTGGTTTCCCGCTGTCTTTTCTACAAATATTTTTTATGACAACTTGTCTGATGAGCTACTTTCACTGGTACCCCAACTGAATGAATTTAAGCGTGCTACTAGGTTGGCATCTGGGTCCCACCCTTTCACTGTCGAAACAGTTAAATGTAATCGTCTCTTCTACTCCAGCAGCTTCTTCGCCCGCACTTCCCGACAGCGGAACTCCCTTCCTTTTACTCGCTTCCCTGATAGCTATAATCTTCAAATATTCAAATGTATTGTCAATCGACATCTTCTGATGCCTTGATCCTGATCCACGTCCTTCTCTTTATCCTTTCCTCAAACACCCCCTCTTTACTCTTGCTCTCACTCTCTGTAATCCCTTCCGTGCTTGCTTGGGGTGAAATATTTACCCCCCCACCACCCCCCAAAAAAGAAAACCCAGCTACCTTTTTAGATATTTCTGAACGAGATTGGAACCGTGCATGATATGCATATAAATGTCATGATCTGAGGACGCTATTTAAGAACATGATTCGACTTTTTAGGTTAACGTTTTGCAGTAATTTGCGTTGTTGGGCGAAGCTAGTCCTAGCAAGCATCGTCTAGGTTTAATTTCCTTATCTGCTATACTAAATTTGTTATAACTGATCTATACACCGAAGTATTTGAAGTGGTTAATATTTACTATTTCTGCCTCCTGATTTTTTAAGATGGATTCAGGGTAGGTGTCATCACTGCTTTTATTTCCAATTCCAGATAATAACATATGGTTTGGAATGGAGAAACTTTTTTTTCAAAATGCGGGAGCAGATGTGCTATTTTAAGAGAAAGTTGCCTCAATGTTAAGTGATGCTTTAATATTCTTTAGTTTTTTTATAGCTTTCTTGACTTCCTCATCACTAGGTTCGTTATTGTTAACGTTTGAATACAGACTTTGTAATTCTCGGATGTATACTTGCGTATATACTATTTCCACAGGTATTTCGAGATTAGTGTGGTCAGGGTTGAAATGTATTTTTAGAGAACAGTACATTTCTTCTGCTTCGCTTCGATTGTAGTTTTTCTCTTCTGTATGTTTCCTTCTTCTGTCAACCGTCTTCGGTAGTATTTTTTTCGACTTGGTATTCTTGGGATGGTTTCTCGTAGTTCAGCCAAGGAATATTATTAACATTATTTGATTCCTATTTTGAATAAGATTTAGGGACATCAGTTTGAGTTTCTAGATTATCACAGATTCCTACTGTTACAATTTCATTTTGAAGGGCTTGAATGTTTTATCTAGGTGTCTTTTGCTGTTTATGTGAGTTTGAATTCCAGTCGAATCCATTAAATTTACCTACGTGCTTGGGAAAGTTATGAATCCTCTTCTTCTCCCCACTAGCTACTAGGACAGCAACTGGTCTACCGCAGAAAGAAATGGCAACCTACTGCGCAAAAAATTCTGCCTCGTCAGTCATGTATCAAAAGATACATGATCGCCTACGCGTGTATCCCACATGGCACATAACTGAGTGTTTGGGCTATGCAGTAAGATCCTGTGTTTCATGAATGGCCGAACTATATGTTTAGAATGGAAAGTTAAAAATATTTCCCCGTTACTGTTTGAAATTTCAGAGGACGACGTCTTTAACATCAAAGGATCACATGGCATAGACAAAATAATGTAATAGACATAAAATGTCGATTCGTTTTCATAAAACTTTGTTTGCAAGAACAATTGCTATCAATATATACTGAATACAAACATGCATACATACATACATACATACATACATATATATATATATATATATATATATATATATATATATATATATTAAAGGTAAAAAAAATCCTTGGTATATAATCCAAGTGAATACTAGTGATATAAAATATTTAAACTGATCCACAAAAAAGAGCTCAATTTATTTATTATTTACGGGATTGATAAGAAAGACACTCGATATCTGCGTCTGCCGAAATAGAATATTCCTCATATAAGGTTATTTGGGATTTTATTGTTTAATAATAATAATAATAATAATAATAACAATAATAATAATAACAATAATAATAATAATAATAATAATATATATATATATATATATATATATATATATATATATTTTTTTTTTTTTTTGAATAAAAACAGACCACTTTAAGGTTCTATGTAATAAGTTATTTCACCACAACCCCTTTAACAGGGCCCTGAATCATCAGACTTTACTTCCAAAGGTTGAAATGAAAAATTATTTTTTATTTTTTATTTTTATTTTTCATTTCTACCTTTGGAAGTAAAGTCTGATGATCCAGAGCCCTGTTAAAAGGGTTGTGGTGAAATAATTTATTACATAGAACCTTAAAGTGGTCTGTTTTTATTCAAACATATCTGCTCTGAATTTTACATTGAGCTCTCTGGATATCATCCTCCTTGGATCTACCCCTACGGATTACCTAGTTTTGCATAAACTATATATATATATATATATATATATATATATATATATATATATATATCTGTGTGTGTGTGTGTGTGTGTGTGTGTGTGTGTGTGTGTGTGTGTGTGTGTGTGTGTGTGTGAAAATTTCAGATAAAACTAAAAATATATTTTCTTCTTTTATGTGCCGTGTCCCTTCAGGACGTAGGCTATCATGGCTCTCCACTTCCCACTAGATCTTGCATTTCTCAATATGTTTTGTCCCTTTTCTGCTACTCCCAGGTAGGTATGTCATGCATTGCTTTTTTGACTCTCTTTCTCTCTATTCGACCTGTGAGTATCAGATTCTCCAAGCCCTCTTTTCTCATTACGTGTCCCACCTGCCTCTTCCTGATGTTAAGTATAAGCTTCCTTCTTGTTTGCATCCTCTCCAAAACCTCATCGTTGTTGACACGCTCGGTTCATATCCTCAGCATCCTTCTGTAGAACCATACCACTGTTGCCTCGAGTCTCTTCTTCGCTTTTGAGGAAACCATTTAACATTCGCCGCCGAAAAGAAGGACAGATATCACGTAGCAGTTCAGTACTCTTTTCTTTGTTACCAACGAAATCCTCTTGTCTCGTAATACTCTGCCTAGCTTTGGGAATGCGTCTTTAGCCATCCCAATCCGTCTTCGGATCTCAGCGTCCTACTTACCGTCCTCTATCAAAACACTTCCCAGATATTTAAATTTCTATACTTGCTTGATTTTAGTGTCCTCGACCTGTAAATCGCATTTCGGGCTCATCTTTTTACTGATGATCATATATAATATGCTTAGTCCCTTCATCTCGCTCTCCTTCATTACCTTCTGTAGGAGGTTTTGTAATTTCTTTTCAATGTCTGCTATAAGTACTGTGTAATCTGCGTATCCTATGTTGTTAAGATTGTGACCGCTAATGATGAATGCTGGAAGGATTTCCAGTTCTCTCAGAATTACCTCGCTGTATAGGTTGAATAAATCCGGTGAGAAGACACATCCTTGCCTTAAGTCCCTTTCTATGTTTGTATATCTACTGAGCTCATTTTCTATCCGTATGCAGACCGTTTGCTGCCGGTATAGTTTTCCGATTATTCTAATATCTTTCCCAAATCTATCTAGGTTGCTGAGCAGTACAACAGATCTTTGTGGCGTACTTTGTCGAACGCCCATTAGTAGTCTATAAAACATATGTGCACGTCCTTTTGCATTTGTATTGCTCTCTCTGATAACATTCTGAGCATGAATATTGCATTCCTTGTTCCGCTGTCTTTACCGAACCCACACTGTTCTTGTCCTATCTCTGACATAGTTCTGCTGTGCGCTCTACTCATCAGAATACGGATGATGAGTTTAGTTATGTGGCTCATTAAGCTGATTGTTTGGTGGAGTTCACATTCGTTTACCCCTGGTTTCTTATGCAGTGCTATGAAAATAGATCTACTGAGATCTTCCGGTATATCACCACTGGTGTAGATTTATTATTTCTGTCATCTTGTCTATGCTGAAATCATCTAAGGCTGTTAACATTTCAGTTACAATTCCGTCTGGCCCTGCCGCCTTGTTTCTGTTCAATTTTGCCAGTGCAGCTTCTACTCCGGTTTTTAGAATTTCAGACCGGTTCTGTGTATTGCCGGTTGTTCTCTTTCGTTGTGGAAGAGTTCTCAAATATATTCGTTCCAGCGCTGAAGAATTTTTTCTTTTTTAATATGAGCGTTCCATCTTCTGATTTTATGCAGCCTGTTGACGAGCATGTCTTTTGTTCTGTTAGTTTCTTTATTTGTTTATGCTTTTCTCCTTTGCTTGTGATATTCAATCTCTCTATTTTGAAACATTTTTTGTTTAGCCATTCATCTTTAGCCTGCCTACATTTGATCCTTATTTCGTTATGTAGTTTTCTGTATTCCATTCCGTATCTTGGTAGTTTTATGTCTCCTTTGCATCATGTCGAGAATCTCATCGGCCACCCATTCGTCCATTCCCATTTGGGATAATATCGTTTGCTGATGTCACTAAAGCTTCTCTTTGTGGGTCCCATTTCGAGTTTCCATTTCCATTGTGTCCCTCGTATCTTTTTTTTTCACATTATCCATATATTTTTCTTTAAGGCAAGGGTCACTAAGGAGTTTCTTGTACTGTGATTTGGGTGTTGCGTTAGGCTTCTTCAGTTTCCGTAGTTTCACTCTTAGTTTACATATAACAGGGCGATGGTTGCTTCCGCAGTCGGCACTTGGGCAAGCTTTGCAGTGAACCATTGCGTTCATGAATCTTTTGATAGATATATAATAAATTTGGTTTTTAGTTTCTCCTCCTGGGTTCCCCCATGTCCATAATCGTCTTGGATGTTCTTGGAAGCATGTGTTGACTATTACCCAGTCATTGGACGTGCACTTTTAGATTCATTTTTCTCCACATTAGTTGCAGGTTCCTAGTCCGAATTTTCCAGCTATATCTCCTACCCTCTTCCTGCCTATTTTGACGTTCAGGTCATCCATGATAATTATGACTTCTTGTGATTTGCATTGAGCCTTGGCGTTGTCTAACATGGAGTAGAAATATTCGATTTCTTCTTCCTTATTTTGTGCTGTCAGTGCATAGGACAATATGAATAAAGACAAAATGAAATTTATCTTAGCCGATTCGTTTTGTCCTCTAATGGAATTTATCAAAAGGTAAATTATCGTCAGCGGACAAAACATCTCTGCTAAGCTTAGTTATCATTTGTTTTTTATTTGTTTTCTTTTTCTCTTTACTCATATGTAATGGCAGGACGCTAGCCAATACCTATTGCAGACGCCTGATCAAGCACATTTCTGTGGGTTCAAAACCCACAGAGCCCACCTATGGTTTATACTGCAACTATACTGAGCGGAACTTAGTTACAGTTTCTGGGAGAGAGTGCATTATCTTGGCGTTGTCTAGCATGGAGTCGAAATATTCGACGTAAGTAGACTCAGTCCTGCTGCTGAGTTGAGACTCAACCTCTCAAGTATAAAGTCAAACATTAAAAAAATTATGTGACCATATAAAACAGAAGCGTTGTTTTCATTGAATGTTTGAAAAAATTCTGATTACTTATGAAATAAATATATCAATATGTATTATTTTTTATTCCTTTTTGAACGTACTTATTATTTATAAAAGTACATGAAAATATTTATATTACGACAACATAAAAGTATTAATATTTGGGGTCCCCCCCAAATTTCTGAACTCAGAAGTCTTCCGTGCCTGACGACCACTTTCGTCGTTTGCCGAAATAGCCTACTTTTTGTATATATATATATATATATATATATATATATATATATATATATATATATATAGTTCAAAATCTTCCAATATATAGTCCATATACAATTTGCATTAGACACATGTTTCGATCGTTACCATAAATCCTTATTTTACCTATGTTAACAGCTTCAAATAAACAGATCGTCTACCCAAATAGGATTATCCACTAAAAATAGCGGTTATGTAATATCTATCTATCTATCTATCTATCTATGTATCTGTCTATCTCTCTCTTCCTCTCTCTCCCTCTCTCTCTCTCCCTATATATATATATATATATATATATATATATATATATATATATATATATATATATATATATATATAATTTCTACCTGAAATGGACAACATGAAGTACGCCTACTAACGTCGTAGTTTCGCATATATATATATATATATATATATATATATATATATGTATATATATATATATATATATATATATATATATATATATTGTATTTATTCAAAAATTATAACATAAATATGTTATGTTATAGCATATTTATGTTATAATTTATGTATATGTTATGCTATTATATTATTATTATATTTATATTATATATTATTTTATATATGTTATATTATTATATTTATGTTATAATTTATATATATATATATTTATTCTATATATATAATTTCTATATCTATATAGTATTTATTCTTAAATTAAAACATAATGGCATTGTATGTTATGACGTATTTATTTTATAATTTTTGAATAAATATTTTTTGTTCTACTCTGTATTGCGCACTCTATTAAAAATAGTGTTTTTGGTTATTGGAATTTTATCTCATCTACACGAATCCTATTCTTATATATATATATATATATATATATATATATATATATATATGGTTAAAAGACTTCCAGTATATAGTCCGTATACAATTTGCATTAGAGTTCCTTAACACATCTTTCGATCGTTACCGCAAATCATTATTTTATCTTTGTTAAGAGTTTCAAGTAAACCAAGTGATTATCATGCCAAGATATGTTTGCAGGCGAAGTGCAATGTTTTGACATTATGATACATTTGTGTTGACCAAAGTACTTACACCATCTTTTGTTTGTGGCATCTCAGCAAATACGCCTGAAGCAAGTAGCTGGCCAATGAATATTGGAGTCTTTCATATTCTTTCCGCGCTCTCGGGGTAGAAATAATGCTACAAAATTATTATTTTTATTGTTTTTGTAGTTAGAAAGAGAAAAAATATCAGAAGGGAAAAAATTTCTCATTGATCTATTTGAACGCGCGCTTTTATTTTGGTAGTAAATGTAACAAGCTATTAGACATTTACCCTCTGCTTTTCTCCATATGTCGCTCTTATTCAGTAATTTTCTGGAAATTACGAACTGAACCCTTTTTATTCTATCCACAGGTAAACTGTCTTTCTGCAAACCATGCCATACGAGGAGAGAAAACTTATATCGTTCTTAATAAACAACATGGGCTGTCCGTTATAAAGGGTGTTCCAATAACTTGGACCGATTTTAATGTGAATTAAGTTTAAGCGTCTAATGATTTCTTTCTTTTTCTTTCAGATTTGGCGGACATTTGGGCAATATTATTTTTCACACATAATTGCTATAACATAAATAACTTGATCCAATAAAGAAATAGATTTTCACAACTAACACTGATTTATTTACGGCTGACTTTGATCCGTCTTAATGAAACACCCTTATATATAATCCATCTTAATGAAACACCTATTTTCTGTGAGAATTTCGATTTTTAGGCCACTAAGCATTAATTTCCCTATTTGCAGGAGGATTTCTTTGATAACAAGGAAAAGAGTACTGACCAGCTACGTGACGTCTGTCCTCCTTTACGGCAGCGAATGTTGGACGGTTTCCTCAAAGATGAAGAGGAGACCACAGAAGGATGCTGAGGATATCATGGACCGAGCGTGTGAGCAAAGATGACATCTTAGAGAGGATGTAAACAAGGAGGAAGCTTCTACTTAACATCAGAAAGAGGCAGATGAAATTACTTTGACACGTGATGACAAAGGAAGGCCCGGAGAATCTGATACTAACAGGTCGAATAGAGAGAAAGAGAGACAAGGAAAAGCAACACATGACATAATTGGCGGGCTTATGACAGAACGTCGTCTGGGAAAGGTGTCAGAGGGACAAAACTTATTGCAATTATTATAACTTAGACCTAAAAGAAATCGGGGAAGTGGAGAGCCTTGATCCTGAAACGACACGGCACATAAAAGAAGAAGAAAACAAAATAAAAAATAAAAAATAGTTATGCTTCATGTATACTTATATCAATAAGAAATCTTATATATAAAGTACAGTGATATGTGTTTGTGCGTGTCCAAGGAACTCCTCCGCTCCCACTGTTTTGATTTCAATGATTCACAAGTCCTAGAAAAGTTAGGCGTAGGGAACAATTTTTGTTGAGCTCAGATTCAGGGTTGCCAGATTATGCGAGGTTAAAATATATATTAATAAATTATACTAGCCATTATAATTGCTTTCATGGTTCAAGGGGAGTAACTCTTATTTTGCTTTGCATCCAAAATTGTAGATACTTCAAAATTTTAAGTAAGCTAGAATTTTAAGCTAGCTCCTGTTGAGGACTCTTGGTTTAGCCACCATCACAATAGCTAGGAAGGTATTGATGTGATAGGAATCAATAAACTACAGAACTCAAAATTGATCGCTACATTTAAGTATTGAATTCATTTTTAAGCTTGCCTTTTAAAAAATCAACGATAATTCTTCTACTGCCTTTTAATTTAAAGACGATTTGATGTACGTAGATCCTTATTTTCCGTGCAAACAATTATTTTTATTTAATCTGTGACAAAACAGGGGGCAATTTGTAAGATAAAATTTATATAGTGTAAAAATGGGAAAATAGAAATCGTCATACAATCAACATTTGAAGAGTTAGAGAGACATAATATTAGGTTGGTGCAAAAATAATGTCGTTTTCTCACATAGTAACATATGTGAGAAAACGACGTTATTTTGCACCCACCTAATAGCTAATTAAGTAAAACGTATATTATGGAATCTATATGAATAAATGCGAAATTGTAACTCAGTTCTCTTACGAATTCTGAGATTAAAAATCCCCAATATTACTTTATATTAATTTACACTCAAAGAGCTCAATATTTGTTTTTGTTTTATATATTATCTACTCCTAGGAAATAGCACGCTTCAGATTTAACGTAATCTGCATACTAATTTAAAAAAAAGTTTATTTCATTAATTAGTTGTCCTTCATTACTGTTCTTTTATTCGAGGATTATTTTGATTTTCATATAAAAAATAGTTCTGTTTAGGAATATCGTCTTATATAGTGCAGAACAGTGTTTGAAATTTAAATTTTAATTAGCCTTCAGCAAGTTGCTATCTATTTGTAAAACTTTCCTTGACTATAGCAAGCCAATTTATGAATGAAATGCTCATTTAAAATTTTTGTTTCAAAGATTTCAAGTAGCGAATATATCTTACTTTGCGAAGCGATAGCGAGCGGGCGAAGCCTGCTAGTCTTAGATAATAAGAAGCAATATCGCATTAAGAACATTCATTTGTACTGAAGCGTTTAGTGTAGAGACTCTGTCGTTTTCTTTCGGCCATCACGTAATATTATTCAAAAGAAACTTAACCACTAACATTTCTGATGAGGCTTCTCTTAATTTCTGAAAAAGTCCGGAATCGAAAAGACTCGATGAAGTACTTTCAAATTAATTTTTTCGATTCTGGAAAAGGCAAATTATTTCCTCAGCTATTTCAACGCATAAATAACTTATAATAACTTTATGTCATTTAATTTGTATCAGCAGGGAAATTTGCATATCTTGCCGATAATAAATAATAACTTTAGAAACATATTTATTTATAAACAAACAATACACTAAAGATAATTAATTACACAAGAACCGGTTTCATCAGCGAAACCACACCTATAACCGAAGCATGCCGTTACCAACAAGGCCACAGAAACCATTATAAAGCAAAGCTCCTTAAAGTATGCAAACCCTCATAAGGCAAACCTACTTAAGGAATGCACATCTCGTGGGAAGACAACTCCAACATTTGCCATCACTAAAAATAACATTTATTGCAATATATATATATATATATATATATATATATATATATATATATATATATATATATATATATCAGTTAAGGGATTTTAATGCTGACCAATTAAAAAAGCGAATTCTACCTGTAATTGCAGAGTAAGATATGATTGTCCAGTAGAAGCAGTTTGCATGACAGAAAACGTGGTATAAGAAGCCACAATCTCCACCAAGGAAAATGTAAAACAAAAAAGTTCTATATAGGAATATCTGCGGGAATTTGGAAACAGCGCTTCTACAACCATCATCATTCCTTCACAAATGAATCCCAAATACACTAGACAGCACTATCGAAATACTATTGGGATCTGGTGTAAATGGAGAATCATCTCTAGAGCTCGAACTCCAAAAAACTTCAGAGACCGATGTGAGCACTGTATTAACGAGAAGATCCCGATAATCAAGCATAATGATCCTGAAGAGTTACTCAACCAACGAAATGAGATAATTTTTAAATGCAGACACAGAAATCATCTCAATACAACTCACTACATTAAAAAAAAACAATCCATTGAAATTCTGAATGTCTAAATTATCAGCATTTGAAATAATACCCGATGTCTCTCTATACAAACATTATCAGTTATATTATAATGTATATTCAGTTG
This sequence comes from Acanthosepion lycidas, assembly GCA_963932145.1. Lineage (NCBI taxonomy): Eukaryota > Metazoa > Mollusca > Cephalopoda > Sepiida > Sepiidae > Acanthosepion > Acanthosepion lycidas. The sequence goes on from OZ010592.1 coordinate 19,139,570, forward strand.
TACATAGGGCATATGTGTATTGATATACATCCTTACATTTAGGTTAGTATTTGTAGGTATCCATATGATAATTACAAACATATACATATGTTGGTATACGTATATGCAGATGTCTATAATACAGAAGTAATTATTGGCGTGTATTTAGATGTGGGAATGGTTGTATCACTTGATAATAGCTAATTGGTATAAATCATAACAGAAAGTTATTTTTTATTTTTTAAACTGTACTGAGCGCTTTCTCATTAATTTAACCGTTTTTTTTGGACAAATATTGTTTTTTGTCAAATATTGATTTGATTGTTTAACGGCATATCAACTCCTGGGGCATTTAATGCCGGGATTTAATTTTCTTGGGAGTTTGAAGTAATAAAAAAATGTTACCCTGATTTCACAATAGAATACATGGTAGTTGATACTCAGCTTTCATGTATAGACATGTTTGTGTAGACATGATTACTAGAGGCAGGGAAATATGTGTTTTATGTAATTTTTAAATTCTATCTATCTATCTATCCATCTCTCTCTCTCTCTCTCTCTCTATATATATATATATATATATATATATATATATATATATATATATATATATATATATATATATATATATATTCAAGATATCGGGTAAAAAGTAAGCTTAAAATTCAAAAACTAATATAAATGACGTACAGTCGAAGCTCATTGGGGCTTTGACATTATTATATTCTTATCCGCAGTAGCAGTCATTACATTTGTTTACTTATAAAATATGCGATATTCACGCGTTATAAATAAGTATCTTATATAAATTATCGTAATTCTTGAACTGTGAATTATTTGTTTGCCGCCTTTTGCGATTTGTTTCCCTTTCTTATTGATGGAAGAATGCGTCAGAGATTAAAAAAAACATGTATATCTACACCAGTCTGTGCAATCATGTGCACATATTTGCACACAGGAACTCATAAATACAGTTACATGCATATGTAACCCCGTTTGGGAATCTCTCTCTCTCTCTTCATATATCTAGCGTTCTCATTTTATATATATATATATATATATATATATATATATATATATATATATATATATATATATATATTAAAACTTTTATATGTTTATATTTGATTTGTAACCTGTAGTCGATATTAATTTTGTCAAATTTTCTTAATTACACAGCGGCCCTTTCAGTAAATGCCCTTCAGTTTTAGTTTTCCCCGCCCAATCTCTCTCCCTCCACCCCTTTTTCTTTTCTTTTCTTTTCCTCTCCCTCTCTCATCTTCTGATCTTTAAGATTAGATCGTCTATTGTGTGTGTATGTCACCACAAAATGTATTAGACATCCGACAACATTCATATTTCTCTCACTTAAACCGTCTTTGACTCCCCTCTTCAAAACTTCTCTCTTTAAAATTTTTAATCCTCCACCTTCATCTTTAGACCTTCCTGTTCTTCTCCTGTTCTTCTCTCGTCTTTTACCCCTCCCTATACCTTTTATTTACTCTAAAATTCGTCCCACACTCTCATACATACACTCTCACTAAATTTTATTTTTTATTTCCGGTGTTGTTTTTTCTGTTTTCTTTTTGAATTTGTAGATTTGATGAATTGGATCGTATTTACGATTCCAATGGAATAAATTATGACCATGGAATATTAGTGTTTAAACCTTTTTATTATATTCTTACTCTGTCCTGGACATTTAGTTCTACCTGGATTCTATCCTCTTGGAATTATTTTTATACAAATATATATGCATGTGTATGTATGTATGTATGTATGTATGTATAGATATTTATATATTTTAGATATATGATTGCATATGTATGTGTATATTTATCACTAATATTATCTATCTATCTATCTATCTATCTATATATATATAATTCAGTGAGTCTAGAACAAGAGTCCTCAACAGAAAGCGCTGGCCTGCAGTTTCGTCCATATTTAGGACTCATCAGCTGTGCGATCCACTAGCGAGTATCGAACCGTTAAGCGAGTAACGGTCCCGTTAGGATATAAAGGAAACGTCATACCACAGGATAAACGGGACTCAGTGCCGAAGAGAAATCTAATTTGATCTAACTATAGCTCAGCTACTCCTAATTCTGGTGGTGATATTCATTCAAGTAGACATAATCCGCTGGAACCTGGCCAAAGAGAAACGTCTTCTCTAACGAAGCCGTTCCCTGCAGAGCATTAAACCTGGATCAAGAATAGGGATATAAGTAATAGAAATTTTGGAGATGTGAATAATTTCACATAATAATTCATTGAGTCTAGGACAAGAATCTTTAACAGAATGCAGAAAGAATGGTGTTGCCATTTCGTCCTTTTGGGAACTCATCACCCGCGAGCATCCACTACCAAGACTCGAACACGGGCCGTTACGATACAACGCAAGGTCATACTACTGAGCTAGTGTATGTGTGAGTGTGTACGTTCGTGCCCCCGTCTGCGTTAAATATATATGTATATACATATATATATATACATACGTTGTGCATGAAACTCCGAGTCGTGCTAGCAGTGAGGGATAATATGTATATTTATCAATATATATATATATATATATATATATATATATATATATATAATATGTATATCTATATATATATATATAGTGAGGGATAATATGTATATTTATCAACAATATATATATATATATATAATATGTATATATATATATATATATATATATATATATATATATGAAGAAATATAGTCTTAAGCTGTGCTATATTTATAGGATAAAGTGCTCAATATCAGAGATAGAGCGTGTGTAAATATAAAAGTGAACATAGAAGTCAACACTTAGAGGCGACAGTCTGTTTCATGCTCACCCTGAGGATTGCATCTAGCATGAAACAGACTGTCGCCTCTAAGTGTTAACTTCTATGTTCACTTTTATATATATATATATATATATATATATATATATATATATTGATAAATATACATATTATCCCTCACTGTTAACACAACTCGGAGTTTCATGCACAATACAATCTTCAGTTGCTGAGTATAGACTGACCATTACGCAATGTTAGCACAGTTACATAATTATCGGGCTTACATTTAATAACCGGGATATATATATATATATATATATATATAGTGAGACAGAGCGATAACGATTCGAGGTCCGATTTTCTGTCCTAATGAGGAGCTCAGCCGTAGGACTGGCCAACGCAGCATCATCCGCACCATTACTCAGCAGATTGGAGGTGACCTCGCGGCAGATCACACCGCCGCTAGAAGGTCGTCGTCCACCGGGACCTTCAGCAGATTAATCTGGCACTGGAGAATGTTCCAGCGCTCTGCCAAGACCGTGAGACTGCTGGGTGGGCAAGGTGGCTCACGACAAAGATATACTGTGCATATTTTTTTTATTATTTGCCATGTGGGAGAACAATAAACGTTTTAGGAATTCACACAAGTTTCGGTGCTTGTGCAGCCTTCGTCAGTGCTTGAAACTAAATAATGTTATTTTTCTCCAACATATCAACTAAATAAAACACATTCAAAATATACAAAGAATGCCTTTGACATTACCGTTTATATAATACAGGTACACCTCACCCTACTTCGTTAAATGGTTACAGAGGTCACGAATTAGTACGAAAAACGAATTAAATCCAAATAACCACACTATAAACCGCAAATGAGTCCTCCCCATTGCCTATTACAGTATTGATGATATGTGCGTACAGTATTCTGAATAAAATGATCACTTTCCACCTTATCTTCCAGCGATATAGCCTCACGCTTAGCATTATCACTTGCACTGGGACTTTTCTTCGGAGACATGGGCAAAAATGTATTCTAAATCACAATTGAAAGGTAAATGAAAGAGCGCCAACGGCAGAGCACAGATGTAAACAAATCTGAATTCAAAATTGGTGTTGGAGCGGAAAACAATGCAGGAGTGCCGCCTGTCGGCAGGAATTTGAATAAATATCTGCTAAACATACTTTATTATGCTAATTTTTTTGTTGTTGATAATTTTATGCTATATATATAATATACATAATATTATTTTAAAACTTATTTAAATATGATTTTATATGTGTTAATTGTTATTTTAGTGTTTGCACGCTTCAAATATTTTTTAACGGTCGGCTTAAATTTGAGTAAGACGAGTTTTATTATTCCATATAATATTTAAGAAAAACCGACTTATCTTCGAAAATGACTTAAATCGAAACAACTTAAGCCGAGGTATCACTGTATAAGTAGCATATTTAATATTGTTGAATCGTTTTAAGTATTTTGCAATCTAAACCAGTGCCTGTTTCTTGACGTAGCTAGTATACTTATGAACGCTATCACGTTCACCGCTATCGAAAATATTGTAGCAGCGACGAATCCTCACTGAAGCGTTAAAGCAGTTTTGTCCGATTACAAGCCGTTTGTTTGACTGCAAAATTGCACACACTTGTATCGGGCTGTTTACTCTGACTCGTCTCAAACAAGCTACCATGCAAAGTTGTGCAAGGTCGCGAGTAATGTTAGTCAGGTATGCAGTTGAGCAAACGGCTTGCAATGGGAAAAAACGAAACTTGTTTAATGCTCTAGTGAGGATTCGTCGCTGCCAGAGCATTTTCGATACCAGTGAAAGGGATAGCGTTTATAAATATACTAGCTGAATTATCAGTCTACGTCGAAATGTAGGCACAGGATTGGGTTGTAATATAATTAAAATGAAACGATTCATTTCTGCAGAAAGAACACGCCCCATAACTTCTTATATGAAGGTGAAATAAAAGGGAAAATATAGTCTTCTACTGAACTGTTACACATCGTTATTTTCTCAATATAAGTTTTCTTTTTTTTCTTTTTTTTTAAACAGAAATCGTGCGTACGATCCATCGCAAAAGATGCTGGAATAAAGGTCGGTTCCCTGTACCGCACCAGAAAGTACCTCAACCTTCTGCTATCCTCTACCTTTACAAGAGACATATGAGGCCGTGATCTTCCCTCGGAGAGCTCCCCTTGGATTGAGCACCTACTGGGACTCAGCCCAAACCTCATGTGAAACTCCTACATACGATCGATCACTAAACATGCTGGAAAAAGATCGGTTATATATATATATATATATATATATATATATATATATATATTGTGACGTACCTACGATTTTATTAGCCATATAGGCGAAAGGCTAAAAAGCTCCCCACCACGAAGAAAAATCACAAATTCTAGTCGAAAAATAGTTAGATATAAAATGAAATAAATAAAATCCATTGTTTTCATCTTGTGAGCGAATAACTTCTATGATCAGCCATACAACTCCTCTTCTCTCCATATTCTTTCTGTCTTTACCTTCTCTTCCGCCCACAAGCCAAGGCCCCTTGAACTTTGACCCGAGAATGACCTGGTTCCCAAAATCAGGCGACTATCGGGCGATTGACCATAAGTGAAATCCAGACACCATCAGGCTCTCCTGCTTCGATCACGTGATCAGACACTACTGAGGGTTGATTGAATCTTTGGTCATCGCGCAAACACTTCGTGATTTGCACCCGATCCTCCTGCGTAGCCGGTCAAGGACAAAGAGAACCCAGGTGACTATCTTTGGGGACAGCAAAAAACTAAAATAAGGTTTCAGTTTCCCATCCGACCAGTGGAAGATGAACATCGTCGAGCGAATCGTCCCGATTCTAAATGAACTGCCAATCGAAATAAATAAAGAACAGCAAAGTCTGTCGACTTGAGAATGAAAGGACTACAATTGAACCGAATCGAACAATGAACGCCTGTACACCTATATGCTACAAGTTTGTAGCAATATATATATATATATATATATATATATATATAATAATAATAATAATAATAATAATAATAATAAATGTGAAAATGTCTACGTGTCACATTTTTTAAATTAAAAGGCCAGTTCTCACTAACTTTTAAATATCTCATCTTCTTCTATATAATATATGCGAAAATGTGTGTCACACTTTTTCAATTAAAGGGGCCCAACTCTCTAACTTTTAAATATCTCATCTTCAAATAAGACTTGCTCATTCAGGATTGGAATTGAATCCTCAGATTGAAAATTTACTTCTCTATGAAATTGAAGACAAAGTAATGAACTTGGCTCAAAGAGATCTCAGCAATTTTGGTTTGCCAAGTCTAAACAGAGAAACTGGACAAATCAACAGAGAAATTTAGAGAGAAACATGATACATGAAAGAATTGCGGCTATGTGTTAAAAAATTTGACCCTGTTGAACCAAGACCAACAAGTTTATCGGAAGGTCCTTGATGACATCAGCAACAACAATGGAGGGATTTTCTTCTTGGATGCACCGGGGGCACTGACAAAATTTTGTAACTATTATGGGGTCCACCCTTTTCTGATATAAATGGACTCGTCCTGCTGCCATAAAGTAGCCACAGTCAGTCAGTCATAAAGTCTGAAGGTGGAGGAACAGGGTGGAGAAACAGAGTGGAAAGTACATAGACACTGTGATTGAGTTGACGGTAGAAGTCAGTTACAAGGACGCCCGACTCTAAGGAAGTTTACTTCGAGACTGTATATAGCGATCTTTGATTAATACTAACCGGCGTTCCTGGATTTTACTAACAGCATTACCTTTTGTATTTTGTGTAAATACATTTAATTTCTTAGCTTAAATACTTGCGTTTGTCATTTATTGGAGACCGATTTTTCACGCGGAATCCACAACAGTAACTAACCTTCTTTTATCTGCTGTGAGACTCTAGAAAAGTAGTCGTCGCTATGGTTATCATCTGGAATTGCTGCTACTCCCTTGCCAGGAGGGCGTAGAGTACACAGTACCTTCAAACCTCCATTGGATTTGAACTACAGTGAAACCCATATTTGCAACATCAAAAGAGGAACCAACTTGGCTAAATAAAAGGAGGAGACAAGCTTCATTTTCTGGGATGAATGTACCATGACACACAGCGAGCATTTGAGGCCCTAGACAAAATGCTCAAAAACATTAGACAGAATTCACAAATTATGGGATGTATCACTGTGCTACTGTTTGGGGATTTTAGGCAAACATTACGAGTAATTGCAAGAGGAACTCCACCTGATGAAATCAATGCTTGCCTGAAGTTATTAGCCATGTTCAAAGACTCAGCCTGAAAACAAAAATGTGAGTTAGAATCACAGGTGATCTTGAAGCAGGAAGATTTTCTGCTTTGCTGTTGCAGCTTGGCATTGGAACGATCAAAATGGACCAAAATGGAAATATTTCACTCACAAATGTTTGTGGAGTTTCAGTCTCAAGTATCCAAAATTTGATTAACCATGTTTATCAAAACATTAAAACCATTTCATGGATTCAAATTGGCTTTGTGAGTTCGTCATATTAGCTCCCAAGAATCAAACTATGGAGAGCATCAACTGGAAATTTCTTTAAGAAACTCCAAAAGAAAGCATGAAGTAATTTCCCATTTACACTGTGGTTGAACAAGAGCAAGCAGTGAATTAGTTAATAGAGTTCCTGAATTCATTGAATCCTCCTGGAATGCCATAACACAAGCTGGAACTGAAAGAAAATGTGCCAGTTATGCTATTGAGAAATCTGGGTCCTCCAACGCTTTGTAATAGAACAAGGTTAATTGTCAAGAAGATCTATTGGAAGATGAGATCCTTACTGGTCCAGGAAAAGAGGAAAGAGTTTTAATTCCAAGAATCCCCTTAATTCCTCCAAGTCTTCCTTTCGAGTTCAAAAGACTTCAGTTTCCAGTTATTGTTGAAATCAATAAGACCCAGGACAATCATTGAAAGTAACTGGGTTTCATCTGATTGAACCTTGTGTTTCTCACGGTTAGCTCTATCTAGCTTGTTCAAGGGTTAGGAATGGAAAGAAGCTATTTGTATTGACCCTGAATGGGAAAACCAAAAATGTTGTTTATCATGCAGTTTTGCAATAAGTTCAAAATAGACAAATTATAACATTGTTTTGTTGAAAACTGTTGTTTGAAAAATATTATTCAAGTTTGATAACATTTAGTATGTATTCAATGCATAAAGTGCCAACAGCCTAACCGAAAGCCCTCCACAGCAGCAAGCTTAAATGCCACCGAGTAGGGCGGCTATTAATCTAGTATATATATATATATATATATATATATATATATATATATATATATATATAGGTAACTATACTAGTTTCGAAAAACCTTCGCATTTTTGATTTGCCAATAATCAAATCAATCGCGAGGGAAAAAAAAGGTTTAAAAAAAAGAAAGAGCTAGAAACATGAATGTCTGTCGAAAAAAATCGCACAGATACAGGTTTAAAGCCCAAAGAAAAAAACCCGACACGAGTAAACAACTAACAAAAGAGCTCGATACAACCGTAGAGCAGACCTAGATAAACCTAGTGAGCCAGACAAACCTACCCAGGTTTCACCTAAGCGGATCGTCAGGGAAAGCCATCTGGCTCACTAGGTTTATCTATCTATCTATCTATCTATATATATATATATATATATATATATATATATATATATATATATATATAAGACATTGTTTCGCTGTATCACAGCTCACCAGTGTGGCTAGATAAATATAAAAGTCTAGCATGAAACAGCCTGTCGCCTCTCTGAGTGTCGACTTCAGTGGCCACTTTTATTTACATACGCTCTATCTCTGATATTGAGCACTTTATCCCATAAATATAGCACAACTTAAAACTATATTTCTTGATATATATATATATATATATAAATACATACATTGGTGCTTTAGCAAGCACGTTGTTTAGTAATGAAAAAAAGTAATTGGATAGTAATTTAAAATTTTCAACATAACATTGTTCTTTTTTAATGCATTTAATTCGTTGGGATATATTAATTGTATAGATCGGTTGCGCTGAAAAGTTCAGGTCAATATTAAATCGTTCACAACATTTGAGGATACGGACTTATTGATCTCGTTTAGTACTTTTTAGTCTGATCGTAATGACCGTCCAAATCTTCTTGGGGATATAATTACAAAGTTTCTTCCTCTGGATAATTCCATGCGATCTTTGCCTAGGAAATCTGCATCCAAAATCAAGATTTTTATTTACATGTGAACACCGACCTCAACGCTAAGAACCGAAATCACTCATAGATATTTTTTGATGTTGTCTAAGAGTCAAATTTCGTAAAATTCCTACAGAGAAAAATAATATAATTGCTACAATCCGTTGATAGAAATGATTTTTCACATCACCGAGCAATAATGACGCCATCATTTTCTGTTTATAGTCGTAACCTTGTTATGGAGATTTTTCAATCGCTTCTCTCAAAAATAAATCAGGCGTCTGAGATAAGAGTTGCCAGGCGATTGGGTGTTTGTATTCTCAAGAGAATTTCTGATAACAAGTCACACTAGCCATGCATTTGACATTCTTGGATGTTAGTTTCATGATCTTACTTTTACAATTATTTTTAATGTTCTTTTGATATTTTTAAAATCTCGTTTTTCTTTTCATTAGTTTAACGACGAAATTATATTTTTTACTATTAAACTTTGTTTTATTGGTTCCTTTATTGTTCTTATATTTTTCGATGATTGTGGCTGGCAGATGTGATCAGGAAGCTCTTGAAGTCAGCAAAGTTTTCGGAACTACGAACAAACTTTTGATTCAATCCAAGAAAACGCGAGACAAACTCGTAAAAAATGAATATTGTCAATGCATTACAATAGAAATTCTGCTAAATATCTGAATTTCTTAGATGAAGCATTGTCATTATTATTAAATTTTCACTCATTTTTCTTTTCATCTTATTTTAGTTGCTTTCTATCGTAACACTCAACTTGTTATAATAGGTTTAAGATATTTGAATTTTTTTAGATAGAGCATTGTTATTATTACTCATTTGCCACTAGTTTTTCCTTTTATCCTAGTTTTCTGTTTTATATCCTTTTTGTCATAATTGGGAGCTCACCTGACATGTAGACTGCCGATTTGGCCGCAGTGACGAAAAGGCGAAATTATATCCTATAGTTACATTCTCATGATCCATTTATTTTCTGGCCATGTTTTTGTTTCCATCAAGCGACTAAACGGTTTTTTCCGTTTCATTCTCTTTATTTTACATCATAGAATGCAAAATCGAACTTCATGATAAAAAAGAAAGAAAAACATCTAAGACAGGGTGACTTGTAGGATAATGATTAAGAAAAGGATTCATTATTCACAAGAAGAAGTTTAAATCTCTAAGAAGTGTTCTAATAGAGGATAGAAATTGACTCACCGAAATTCGAACGCACATTCGAATAAAGAATAAAAGATGCATTCCAAATAATAAATTTATTTGTAAAAACACTTATAGTCTATTAGTTATTAGAAGGTCGAATGGTACTATAAATCTATAAGAATAACATTCAATTAATAAAATTTAAATATTAAAAATATGACTCGCACATATTTAAATGACCTTTTTAGAAAATCTTTGTGTATAAAAATATGAATTAAGCGAATGAATAAAAATGACAACGTCGTTTTTATATCATTGAAAACCCAGACGACTCACTGAATAACTGCTAACATTTGTTAGCAGGCACTCCGACCCCATTTAAACTTAACCTGACTATGTAAGTAACATATATTGGATACATAATCTGTCTAGGAAAATTAAAACCCAACCACACCTAAATTAAAGTAGATTTTCCTTAACATTAACAATTCATAATATCAATATTGTCTGCGCTTATAAATTATTCCTAACATCGCTTGACAATGGAAAGAGACTATGGACTTTAAGTTTAATTTTTATAATTAAATTTATAAATTTAGTTTCAGTTTTGAAACATGGAAATTTTCTGTGTCGTAATAGAATCATATTTTTAAAGAGAAAATTATATTTTACTCTACTAGTTTTGTATCGAGCACTGTCTTTTAAAAGTAAAAAATAACTGCTAAGAACACCAGATTATAAATCTTACTGTTCTTTTCTTCTTATTTTAATATATATATATATATATGTAAAGCTCTTCTATGAATCGAGCACTATGTCACTGGCGTGTTTATTCAAAAATAAATACGTAAAAATTCACTTTCCTCTCTGCCGGTTAGCTTAGGAAAAAATCTCCAACTGATGCCAAATAAGTCAAGTCTCGATCCTGGCTTGAGGAAATTGGATGTCTAGCCACACTAAAGAGTCATGATATGGCGAAACAGTCTGTCTGTAGATAACTATATATATAAACATTTTATTAGTGGAACTAAACTTAATAACCGCCATAAACAGAGAATTTTTTTTTGTATTTTTATACTACCACACATTATAATTAAACGTAAAAAATGAAGTACACGCTAGCTAATCGGTTTCGAACCTCGATAATTTCGGTGTGAATTCATTTTCCATCCTGAGTAGGTCCCACTCAAATTACCACCTTAAAATATTGGAGGCCATATATATTTTATCAATGAAGCCTTCGCTCTGTAAACAGAAAGATTTGGTCATTGGCCTCCAATTGATTTCCATCTAAAAAAATTTCTTTCGTTATATTCCATCCCTTTTATTTATAATATATACATATTGATTAACCTCGATTTAGCTCCGTTGAGCGAAGTTCTAAACCCGTTAGCTAGCTCGTTCTTCATTTTTTTCTTTTAATTATATGTCTAGTGCTTTTCTGTATTCTGCTGAGGTTCTCGGTCTAGACATGAATTATATATATATATATATATATATATATATATATATATATATATATATATATATATTACATTGAAAAGAAATCCATGTTTACTTCATTCGAATGGCTATTTCAACCAACAAGTCCTATGTAGGCATTGGCAACTTCACACTCCTGAGTTGGCAATATCAACGTACGACTTGTTGGTTGAAATACACCACTGGTCAAAATTTTAAGACCTGATACAAAAGGGTTAAAAAAATATAACTTACTTTGATTAAATTATATTTGCGAAACATTTACATTTAATTAGAAAATGTAGCTTATCAACAAAAAAATGAGCATTTTAAGTTTTTCATTGATTAATTTAAACAAACATTGAAAAAAGGATTTTTTGGTTGGTCATAAAGATAAGACCATGTAAATAAAAATAGCAAATAAAGAACAAATAAGTCACAGCGACAATTTAATTCGTAGTATATCCTCCATTTTTGCTTCGAAAATTCGCTTTGGCATACCCATTATTATCATCTGCATGGGGTTGCTTGGGATGCTCGCCCAGGATGCATAAACTGCAGGACGAAGAGCATCCAGAGTTTCAAATTTCGATCCATGTTTATAAACATCGTTTGCCATCCATCCCCAAAACATTCTCGGTTGGTTTTCGAGCTGAAGAGCGTTGTGGATTGCAGCATTGTCTTGTTGGAAAATCTAGTTTTCTCCTCATAGATGAGGGCCTTCAGTAATTAGGGATGCCTTTCTTAACATGTCAATGTAACTAGGAGCTGTTTGACGACCTTTTACCTCCTGTAACTCAAGAGTTCCATTGTACGAAAATGAACCCTAGACCATAACTAATCCACCTCCACTGTGTCGTGTTGAGAAAATTTATTTTGGGAGATCTTTTGCATTCCAGGAACGCTGAAAACCGTCTGGGCCATCAAGGTTGAATTTTTTCTCGTCTGAAAACAACATTTTCTTCCATTTATCCACACCCCGAGTTTGATAATCGGAAGCAAATTGCAAACGGGAGGTTTTATGGCGAAGAAGAAGGCGAGGCCTCTGCAGCCGTTTCAAGTTCTTAAACGCTTTTTTATTTAAATACCGTCGAATTGTTCGTGAGCTGCATTCAGCATCTGTATGCGCTTTTATCTGATTTGATGTTGGGCTTGAATCTCACTTAACTTCTAGCCTAATGCGTCTGTCTAGAGATGGTGAGATTTTATTGGGGTGACAGCTTATTTTTTAGAAGCATACACATCTTGATTTTTAATGAAGTTAGCAATGAAACTTCTGCTACAGCCAATTTCATTTGCAATGGCTCGTTGCGAAAGACCACGTCTTTGAAGTTCAACAATCCTGGCCTGTTCGAACTTTTTAAAAATTTTACCCTTAGCTATTTTAAAATCTGAAATTTAATACTGGAAATAAGCTACGTAGTTATGTACAAGTTTGATGCTATGAGCACACTGACTAATTCTAAAATTTTTGTCAAGTAATTTGTTTTTTTCACACATGGTCTTATCTTTATGACCAACCAAAAAATGTTTTTTTTTGATGTTTGTTTAAATTAATCAATTAAAAGCTTAAAATTTTCACTTGTTTGTTAATAATCTATATTTTCTAAATAAATGTAAATGTTTCGCAAATATATTTTGATTAAAGTAACAGTATTTTATATTTTGTTAAACCTTTTGTATATGGTCTTAAGATTTTGACCAGGTGTGGAGCTATTTGAATGAGGTAAATTTTGGATTTCTATTCTATGTAATTTATATGGTCTGTTATAATAAATACATTGAGCTCTTTTTGTTGATCAATTTTAATATTTTATATTATTAGGATTCGCTTGAATTTTATACCAACATATTATTACCTGTATACACACACACAGACACACACACACATATATATATATATATATATATATATATATATATATATATATATATATATATGTATATTAATAAAAAGAAAGAACAGTAAGATCCGGTGTTCTTATAGATATTTTTATTTTTACAAAATAGTGCTCAATGTAAATTTACAGAGCATTAATATTATAAGTTAATAGACTTAAAATATGGTTTTTCGCTAAAAACCATATTTTAAATCTATTAGCTTATAATATATATATATGTATGTGTGTGTGTGTGTGTGTGTGTGTGTGTTAAAAATAGGTATAAATAAAATATATCCGTAAAAGACAATATAAATGGAAAAAAAATTCTATACCATCTCCTTTCGTTTCTTGAGGAAATTTATCAAAGTAAATGGGGGAGGTTTTGGATTTATACACAGAAATAACGTGAAGGAAAATATCGTTACTTTTTCAAATTTTGAAAGTTGAGAACATTCTAAAATATTAAATCTTGCTGTGTAAGGAAAGGTAAATTATAGAGGGCGCTCATTCATCTAATTTATTGCCTAATAAACGAAAGTATCAATTTTGTTCAATTTTTATTTATTTATTTGTTTATTTTTTAATGTAATTACTATTTATTTCTATGTATTTTATTTTACTTTGTTTAATTTAATTGTTTATTCATTCAATTCTTTATTTTAAATAATTTAAACATTTGAGTTAACCGGATTTTTTAAAATTAAAAACAAATTATAGTCATATATGTTGGCTTAAGAAAGGAATATTTAATTTAATTTCCTTTGAGAAAGGAAATATTTAAAAATTTCCAGCAGCGTTCGAACGCGCGTCTCCCTTTGTAGGAGAAACCAGAGTCTGGTCGGGCATGCCTTATACATATCCGGACTTGGTTCATTTACGCGTTATTATATATGATTACCGTATTTGACGGTATATAAAACGCACGGCTGTATAAGACGCACCCCAAATTCAGCAGGGAAAATAAAGAAAAAAAAATAATTCGTAAAATTAGTAAATGGTACAGCCTAGGCTATATTTATGAGGTATTATTTTGGTTAAACAAGCCATGATTACAATTAAACGAAAAATAATAGGAAAAAAAGAACACGAGCCTATAAAAACTTTGTTATATCCAAAGGTAAAAAACAAAACAAAATAAAAACTAAGCAATTATTACAATTGAGAAAAAACAGTACAGTTACCATTAAAATCCATAAAATTCGTCGTCTTCGTTATCAAAACTCTCATATTCATTCATCGTCGTTAAATAATGCGTCATCTAATTTCGGCCGACTATCGTGAATTTTAAACCTGCTTATGATATATAAGATGCAGGGGAATTTTAAAAGATATATTTAGTAGAAAAAAGGTACGCCTTATATGCCGTCAAATACGGTACTTATAGAGCAAAGTTAAAAAGTAGGTTACAGATTTTTGTTACTACTGTCTGGGCAGGTGCAGTAGTTATGGGAAGGTGGTTTACCCATATGGTGATGGTGAAAAGACATTTTTGTTTGGTTTTGGGCTATAGCACCCAAAGAGGACAATCAGAATTCCACTGTAAACCTCGACATGCATAACAAGCAAAATATATAAAAATTCATTTAGAGTCTCTTGTTCTGATTCATTTTAGATGTTAGTTACGTTATATTCGAATAATTACAATATTCAGTCATTTTCTCTTATCCACGACACCCGGGGATAACTGAAACCGTGGTTCGTACCGAACATTATGTATTTCCACCCACCTCTACACATAACGATCTGTAAGAATGTTGATTTTATATAAAAGGTACAACAGATATTTGCAGCAATAGTTAATTACAGCACAGTAAACACTTGGGCAGGGTGGGGTAATGGATAGCTGCTCAGATTGAGGCGTCGGACAGCCGAGTTCGAATTCCAGTCGAATCCATCACATTCACTTATGTGCTAATACCCTTGGGAGCGGTGTGAATCCTCTTTTTTCTCCACACCTATAGGTAAATAGCAGGACAAACCGGGTTCTATAGCCTTGGATGGCAACTGGTCTACCGCAGAAAGAAATGGCAGCCTACTGCGGCAAAAATCTGCCTCGTCAGTCATACATCGAAAGGTGCTTAATACAAGGAGAGTTTTTAATAATTGGGGAAGGTCGGATTTTCTAATAGTATATGAGTGTGGACGGGGTGGGATTCGTAATAAAAGAGGGTCGGAAAGTCATTTAACATATTAAAAATAGAATTTAAGTACAGAAACGCCGTTTTTCTTTTTCTTTTAAGGTAAGTTTATAAAAGAATAGAACGTGGTGATTCTAGATGCAACAATGGAACGCTATTTTAAACAATGCAATCATAAAAATATGTAAAAATTGAACTGACTATAATAATTACTGTTTCTTGTTTGAACTCTGGGTGAGAAATGGATAAACGTGGGGGGTATGCTTAGGGTGTGTCAGAAAACTTCCTCAAAGAAAGAAAAACAAAAGTGCCTCATTTCAATCAGGCACCTAACTACTAAAGTTGTATAATGAATAGAAAATAGAAAATTCGTTCCTACCGTAGGTCTTAGTAACCTCACCATACTTTTTTTTTTATTTTGCCCAGAAAATTAATGTTTCACGTAATTAAAAAAAGTATTTTTTATCATTTCACCCCAAGCAAAGCGGGAATGCTACTAGTATGCAGGGGTCGGGTACAGAGAGTGAAGGGGAGATAAAAGACTGAGTATAGGGGGGACCGAGGAAAGGTTAAAAGCTGAACGGGGTTCAAGAAGGTAGACGATGGCGATTGACGTAGTTATCATGGAACCAAGGAAACGGAAGGAAGTTCCACTGGCCGGAAGTGCGAGAAAAGAAACTGTTGGAGTAGAAGTGGCAGTTATATTTAACTAATTTAACAATAAAAGTGTGGGACCTAGATGCCAGTCTAGTAACACGTTTAAACTGACGTTGTCCGGGTAACAGGAAAAAAATCCTCGATAGAGCAGTAGCCATGAAAACATTTGTAGAAAAGACTGAGGGAAGCCACGTTACGTCGGTGAGAAAGTGACTGAAGTCGAGATGCCAAGTCAGGTTCGATTACATTGCAGGTCCTTCTTTGGATTTTGTCAAGAATCTTGAGATGTGTCGCAGGAGCATCAGACCAGATATGGCAACAATATTCACTGCATGGTCAAATGGTAGATTTGTAAATGTGCAAGCTGCACTCTGACGAGAAAAACCGTCTGGCACGGCACAGTGACTCAACTTTTCTTGCAGTAAATGCAGCGATTGATTCGACGTAATCGTTCGACATACATTGTTTATTTCAGGGATCGACCGCGGATATCTGAAACCGCGGAAATCGAAAACTGTGGAAAACGAAACCAATGTTAGGACCAATGTAAGTCGCTTTACAAAGCAACAACAACAGCAACAACAACAACAACAACAAAAAAAAAACTGTTTATATTTATAATATAATGGCGGCTTGGCCCAGTACAGCAAATCCATAAATGAAGACACTATTAAACTCATTCCCCATTCTCCGATTTCTATGTGGTTTCCCGGTCGGACATCTATGATGACACTGCTTGTTGACTGAATGCCCTCTCTCACGCAAGATATGTAGACATGAGACTAAACTCCGTAATGTTTGGAGCGTGCAGTTCCTAGATGTACGAGACTGTGGGAGAAAAATGTCCGTCACTATTGATAAATTGCGTCCCAAAATAACCGGCGCCTTTTTGTGTTATTTGATAACAGCTTTAACCCTTTTAATACTAATTAACAGTAAACTTACTCCCACGCAAACGAATATGTAACGTCGCTGCAGTTCAGAATTTTAGCTTCTCATTGATATATTCTATGGGCACTACACACTGTATTTGTGTTCATTTTATTTTACTATTTGCTAGATTATTTAAAAGGTTAGAAAAGAAGTTTATGTAAGTAATCAGAAGAGAGATTGGAGCAATAGGTTAAAAATGCAAATAGCTTATCCATGTATATTACGACCGACTCTCTGTAGGCTAATGCATTTCATTTATGCGGGAAAAATCAGACATCTGTTAAACTAATCAGGTGTAAGATAGACATTCAGAGATTGAGACAATCAGTTGGAAATGCGAAGTACAAAGCTTATCCGTGTATAATACGACGCACTTTTGTAAGCAAATGTATTTAATTTACGCGGGAAGAATTAGACGTCTGTTAAATTAATCAGGAGTAAGAGAGACATTTAGTGATACAACATTTAAACTATTTGGACTATTGTCCTCATCTCTGTCGTCACATTTATTACAACGTTTCAGCCGTTGTAAGCTCCGGTCTTCTTCAGTTGGTTGGAATGTCGAACTAAACCCTTTATTTCGCTCACTGGAGTAGACTGTTCTATGTTAGTTGTCAGATATCTCCTGTTAATTCCCCTCGCCAAGTTCTCCACTGTCTTAACCGGGTATTGAACTCACTCTCTTTGGGCCCTGTCACTGGATCTAACTAACGCCTTTATCCACTCTGCCATAAACGAAACGTAATAAATGTGGCGAGAAAGATGAGGACAATACCTCATCTAAGAAATATAGACAGATACTGAAAGGCCGAAACGTTGTAATAAATATGGCGACAAAGATGAGGACAATAGTCTGAATAATGTAAATAGTGCACATAATACCTCATCTCAGAAATATAGACAGATACATTTAGTGATTGAAACAATAAGCTGGAAATGTTAAGTAAAAAGCTTGTCCGTGCATAATACAATCCAGTTCTGTAGTGGAATATTCAGATATGTACGTTTCTTTGTTCCATGAGTTCGGACTTTTACACCTAAGACAGATGATGTCACCTACACAGAGTTGAAACACACCCTTTATATTCCATTTGTAGAAGAAAGTTTCATATAGACAACGAGAACGGTTACTTTGTGTAACAAATTCCTGAGAGAATGTTTTTCTGATTACTACAGGTTCTCTTAGGAATTATTGCAGTTTATTTCCTCTGTCTAACCTCAAAACTACTCCATCTTCAGATCTTATATGGTTTAGGTTGTGTTCACCAATAATTAAAAACCAATTAGGTTGATGCAAAAATAATGACGTAATAATGTCGTTTTTTGACGTATTTTTTAACGTCAAAAAAACGACATTATTACGTCATTATTTTTGCAATCAGTTATGTGCCATGCGTGGTACACGCTTAGGCGATCATGTATCTTTCGATGCATAATTGAGGAGCTAGATTTTTTCCTGCAGTAGGTTGTCATTTCTATCTGCGGTAGATCAGTTGCCATCCAAGTCTATAGAACCCAGTCTGCCCTGCTATTTACCCATAATTGGGGGGAGAAAAAGAGGATTCATGCCTTTCCCAAGGGTATTAGCACGTAAGTGAATGTAATGGATTTGACAGGAATTCGAACTCGGCTCTCCGATTTTCCAATCTGAGCCGCTATCCATTACTCCACTGTGCCTCCTAAAACCTAGTACGCTTCGTTCTACTATTGGGCTTCGATCTATTATTTTGATTTATTTACTAAGAGTTCATGATTGATTTTATGGATCGTCAATGATTATAACTTTTCAGGTATTTGTTTTTCTCAGAGAAGCACCCTCTTCCCGACCTGTAGCTATTTGTCTATATCTTTTGTTAGCCTGATATTATTTCACTAGGGGATGATCGGAGAATGGACCAGTAAGCACACTATTGGAATTCTTGAATATGGCCAGAGAGGTGGACTCAGTCCAAAGAAACTAGTGTCACATAAATGTAAACAAGTTTAAATTCTCGATAACTTTTACAAAGGAAATTCTTGCGTTTGTTCTTTTTGTTTCTGCTTGAATTCCTTTCTTTCCGTCGTGGATCTTTGGGTGATTTACTTGTCTAAATCTGCTTCGCCTTTAGATACCAGCGGCTTTTTGCATTCTACGCAGAAAGCCGACTTTTGGGCTGTTGGACAAATATCGCAGCAGATTGTTGATCTTCTCACGGATAATCCGACAAACACTGGTGCAAAGGATTAGCTACTGACACATACATACATACATACATACATACATACATACATATATATATTAGGTTGGTGCAAAATAATGACGTAATAATGTCGTTTTTTGACGTTAAAAATGCATCAAAAAACGATATTATTACGTCATTATTTTTTTTGCACCGACCTAATATATATATGTGCATGTATACACACACACACACAAACATATATATATATATATATGCATGTGTACATTGATTCATTCTTTCGTTTGTCGTTCATTTTTCACCTAATCTGTCTTCTTTCTCGTTATTTGTTTTCTTAATTGAGAAATTCAGTAAGTTTTTCTTCCCATTGATTTTTCTCTCTACATTTCTTTCTTTTTTTCTCTCCATTTTTCGACGTTAATTGGTTGTTTGTTTCTTTTTCTTTTCTTCACTATATTCTTTGTTCTTTCTTTCTTTACTGTATTTTTTATTGTATTCTTTTTCCTCTATTTTTTTAGTATATCTTTCTCTTTTTCTTTATTGTATCCTTTTTCTTCCTTATTGGTTTCTTCTTTCTTTCTTAATTGTATTATTTCCTTCCTGCTGTATTCTTTATTTCTTTTTTTGTACTGTATGCTTTATCTTTTTTTTTACTGTATTCTTTTTTCTTTCATTTTACATTTTTTTTCTTTTAATTTTCTCTTTACAGTACCTTTCTTTTTTCTTTCTCTTTTATATTTTTCATTTTCTTTTCTCTTTACAGTATTTTATTTCTTTCTTTCTTTCTTTCTTGTATCGTGATTACTTTCTTTTTTGTGTATCTTTCTTTCTTTCTTTCTTTCTTTCTTTCTTTCTTTCTTGTATCGTGATTACTTTCTTTTTCGTATAACTTTCTTTCTCTCTTTCTTTCTTTTATCGTGATTACTTTCTTTTTCGTGTATCTTTCTTTCTTTCTTTCTTTCTTTCTTGCATCGTGATTACTTTCTTTTTTCGTGTATCTTTCTTTCTTTCTTCCTTTCTTTCTTTCTTGTATCGTGATTACTTTCTTTTTCGTGTATCTTTCTTTCTTTCTTTCTTTGCTGCTTTCCTGTATCGTGATTTCTTTCTTTCTTTCTTTCATTCTTTCTTTTTTTCTTTCATTCTTTCTTTCTTTCTTTCTTTTTTCTTTTTTTCTTTCTTTCTTTCTTTGCTGCTTTCCTGTATCGTGATTTCTTTCTTTCTTTCTTTCTTTCTTTCTTTCTTTCTTTCTTTCTTTCCTGTATCGTGATTTCTTTCTTTCTTTCTTTCTTTCTTTCTTTCTTTCTTTCTTTCTTTCTTTCTTTCTTTCTTTCTTTTGTCATTTTTTCTTCTTATTCTGTTACTTATTTGCTTTACTATTTTATTTCTTCTCTTTCTTTACTCTTTCTTTTGTCTCTAGTTCGTTCATCCTAAAATTTGTCTTCTTTCTTCCGACCTTCTTATATCCTTTTTTTTTTCTATTTCCGTTCTTATTTTATCATTAGCTTATCATTAAACTCTCTTTGCCTGATTCCTTTTCTTTTTCCTCATCTGGTTTTTCTTCTCTAATTTTTAACTTTTCTCCCTTCGTCTATAGTCTTTTTATTTCTCTCTGCAACTTGGGGAATTTTTCTTTTTCCTTTCTCCTTTTCTTTCTTTCTTTCTTTCTTTCTTTCTTTCTTTCTTTCTTTCTTTCTTTCTTATCACGGCGCACACACTTCTCTAACGTTAAACTATTTCCTTTATCTCCGTCATCATTTCATCTTCCTTCTTTCTTACCAAATGGAGAGGCCTGGTTCATGAATCGGATACAGGTGAATAAGATAGAAAGACAATAAAAATGCGAGAAGATCAGTAAATCATCATACACTCCACGCGCATGCGCACAAGTAGATAAAAATAAAGAAAGTAAAAGAGAAAGAAAGAAACAAAGAGAGAGTGACAAAGGAAGAGAATGACAAAATGAAAAAGGAAAGTGAGGGAAGACATAATCGAAATGTAAGAGGATTATAATTCGTACAATGACCGCCATGTTCCTTAAAGGATTCTACTTCCTTCTGTGTTTCCTGTGTCCATCTTGCTTGATCAAAACAGTGTTTTCGTTCGGTTTTCTTTCCTGTCTATCGATAAAACCCAAACTTCAAATACATAGACAGGAACATAAACATACTATATATATATATATATATAGACTTTGATAACACCAAGATATCTTTGCCTTGATCTTGCTGACATTCATTTGATTTTGCTATCAAACGTCATCATTTAGACATGTTTCATTGCTACTTTGTACTTGGGCAATAATTCACAGATATTGTGTTTGATTGCAGAGTCGTCATTATATATTGCTGTTTTAATTCTGGTTTTTCGTGGCTCTTTAATTATTATCTGTAATGTTTTTTTATCCTGTCCATAGTCGTTGCGTAAACTTGTTTGAAGATAAGCGTTTGTAATAAAAGCGTTATTAAGGCTTCTTTTCTTCTACTGAGTAACGGTTCACACACAAACAGTTTTTAATGCCACGTGCCTTCAGAATTTAGGTGGACATAACTCTCCCTACGTTGCTTTTCTTTATTATCTGTGAATTGTCATGACTTCTTGGGAAATAAAATGGAGTCATTTCCCGATCACTACTTGGCTTGGAATTCAGATTGGTCATTTTCCTAGACTGGCTGCCAACAAAGACTAGAGGTCACAGTCTATTCTGCTATTTAACCCAAACACGGGGGAGAGAAGAGAATTATTCATACCTTTCCGAAGGTCTTTCATGCGAAAGTGAACGCAACAGATGAGGCTAAGAATTGAACCCGTCTTGTCGATCCCACTTTCCTCACAACTTAGGCTACTCGCACATGTGCGAAAATGTTTCCAGCGAATTTTATAAAAAAATGATTTTCTACTGTGTTTATTCAGTTCATAGTCCCCCCCAAAAGGAGTTAGCTGTGAAAGTTTGCAGACACACCATATAAATTCATAAAATTCTTTGCATATATGTCCAGAACTAGAAGGATTACAGTACCTGATATAAAGAAAAATAGTCCTCACGCCCCCAGCCTTGAGCCAGACTATAATTTAGTAAATACTTAGTCTTTTAGGCTACTGAATGTACAGTGAGTTCGAGTCTGATTCACTAACGGATTACACGAGTTTTAATATGAAATATTGACACGTGCCTGCAAAAGGTACACCTGCCGTAGAACAGTGGCGAGCAAGTTTATCTCGCAGAGGATTGTTTGCATAAATCTATCCTCACCTTGTATCCAAGTATTTTGGCTCTGCATTAATCTAAGTAAAGTATTCAGTACGGTGGCTAGGGTAGTTGTATATTTTTGTGCCGATAGAGCAGCACAGATTAACACTCTCCAGAATATACCCCCGGGATAATACCTCGAGTATGATTGGAGCCAGCCTATTTCATTCACGACGTATGGCATCCTCTGTTTTATATATAGAGAGATTAGTTTATGGTCTTTGAAATCTAATAAAATCTATTTTTTCTTTTTTCCATAAATGCTATGGTAATTTACCCATGCACGCATGCACTGTCCCAGCTATAAATAGGAACAGGTACCGCTTTTTAGAGGGTGAAGTTTCCAGCAGTCTGCTCTGACAGTCGGGCCGAACATTCTTGCTGTAACACTCTCGTTTGTATATGTTTGTATTACTGTTTCTGTTAATATATTTAACTCAATTCATCTCTTGTGTCTTTATTTCTGGCCCTAACAAGGCCACAACAATAGGATATGTTGAAGCTTGGCTACTGGAAAGGATATAATAAATATTGAAAACAGAAAATAAGAACGTTATTGAGTGAGGAAATATCCACATTGGAGATATTAAAGGGGATTCGAACGAAAAAGAAAGCTGTTGAAAATATGAGAAGCAAAGGAAAATGCTTTAAGAACTTGGCTTCTCGAAGCGAACGTAAATTAAAGCGAGTTATAGCGAAACAGCCACTTTTGACCAGTACTCAGCTTTGAACAGGCCGTAACGGAAGGAGACACGAAGCACAAAAAGTTAGTATATTTCCTAGGCAAACTCTTCTCAGTAAAGCCAATATTATATTATGTGATAAAAAGGCTAATTTTATTCAGAAACAAAGATTATGTTTGTTATGGTCCAGGTTAGGACCAAGGAAGAACAACACGAACACAAGAGTAGAAATAACAAAGTTATATTACACGAAATAATAATACAAGATGTGGAAGGTGTTAGTATGACTGTCAGTCTGGTTTGGAGTGAAATACTATCGGCTCAACTCGATTCGACCGTCTCTCTTGAGAGGCGTAGTTTACATAGTGTTAGGAAGAGTTCATTCTGTAGTTATAGTTAAGAACCCATGACAATGATTTATACGTGATTCAAATGGCATTACATCACAGAATATAATGCATTCTATAAGAGTGTTTGCCATCATAACAGTGTATAATATCACGTACTTGAATATTTGAAAACTAGTCTTACTTGAAGTCGAACCGCAGAAAAAATATTTTCTGGTTACTCCATCCGAAATATAACTTGTGTCGAGGTTTGAGTTTCAGATGTTTGATACAAGTCCTGCCTACTTAACAACTTTTCTCTTAAGAACTTACAAAGGAAATGGTAATTGAAGTTGTTCATTTGTTAGCTACACCTTTGAGCAATGTCTGCAAATTCCTTTTCTTTTCTTCATATTGAAGACATATTTCAGGACAATGCAAGTTGTCTTACTCGATTGCAATTTCAACGGTCCGAGAAAGAGGAAAAAAGTACGAAAATACCAGTTCTTTAATGACAATGGCGCATGATTGCTTGGAGAGGAAAGAGCCCGGATTATTGTTGTCCTGAGACTGGAATTATGGTTTGATTATTTGTAGATTCCTGATTTCGGAGGTCGATTAAAATGTCTGTGGGATTCATACTGGTATAACTTGTTGATATACAAGAAAAAAAAAGGAAAGAAAGATGTTAGGAAGAAGAGGAGATTTTAGCAGGGGGAAGAGAAAGAGAAGAAAGAAGAGAAGGAGGAAGAGAAGAAAGAGCATTAGAAGCTAAAAATAGAGGGGAAGAAGAAAAAAGCGAGTAGAAAATGATAACGGTAGAGAAGAAGGGAAAGAAGAAATAGGAGGGAATGTGTGAAAGAAGAAAGAAAAAATAAAGACGAATTAAAACGGAGAGTGAAAGAGAAGAAAGAATATGCAGCAGTGGAATATATATATATATATATATATATATATATATATATATATATATATATAAAAGTGACCATTGAAGTCAACACATATGATGGCCTGACGATTGCGTCTAAAATGAAACAGCCTGTCGCCTCTAAGTGTTGACTTCTATGTTCACTTTTATATTTACACACGCTCTATCTCTGATATTGAGCACTTTATACCATAAATATAGCACACCGTAAGAGTATATTTCTTCATATATATATATATATATATATATATATATATATATATATATATAACATTACAATAAACTAGTTGACAAAGAAGTCACTAAATAGTGACTAAAGAATTACAATAAACTAGTTGACAAAGAAAAAATAGTCAAAGAACTAAATAGTCACTAAAGAATTACAATAAACTAGTCGACAAAGAAGTCACTAAATTTTACAAAACCACGAGTAACGAAACAGAAGGTGGTATAAACAAAGAAGTTAAAAACGTAGCCACTAAATTAAAATTAGTCAATAGAATGAGACAGCTAGAAAAAGTAGAATCATTCATTAAATTAAAAGACCATAAGAACAACTTCACGACCAAAACAACATGCAGATTAATAAACCTCAGAAAATATGGGAAAATAAGCAAACAAATGCTAGAAAAATATATTCAAAGCTAAGAAACATATTAAGCATAAAGCAATGGAAAAATACAAAAGCAACAATTAATTGGTTTAATAATATTAATAATAAAGAAAACTGTTCCTTCACGCAAGCAGATATAAAAGACTTCTGCCCATCTATATAGAATATATTAAAATGACCTAAATAGTATATGACTATGACCAATGAAGATATCAATATAATAAAACACAGCCGAAAATGTATATTATACTACAATAAAAATATGGATCAAAAAGTTCCAAAACAACAACAACAACAACAACAACAACAATAATAATAATAATAATAATAATAATAATAATAATAATAATAATAATAATAATAATAATTTTGATGTAACAATAGGTAGCTATGATGGTACTTATTTTTGAGAGTTTATATTCATATACATAATCAATAAATTAGGAAATATAAATGACAAAAAGATATATGTCTATGCATGGACGACATATTATTAATTCTAAGAAATTACAACGGCAGGACAAGATAAGAAAAAAATAACAAAAACCTTCAAGATACTATGATTTACAATCGATACGAAACCAAACCAAAAATAAAAAAAATTCTTAAATATAACCATCAATCTAAACAACGAGACATACAAACCATACAGAAAACTAAATAACAACACAATATACATTAACAAAAATTTGAACCTCCCGTTTATGTATTTAATTAAATACTCCTACTCAGAATTTGTTGAAATTCTGGAAGCTTAAAATATTCAATAAAAAACGTACGAATCAGCCCTAAGAAACAGCGGATAGTCAAACAAACTAGAATACAGATGCGAAAACAAAACAAAAACAACATTAAACGAAATTTATTTTGTTTTCCCCTCTTTAACAATACAATAAAAACAAAAATATTCTTCAAACTAATTGATAAACACTTTCCGAAAAAAAGCAATTTATGAAAAATATCAATAAATGTACAATCAAAATTAGTTGCAGCCGCTTGGGTAACAAGGAGAAAATAATAACTAAACACAATGAAAAATACTCAATAAAACAATAACAATTGCAACAACAATAACATCCAACAAAATACACCATCAAATATAATTAAAGAAACAAAGAAAATTGTCCACTTAACAATAAATGTTTAACCAATAACATAATATACAAAGCTACCGTAACTAATAACATTAAGATACAGAAAAATATATACGTGCCACGGAACAATCCCTAAAAGAAAGATGTTACAATCACAAAATGTCCTTTGAAAGAAAAAAATTAAGAAACACTACAGAACTATCAAAAAGACTCGAAAAGAAAATAATATCCCTACCATAATGAAATGGGAAATTATAAAAAGGGCAGCACCATTCAGTATTAATATTAAAAACAGCAAACTGTGTTTAGAGGAAAAATTAGCAATTATTAGTTTTAGAAACTAAAATAAACTCTTAAACAAGAAAACTGAAATAATGGGAAAGTGTATGCATATAAATACTTACTTTGCCATCTAAACATTAATTAAACAAAATCAAAGATACAAAAAAAAAAAAACCCAAATAAATGGATAAAATAAAATAAAATGGTGTGAAATGTTGACATCTTGATTATGTTATTATTTTCTCTTCGAGTTACAAGTGCTATGCATTTTAGTTGTTGCTGCTGTTGGTAGTCCTCAAGTGATCTACTTTTTTTACTTGGTTCAGTTCTAACATATATCGAGTGTAACAGCAAAATTGTCCAAATCGTGTAACAGCATAATTGTCCATCCCACAAATGTTTAACAACTAAAAGAAAACATACTAAACTAATTGAGTTTCTTTTTTCCAGGTTTTCAGATAAGACGTTTAACCATTTTGACACTATTTGTCGAAAGAATCACCGAAAAACCCCTTGAATTATTCAGTTAGAAAGAGATCAGGCTAAAATCCTTTTGTATCAACCCAACCGTCTTCCCAACTGAGCAATGGTGAGGGGAAAAAGATCATTCAGTAATGATACCAACATTCATACTCTGGCTTTCATTTTCATAGTCCATTCAAGTAACATCAAGAGAACGGTGAATACGTTTAAAAAAGAGGGAACAGTAGAGAGGATAACTGGATCAGGAGGTCACAATAGCAAGAGGGATCATCATTTCAACTTAGAGCTAAAGAGATCAATTAGAAAAGATCCAACTCAATTCATAAGGCGTTTGGAACGTGAAAGAGAAGCTTCAACTATGACAGTTCAAAGACCAGTGAAAAAACTTGAAAATGAAATTCTTGCTTGGAACCTGTGAGGCACTTTGTTACTCCAGGACAGAAGATTAGTAGGTTAGAGGGCGAAAATCATCTTGAATAAGTTGGAAAATGATCCTGGAATAATATATATATATATATATATATATATATATATATATATATATATATATATATATATATATATATTTGAACTTTATAACATTCCTTCATAGGTTCCGATCATTTGCTATGATTAATTAATGATGAACATGTCATTTTCGTTTATGATCGATTTCATCACGATTCCTGTGCTAATCTTGAAGAGTAATTATACATTTTTGTTGCTTAAAATAGAGTCCAATGCTGCTATAAAAACCTCAGAGAATTCCAGTAAGATAACTTTAATCATTTCTAAGATACAGCGGTTCAAAGCTTAATCGAACAATCTGACAATTTTGCTGTTACACCCGGTACATTGGGCAAACGATTACAACAGTTGCACATCGAATAACACGCAATTTATTAAATAATAATGCTATGACAGTTGATGTTACTATAGCGCACAAACTTGATATTCCTTCTAATATCACATAAATACTCATAGACATCACAAATATATAAAGCATAACATGCAAAAAAAGGCTGAAAATATGTGAATCTATAACCACAAGAAAATGAGAAACTAAATTAAATCAAATATATTTCGATCAAGTAAGTAATGTATTAAATATATTTAATAATCAATAAATTCACAATTATGCTATTCACCTTTGATAAGATACAAAGAAGAATCAGTAATATTAGTTATGATCTGGTAGCACGGCTTCAGTCACTTACTCACCGCCGTAAGGTTGCACCCCCCACCCCCGTGCCTATTTTAAAAAATACTTTCATGGTAATTGTTCGGGTGAGCTCTCCGTTATGGTACTAATATTATTATTTTCTTTAGTTTCTTGTAAATAGTTTTGCATTCATAATGTAAATACTCATTGGGGCTAGTTTTTAGAATTGTTTTTATTCCCCACCCCCAGAAATGAATTGTAAATATGGGGACTAGTTATTAGGTTGGTGCAAAAATAATGACGTAATAATGTCGTTTCTTGACGTATTTTTTAACGTCAAAAAACGACATTAATACGTCATTATTTTTGCACCAACCTAATAGTATTTTCATAGAGACCTTGAGGTAGTTTGGTAGATGTAGTAAGAAAGGTACGTATGAATGTGTTGTTTTGTTGCAAGGAATATTGTTTTTACGACTGCGTCAAGGTTTGCGGCTAGCTAAGTTATAGTTAAGACAGAAGAAGACCGTCCTTTCCCCAATTCCTCCCTTCGGCCTTGTGCCACATTTCTGTATTTTAACAGAATACACATCGCTCTTCGTTATGGTACTAGTATGGGGCTAGTTTTTAAATTGTTGTTTTTATTCCCTCCCCCAGACAATGAATTGTACATATGGGGACTAGTTAGGACTTTCATAGAGACAATGAGGTATTACGGTGGATGTAGTAAGAATGCGTTGTTTGGGTGCAAGGAATATTGTTGTATGTTTGGATAAGTGTTTGTGACTAGTTAAACATTATGACAGAAGAAGACAGAACTTTTCCCCATTCCATTTTGGTCTTGTGTCACATTTTGTATTTTAATACAAAATATTTTAATATCTTCGCTATAGGTACCTAGACTTCATGAATTTAAGCGCAGTATTAAACTGTGATCAAGATCTCATCAGTTGTCAGTTGAGTTGGTTAGATGTAGCTAATAGTTTCTTTTCTCTTACTTCTCGCTTCCAGCTCCATATTTTCCAGCTAACTTTAATATGCAAAAATTCAAATTCATTTAAATTTGAATTTAAATGAATCTAGACTTCATGAATTTAAGCGCAGTACTAAACTGCCATCGAGATCTCATGAAGTGACAGTTGAGCTGCCTAGATGTAGCCGTAAGTTATGTGCTAATAGTTTCTTTTCTCGCACTTCTCGGTTGTGGAACTCCATTCCGGATCCATACTTTCCAGCTAACTTTAATCTGTAAAAATTTAAATGCAATGTCAATCGCTATCTACTGTCCTCCTGATTATTCTTTGCTTTTCCCGCTCATTATTAATGTTTCTGTTTCTAATTCTTCCACATCCTGTAGCCTCTTATGTGTTAGTGGCTTTACTGCCTTATATGGGGTGATACCGAATAATAAAAAAGAAGTCTAGTCTTTTAAATACAGCAAATTTACACCTGTTGCAAGCAGCATACAAATAGGATAATTACGTTATTTGCATGCCGACTATTGCCGCAGATTAAAAACCCACATGCAAATTTCTTATGTTAAATCATAAAACATTGATTTTATGGAATCTAGATACTTTAATATTTACACGTTTAACACGCGGACTATTCTCATTTTTGTTGTAATCATCGCAACGTTTCGCTCGTTGTGCTTTCCGCCCTTCATTAGGTGCATGTTGATCTGCTAACGCCTGATCGAAGGCGGAGATCCCAACCCCCGAAACGTTGTGATAACAACAACAAAGATGAGGACAATATTCAGCATGTAAATAATATAAATTATTCCGGAATTTCAATTAAAAAATCAACATATCAAAAATTGATTTAAAGCTATCGCCTTCCATGAGCCTAACGCCATGATGAACAAATGAAAGGAATTCATAAATGTTTTCTCGATTTTCAGTTTTTGAAAATGGTCATTGATGATGGAAAGCGAATTAAGGACCCTTTATATGTGCACAAAAAGCAAATATTGTTTATCATATGAGAAACACTTCATGAATTTGAGCGCAGTTTTAGATTAGCAATAATATCTCATCATTTAGCAATTGAATTGGCTAGATATAACCGTAAGTTCTATGCTAGCAGTTTATTTTCCCGCACTTCTCACCTGTAGAATACTCTTCCGCCTCCATGCTTTCCCGCCAACTTTGATCTTCAAAAATTTAAATGCAATTTCAATCGTTATCTAATGTCGTCTTGATTCTCTTCTATTGTTCTGGCTCAGTATCTGAGCTCTGGTAAAAACATGCAATAATAAAAGCAAAAAAATTGCAATATGAGCACTGGTAAAAAAAAGTTGTTGAGATATTAGGTTTATCATACCCAGAAATTCATACACAGATGTTCTCAAGGACACATGGAACAGTGGATAAAGGCGTTGGTTAGATCCAGTGGCAGGGCCCAAAGAGTGTGAGTTCAATACCCGGTTTTGAGAAGTAAATTAACAGGAGGTAACTGATACCTGACTAAAACAGTCTACCCCAGTGAGCGAAATAAAGGTTTCAGTTCCACCTGAAGAAGGTCAGAGCGTAAAACGGCCGAAACGTTGTAATAAATATGGCGACAAAGATGAGGACAATCGTCCAAGTAATGTAAATATTGTTCTGGCTCTTTAATAATGTTTCTTTTTTTCTCAGTAACCCATTGTGTCTTAGTGGCTTTACTGCCTTGCATGGGTTCAATTTGATATTAAACAAATAAGCGGAAATCACTAAAAAATAGAAAAATAATCTTTGTACGTTGTCCTTAATAAATCTGCTTATATATACTTTACACACACGCACACATGAGTGTGTATGTCATGTGTGTGTGTAGGTGTTTAGAAAATATGGGACTACCACATAAAATCGAACAGAGGTAGTGAAGAATAATCATGTTTTAGCATTTACCTTCGGCAATACCCTCTCATAAAGTTGATATGAAGATCAATCTCGTGACTGGAATAATTCATTAATTTCGGTTGCGTCTTTGGAATAGACAAAGTCTTTTGCGCAAGACGAGATCCCATCAAAATCGCGACTTGTTTGCGCGTCAATTCCAGTGAGACACCATCTTGTGTTCTCCTTGTCGCCTGCAGTCAACTGTCGTCTGTCGTCTGTCGCAATGATTTCATCTGGTGTTTATATATTGATTGTACACAAAATAAAAAAATAAACCATGTACACAATAGCATCAAAATCTGTTTTCCTGATATTTCTTTGAATGTAAAAGTTTTAAAAAGTTTTAATGAAGAATTTGTTTTTGAAAAGAAAACATTGAAGACTTATTGTATGTCACAGTTTGAATTATAAAACAAGGAAGCCATTATCTTCATACTTAAGAATAAAAACAGACCGACCACAATGAAAAATGACTAAAATGACATGTTTTAAAGCTTATAAGATTATACTTAATCGAAACATAAACAGTGAAAACATACCTTTTTTTAAAACATTTCACTCCAAGGAAGGCAATGAAGCCACTAAGACGCAAGACGAGATCCCATCAAAATCGCGACTTGTTTGTGCGTCAATTCCAGTGATACGCCATCTTGAGAAGAAAACATTATTAAAGAGAGAAAACAATAAAAGAACATTAATTAAGAAAAGAGAAGATAACATTTTTACATTTTTGAAGATCATAGTTGACTGGAAAGCAAGAAGCTGGAAGAAATTTCCACAACCGAGAAGTGCAAGAGAAGAAATCTTTAGCATAGAACTTACGGTTACATTTAGTCATTTCAACTGTAAAATGATGAGATCTTGCCGCCAATCTAGTATTGCACTTAAATCCATAAAGTCTAGGTATCAAAGAGGAAAGCTATTTAGAACAATTAATATTAATTAACACACACACACAAACACACACACACACGATACGTCGGTGGTAAAGTAACTGAAATAGATGCCAGGTCAGGACCAATAACATTGCAGATTCTTTGCATTTTACTAATAATCTCTAAAGACATAAGAGAAGCTACAGATCTAGCTGATAGGAAATGCACGATCACAATAAACAACGATATATCAAGAAACGTTTGAAATATGATCTTAAAGAGGGGGCGAAGTCGCCGTACCGAAAAGTTTGACAAAAATGTGTAGTTTACATTATTTATATTATTCGGACTGTTATCTTCATCTCAATAATGTAAATTGGTTTGGTTTGGTTTGTTTTGTTTTACGGCACATCAACCTCAATGGGTCATTTAATGCCGACAACTTTTTTTTTTCTGGTAATATTTTTGTTTTGTCAAAAATCTATTTCTGTTAAAATTTTTTCCTAAAAAATGTATAGCTGATAATATTATTTTTTCAAAAACGTATAGCTGATAATATTATTTTTTCAAAAACGTATAGCTGATATTATTTTTTCAAAAACGTATAGCTGATAATATTATTTTTGGTAATAATTTTTTACAAAGTATTTCTGGTATTAAAACCTATTTTACACTTTTTAGCTCAGTTTCGCGGTTAACTATTTGCCCATAGCTGGGACCCTAACAGATGCTACCACCCTGGGTCAGGGTTGACCTGGGAACACCAGCTATTAAGAGGTGGTTCCATGCTTCCTGATCAGAGGCCTTGCTGTTGGACGTAGTTTATCGTCTTACCCAGGACGCGGATGTAGTTTATCGTTATACCCAGGACGCGAATAATGTAAATAATATAAATAATGATAATAACTCATCTCAAAGATATAGAAGCCGAAACGTTGTGAAGATGGCATCGAATATGAAGATAACAGTCCGAATAATGTAAATAATATAAATAATCATAATAATTCATCTCAGAGATATAGACGTAAATGTGTAGATTTGGGTGGGAGGAAGATTGGACTAATTTCCGAAACTTCTTATGAGGAATGCCATCAACTAAACTCTTATAATAATGTGGGGGTGTGATAAGATAAAGAAACGTTCAACGGGGAGAACTACGGTTTGTGAATTCATATGCATTTTGCTATGTAAGCATCGGCGACCTATTTATATCGGAGATAATAAACACGGCTTATGTGTCACTGTATCTATTTACCCACAGAGGTCGCGAGTTTATGTTTGCTCGACTGACAGACCAAAGAAATAGAACTTCTGTAATATGAAACGATAAAGTTTTAGCAAGTTGATTTATTTGGATTTGATACTGTAAGAGAGAATCGGGTCAGTCCGATAAAAGACTCTGAGTTGGTTGTATATGGTAGCGAAACCCGGGATGTACACTTGCACTGACATATCTCTTCTCACTTTTCTCTGACACCATATGGCCCACGGTATGGACCACGCGCTGTTACTGTCGCTATACCTTCTAGTGCTCCTTCGCAAGAGAGGAACTTCCACTTCATTGTTGTCACTACCCATCTCTACCACGACAGGAGGTACATCGAAAATCTGAGAACATACAACCAACTCAGAGTCTTTTATCGGACTAACACGATTCTCTGTTACAGATACTATCAGACAAAAAAAATCAAATTTATATCGCCAAATCTAATGGTAATAGTAGCCTTTTAAGGAAATATTCTGCTTTTATTGACTGAGCAGCCAGTGTTACTTTCAGTTGAAATTTATAAACGCTTTCTATTAATAAAACAATTTTTCAAGTATGTTTGTTATGTTAACTAACTGTAGGTCAGAGGCGAACAGAAGACATCTTGAATAAACTACTTCTCAATTCTATTTATTATTTCGTTAACAAAAACCACAGACCTTTAGCATCTTAATAACCTTTTTTTAGATTGTAGATTGCGAATTTAAGTAATGATCGTTCCAGAATATATCTAACTCTAACCGATATGCCCGATCTTTACAAGGGTTAGATCAGAACTAAAATGGAGTATAGTTATCATCGCTGGGTTTTCAAAAGTGGCTTAGTCTTGTAACCTTCACAGGAAATAGCAGCTGTTTCTCAGATAGACAATGGTACGTAGGTATTCTGACAAGTTCTCAGTTCAACCAAAAAAGGAATTCCAAATATGGATATTTGGTTCGATTTTGTAAAGTAGGTCGGGCTGAGAACTTTTCAGTGTTTCTTTCATTTTCTTCTGATATGTTCTGTAAGTACTTGACTGATTACTTATGTAAAGTACACTTTCCTTAAG
>OZ010592.1:19178849-19253849 GCA_963932145.1 Acanthosepion lycidas
TCAGTATGTTCATTATCTATCTATCTATCTATCTATCTATCTATCTATCTATCTATCTATCTATCTATCTATCTATCTATTGCACTTGCTAATTTTCCGACATTCTTGCTTGATAACCATCGCAGTACGGCTGGAGCTTTTGCAGCGAATAGAGATTGATGAAATGTCAAATCTTAATAAAACAATTTATTTCTCTATTATCTCCCTTATATTATTTGTTATATTATCCTATATCTCATTTTTTTACGACTTGTCAAGATGGCAAATTTAATATTGAGTTGATTTTGAAGAAGACTCAAATCGTTGAATAAAAAGCGCCTATATTTTGTCAACTTGTTTAAAAAAAAAACGAAAATTTGAAAAATTGGTTTTTAGCTTCATTAAAGCAAGTATTTTGAATAAGTTTGTTTTTTGTTGCTTTTATAAAGCATGTCGCTTTTAATCACCAGACAATAAAGCCAGATTGACGTTAATTTGTCAGATGGGAATTTATTTTTGCTTTTTGGGGTTCTTTTTTTTTTTTGGAGGAGGGGGGAAATTGTTCTAAGTTAAAATGAGGCCCGATGAAATGATGAAAATTTGTGCAACGTTTTTCTTTGTTGCTTTCATCTTACTTTAACGAATAAAGATAAATGAGCTGACATTTAGTAACGAAATCAAACAAACATCAAGAATTGTACGATCATGACATTCAACTTTGATACAAAGGTTCAGAAAGGGAACTTAATGAAAAATGACGTTGACAGATCCTTTCATGTGTGCGCAGAAACAAATAGCGTAAAGTTAGATAACGTTAAATCTTTTACATCAAAATATACTAAGATTTTCGCACAAATGGCACTAATGCATTTTTTAAATTTAGCTTTCTCCAAGGATTAATCAGTATTTACAGATCGCGATATCTATCAGAGAGATGGAATTTAAATCTTTATTATTTCATTATTCCAAAATTTTAACACAACAGAAGATACATATTAATGCCAACAACTGTGCCCAAATAGTTATTAATTAAAAAATATCCTGAGCCGACCAAGCATAGAAATGAATACAATATGGGAACCAGTAATAAGGAGTGCCAGAGAAAAACGATAATAACAACAAAAATTGCAATATGAGCTCTGTTAAAAACATGTAATGATAACAGCAAAAATTGCAATATGAGAAGTGGTAAAAATAGATGCTGAAAACATTAGGTTTATAATACCAAGAAATTCATACACAGATGGCACAGTGGATAAAGGCGTTAGATCCAGTGACATGACCGAAAGAGTGTGAGTTCAATACCCGGTTAAGGCAGTGGAGACTTTCAAAGGGAAATTAACTGATAACTGACATTCATTAAACATGGCACGTGGAACTAGAACAGTCTACCCCAGTGAGCGAAATAAACGGTTCAGTTCGACATTCCAACCACCTGAAGAAGGCCGGAGCGTACAACGGCCGAAACGTTGTAATAAACATGGAGACAAAGATGAGGACAATAGTCCGAATAATGTAAATAATATAATAATTAATGTATAATATTGAACTATAACTACATGTACAAGATTGTCATTTTTGATAAGAGTTAAAAAATCACCATAAATACATAAAAATGTGTATGTTGTTAAAAATTCCTATTTGCATAATATAGCTATCTGTGCTATCTTATAATGCTTATTACTTAATCAATAATAATACTGAATAATTTTTAAAACATTAAAGTATATTTAATCATCTCCCTAATAGCTGTAACGATATGTAAATTAAAGATGTTTGCAGAATAGAAAAATGTATGTAAAATTTGATGCCATTTTTGGCATTTCTGATGAGGAAAGAATGGCTAAACACCCAACAGGGTTAACGGATTGCGACATTTAATTAGAGAGATGAAATTTAAATTTTTATTATTGCATTATTCCATAATTTTATCACATCAGCAGATAGCTATTAATATCAACTGAGCACAAATGGTTATTAATTAAAAAAATAGTAATTAATATTAGGTTGGTGCAAAAATAATGCCGTAATAATGCAGTTTTTTGACATATTTTTTAAGGTCAAAAAACGACATTATTACGTCACTACATGTACAAAAATGTCTCTTGTTAAAAGTTAAAAATAACTATTAATACGTAAAAAAATGCGTATATTGTTGAAAATTCCTTTTTCCACAATATAGCTATTTGTGCTATGTTAAAATGCTTATTACCTAAACAATAATAATATTGAATAAATTATTTTTAAACGTTAAAGTAGTTTTAATCACATCTCCCTAATAGCTGTCGCGATCTGTTAAATGAATAATCTCCCAACAGATACTGTTTAATCATAGCTTAATCTGGTGCAAGGCCTAATAGGAAGAATTAGCCGTAATAACATTGTTAGGGAATTCTTTCAAGTAGAGGGGCTCTGCTAGTCTTGTTTTAAAACAAGATACTGAATTCCAGGTCTTTTTGCCAGAGTTCAAAAGCCAATTTGATGTAAATCAATATTTATCAGTTAGTTTATTCACTTTGTTGAAACTCACTGTAAGTTCATTTCTACCATGGTAGCCTTACAAAGAGCTGTTATAGCAAGAACCCCAGCAGGCATTGGTGAAAGACACACGCTTCCTGACATACCGTCCAGGACATCATGAACCCATATCTTGATTGATTGATTCGTTTTCTACGGCTTATCAACTCTTTGCAGGTGGTCTAGAGCAAGCCAGAAAATAGACTAGCGATATAACCCGTCTTCGACCGGGTCTTTCATTACTGGGAATTCATGTGAGTATCAGATTTTCCAAGCCTTCTTTCTTCGTTATGGGCTCTAGAAATGTCAACTGATGCTTCCTGATGTTAAGTATAATTTTCCTTTTTGTCTCCATTTTCTATAAAACATTGTCATTGCTCATATCTTACCTTCAAGGTATCCTCAGTATCCTTCTGTAAAACCAAATTTCTTTTTCTTCAAATCTCTTCTTCAACCTTGAAGAGATTGTCCAGCATTAACTGCCATATAGGAAATACATCACGTAACATTTCAGTATTCTTTGTTTCTTACAAAGTATTCTATCGCTTAATACTCTTGTTAGCTTATGAAATGAATAATTGACTATCCTTCTACATCTTCGGATTTCAGTTTTGCACATTCCATCTTCTGTTAAAACACTTTCAAGATATCTAAATGTTTGTAATTGTTTGATTTTGGTATCCCTAATTTGTAAGTTGGGTATTCGATTGTTCCCTTTTGCAAGCAAACATGTATTCTGTATTTTAGCAGCTGATACTTAACCCTATCTTCGAGGACTAACGAATGTTAATCTCGAAAATTATTTCCAAAATATGTCATGTCAGTGTCAGATTTGCTAAGAGTTCTTTCCTTAGGTGCCTTAGTATTTCAATTGATTTGAAATAGAAATTTTATTTTCGTTTCCATTTTCACTAAAACTTCGTCATTCCGCACATGTTTAGAATACGCTATTCTCAGCACACTTCTGTAGAACCTCATTTCTATTGTCTCATCTTCATCTGTGGAGATTGTCCATCATTCTCTGTTATAAAGGAGGAACAATATTACATAATAGATCAGTATTATTTTCTTTGTCTCTTCTTCATCTGTGAGGAGATTGTCCATCATTCTCTGTCAAATAAGAGGAACAATATTACATAATAGATCAGTATTATTTCCTTTGTCTTTTCTTCATTTGTGAAAAGATTGTCCATCATTTTGTCATATAAGAGGAAAAGTATTACAGATTAGATCAGTATTATGTTTTTTGTCTCTTCTTCATCTGTAAGGAGATTGTCCAACATTCTCTGTCATATAGGGGAACAGTATTACATAATAGATCAGTATTATTTTTTTGTCTCTTCTTCATCTGTGAGGAGATTGTCCATCATTCTCTGTCATATAGGAGGAACAATATTACATAATAGATCAGTATTATTTCCTTTGTCTTTTCTTCATTTGTGAGGAGATTGTCCATCATTCTCTGTCAAATAAGAGGAACAATATTACATAATAGATCAGTATTATTTCCTTTGTCTTTTCTTCATTTGTGAAAAGATTGTCCATCATTTTGTCATATAAGAGGAAAAGTATTACAGATTAGATCAGTATTATGTTTTTTGTCTCTTCTTCATCTGTAAGGAGATTGTCCAACATTCTCTGTCATATAGGGGAACAGTATTACATAATAGATCAGTATTATTTTTTTGTCTCTTCTTCATCTGTGAGGAGATTGTCCATCATTCTCTGTCATATAGGAGGAACAATATTACATAATAGATCAGTATTATTTCCTTTGTCTTTTCTTCATTTGTGAGGAGATTGTCCATCATTCTCTGTCATATAAGAGGAACAGTATTACATAATAGATCAGTATTAATTTTTTGTCTCGTCTTCATCTGTGAAAAGATTGTCCGTCATTCTGTCATATAGGAGGAACAATATTACATAATAGATCAGTATTATTTTCTTTGTCACTTCTTCATCTGTGAGGAGATTGCCAATCATTCTCTGTCAAAAAGAAGGAAAGATATTACATAATAATTCAGTACACTTTTCGTTGTCTCTTCTTCATCTGTGACGAGATTGTCCATCATTCGTAGTCATATAGGAGGGAAGATATTACATAATAGTTCAGTACTCTTTTCTTTGTCTCTTTTTCATCCTTGAGGAGATTGTCCATCATTCTCTGTCATACAGGAGGAAGGATATTACATAATATTTCAGTACTCTTTTTTTTGTCTCTTTTTCATCTGTGAAAAGATCGTCCATCATTCGCTGTCATACAGGAAAAACGATATTACATAATAGTTCAGTACACTTTTCTTTGTCTCTTCTTCAACTGTGGGAGATTGTCCATCATTCGTTGTCATATAGGAGGAACGATATTACATAATAGTTTAGTACTCTTTTCTTTGTCTCTTCTTCATCCCTGAAGAGATTGTCCATCATTCGCTGTCATACAGGTGGAACGATATTACATAATAGTTCAGTACTCTTTTCTTTTTTTTCTTCTTCATCTGTGAAGAGATTGTCCATCATTTGCTGTTATACAGGAGGAACGATACTACATAATAATTCAGTACTTTTTATTTCTCTTCTTCATCTGTGAGGAGATTCTCAATCATTTACTGTCATACAGGAGGAACGATATTACATAATAGTTCAGTACCCTTTTCTTTCTCTCTTTTTCATCCTTGAGGAGATTGTCTATCATTCGCTCACATATAGGAGGAACGATATTACATAATAGCTCAGTACTTGTTTCTTTCTCTCTTCTTGTTTTGTGAGGAGATTGTCCATCATTCGCTGTCATGCAGGAGGAACGATATCATATAATAGTTCTGTACTCTTTTCTTTGTCTCTTTTTCATCATTGAGGAGATTGTCCATCATTCGCTGTCATATAGGAGGAATGATATTACATAATATTTCAGTACGCTTTTCTTTGTCTTTTTCATCATTGAGGAGATTTTCCATCATTCGCTGTCATATAGGAGGAACGATATTATATAATAGTTTAGTACTCTTTTCTTTGTCTCTTTTTCATACTTGAGGAGATTGTCCATCATTCGCTGTTATACAGGAGCCACCAGATTGTCCATCATTCTAAGAGGAACGATATTACATAAATGTTCAGAACTCTTTTTTTTGTCTCTTCTTCATGTGTGAGGAGATTCACCATCATTCGTTGTCATATAGGAGAAACGATATTACATAATATTTCAGTACTCTTTTTCATCATTGAGGAGATTGTCCATCATTCGGTGTCATACAGGAGGAAAACATTACATAATAATTTAGTACTCAATTCTGTGTCTCTTTTTCATCCTTGAGGAGATTTCCAACATTCGCTGTCATATAGGAGGAAAGATATTACATAATAGTTCAGTACACTTTCCTTTGTCTCTTCTTCATCTGTGATGAGATTGTCCATCATTCGCTGTCATACAGGAGGAACGATATTACATAATATTTCAGTATTGTTTTCTTTGTCTCTTTTTCATCCTTGAAGAGATCGTCCATCATTCGCTGTTATAAAGGAGCAACTATATTACATAATAGTTCAGTACTCTTTTCTTTGTCTCTTCTACATCTGTGTGGAGATTGTCCAACATTCTCTGTCATATAGGACAAACGATATTACATAATAATTCAGTACACTTTTCTTTGTCTCTTCTTCACCTGTGAGGAGATTGTACATCATTCGCTGCCATATATGAGGAACGATATTGCATAATAATTTAGTACTCTATTTTTTTGTCACTTTTTCAACCTTGAGGAGATTGTCCATCATTCGCTATCATATAGGAGGAACGATATTACATAATAGTTCAGTACTCGTTTCTTTCGCTCATCTTCTTTTTTGAGGAGATTGTTCATCATTCGCTGTTATGCAGGAGGAACGACATTACAAGATATTTCTGTACTCTTTTCTTTGTCTCTTCTACATCTGTGAGGAGATTGTCCAACATTCTCTGTCATATAGGACAAACGATATTACATAATAATTCAGTACACTTTTCTTTGTCTCTTCTTCACCTGTGAGGAGATTGTATATCATTCGCTGTCATACAGGAGGTACGATATTACACACTATTTCAGTACACTTTTCTTTGTCTCTTTTTCATTCTTGATCATATTGTCCATCATTCGCTGTCATATAGGAGGAACGATATTATATAATAATTCATTACTCCTTTTTTTGTCTCTTCTTCATCTGTGAGGAGATTCTCCCTCATTCTCTGTCATATGGATGCAACGATATTACATAATATTTCAGTACTCTTTTCTTTGTCTCTTCTTCATCTGTGATGAGATTGTCTATCATAATCTGTTATATAGGAGGAACGATATTACATTATAGTTCAGAAGTCTTTTCTTTGTTTCTCCATCTGTGAGGAGATTGTCCCTCATTATGTCTGAAATAGAAGGAACGATAGTACTTAATATTTCAGTACACTTTTGTTTGTCTCTTTTTCATCTGTGAGGAGAATGTCTATCATTGTCATTTATATAGGAGGAACGATATTACATAATAGTTCAGTCGTCTTTTCTTTGTCTGTCCATCTGTGAGGAGATTGTCCCTCATTCTCTGTCATATAGAAGGAACGATATTACATAATATTTCAGTACTCTTTTCTTTGTCTTTTCTTCATCTGTGAGGAGATTGTCTATTATAGTCTCTTATATAAGGGGAACGATATTACATAATAGTTCAGCTGTCTTTTCTTTGTCTCTCTATCTGTGAGGAGATTGTCCCTGTTTCTCTGTCATATCGAAGGAACGATATTACATAATAATTCAGTACTCTTTTCTTGGTCTCTTCTCCATCTATGAGAAGATTGTCCATCATTCTCTGTCATTTAGGAGGAACGATATTACACAATAGTTCAGTAGTCTCTTCTTTGTCTCTCCATCTGTGAGGAGATTTTCCATCATTCTCTGTCTTATATTACTTATGTAATATTGTTCCTCCTATACGACAGAGTATCATGGACAATAGTTTAGTAGTCTTTTCTTTCTTCTTCATTTGTGAGAACATTGTCCATCATCGTCTGTATTATAGGAGGAACGATATTACATGATAGTTCAGTACTCCTTTCTTTGTCTCTTCTTCACCTGTTTGGGGATTTTCCATCATTCCCTGCAATATAGGAGGAAAGATATTACGTAATAGTTCAGTATTTTTTTCTTTGTCTCTTCTTCATCTGTGAGGAAACTGTCCATCATTCTTTGTCATATAGGACAGATATTACTTAATAGTTTAGTACTCTTTTCTTTGTTGATAACGATATTTTAATTTTTCTACTTGCTTCATATTGGCATCCCCAATTACATAATTTGAATGTTGGGTTGACTCTTTTTGCTAATAACATCACATTATGTCTTCTTGCTTTTTATGTCCAGTCATTTCTTCTCGTTTTTTTTTCTACCATCAATAGGAGTTCCTGTAGTTTCCTTTCATTGTCTGCTATCAACACTGTGTCATCTGCATATCTTATGTTGTTAAGATTGTCACCACCAATAATGAGAACTTATTCTTAGTTATCTCAGAATCGCCTTGCTGAGTAAATCTGGTGAGGAGACATATCCTTGTCTGACACCTCTTTCTATTTTTGTATATCTACTGAACTCATTTTCTAACTTCTCTTCTGTTATCGTCCAAGGTTAGGACCAAGGAAGAACAACACGAACGCAAGAGTAGAAATAACGAAGGTATATTACACGAAATAATAATACAAGATGTGGAA
The DNA here is from genome assembly GCA_963932145.1 of Acanthosepion lycidas. Classification (NCBI taxonomy): domain Eukaryota; kingdom Metazoa; phylum Mollusca; class Cephalopoda; order Sepiida; family Sepiidae; genus Acanthosepion; species Acanthosepion lycidas. The sequence goes on from OZ010592.1 coordinate 19,187,077, forward strand.
GGTGTTAGTATGACTGTCAGTCTGGTTTGGAGTGAACTACTATCGGCTCAACTCGATTACGACCCTTTCTCTTGAGAGGCGTAGTATACGTAGTGTTAGGAAGTGTTCATTCTGTAGTTATAGGTAAGGACGCATGACATCTTCATATTACATATAATATATATACCTATTCTAAAAGATGACATGTTGTCTAAGTAGTCCACCACTAGAAGTGGTCAACCTACTTCGCGCCGCCGGCGAGTATTGTATTTTGTTGATGTTATAAAGAATACCACTTCATTTTTGACTTCCGTTTTGGTTTTTCCTCATTCAGCAACCTTTTCTAGAAGACAACAAAGTCTAATAACTATTTCTCGATTTATTTATTTTATTTTTGACGGTTTATTAACCCTTTGTCGGTTATTTAAAGCCAAAACATATTTAGGATTAAACATCGCTTCGTTATATTACCATCTTTAGAATTTTTAAAAATTTCCTTAAGCCATACATTTAGAAAAGATTATTTGGTAGGTTACTCGCTGTTTCCCTTTCCGCGTCTTGGCCTTCATTGTGTCGTGTGAGTATTTAATTTTCCAAGCCTTCTTACCTCATTATGACCTCCAGAGATTGTACTTGTTTGACTTTGGTATCGCCGATTTGTAATTTGCATTAAGTGCTTATCCTTTTGCTAACAACCGTGCATTCTGTCTTCTTGCAATTGATATTTAATCATTTCTTCTCGCTTTCTTTCTCTATCTTCTGTAAAAAAAAAATCTTGTAGTGTCCGTTCTATGTCTGCTATGAACACTGTGTCATTTGCAAACTTTATGTTGTTACGATTATGTCTAATAATAACGAATCCTGGTAGGACTTCTAATTCTCTCATAATCGCTTCACTGTATAGGTTGAATAAATCCGGTGAGAAGACTCATCCTTATCTTACATCTCTTTCTATTTTTGCATATCTGCTGAACTCATTTTCTGTCCGGATGCAGATGGTTTGCTGCCAGTAGAGGTTCTTGATTGTTTCAATATCCTTCCTAAATATGTCAAGGTTTATCTTCAGCCGTAGCAGATCTTTCTAGCGTCCTTTATCGAACGACTTTGCATAATCTACAAAACACAGGTACACGTTACTGTTCATTGGCATTAATTTTAATTGTTCGTCTATTATTAATGGTTGGATCAGTAAACTGGTTGGAGGGAAACTCGCTGTGAATTAGTCTTTTGTAATTTCCTCGTTCCATACTATTAGTACCAAAGTGAGTTCGATCCTTGCTTTCGTATTATCCTTTATACACCACCAACCTAACACACTCACATTCTCTGACGCTGTGCAATAATCTATCATATCTAAACAAAGACTTGACATAAGTAAAGTGTTTGTTTACCCACCCACGCACAGAAATGTGCGTGTTTGCATGGCAATAAGTGCGATACATATCGCGCACGTTGCGTCGTTCTGTCCGTCCAGGCTTCTCTCCCCAAATCTCTGTATGCATACAAATGCGCGTGTGGGAGACGCCATTTTTTTTTTCGCTTCAGGTTGTTTTTTTCTTTTCTTTTCTTTACCTAAGCGGGAAGGATAGAGATTGTCTTCGTTACCGCTCCTCCTCCTCCTCTGAAAGCGCTTTCAACAATTACTAGACAGATATGCGCGCACGCGCGCACACACACACACACACACACAAAGAAACACACACACACACACGTATTTATAATTTGTCTTTTTCTCACGCGCACATGCCATTTTTGCCTTTCTCTCTACGCTTCATTTATACGCATGAGGAAACGCACACGCACACATACACACACATGTACACAATTTCATATAAAAATAATACTACTCACTTGAAATATGCACCTTCCAGCATAGATGCTTTCGATGGAAGTATATATATATAGAAACAGTCATATAACCTGATGTGTTAACCATTCAGCCAAAGAGATCTTTCCAATTAGTAAAGTCCAAATTACTGCTTATAAACACGCATCTTCCTCACCGGGTGCCCCATACTTTCGGCCTTGTGTCACATGTAATCTATGCTTGGAAAATCACTAGAAACACGCACCTTCGACGATCTTTCTCGATAATTCATTTCTGCTCCGAAACGTAACTTAACGTAAATAATGGCAACATATTAGATGCTAACCGGAAAATATTTGTCGAATTTAATGAATTTCATCTAATATATATATATATATATATATATATATATATATATATATATATATATGAATTAATTATCTGCAATTAATTTATAATATTAATGCTCTGTAAATTTACATTGAGCACTATTTTGTAAAAATAAAAATATCTATAAGAACACCGGATTATATATCTTACTGTTCTTTCTTATATATATATATATATATATATATATATATATATATATATATATATAATGTTGTAAGAGAAATTCTTTGTGGTTGAATTATTACAATTATAACCTATTAATATTTCAATTATTAACTAAGTTACCTCCCTTACATTAAAATTATGAAATTGATGTTATGTTTACGAGCATACTTACAATTGTAATAATTTAACCACAAAGAATATATGTGTGTATGCATGTGTGTGTATATATGTATGTGTTTGCAGATGCGTGTGCGTACGTGTATAGGTGTATATGTGTGTGCGCGCGTGCGTTCATTTTTCTTTCCTTGTCTGTCGCTTTTAATATTTCTACATTTAGGCATCGTTTTCTCTCTTTACGTCCTTGGTTTTCTTTCTTTCTTTCTTTCTGTTTTTCTTTTGTTCTTTCTGTCTTTTTTCTTACATTCTCATACCGACTGTAAAAGCTTACAAAATAATGAACAGAAAGACCAGATACGCATTCATAAATATACCATTGCACACACAGGCCGTCCGTCCACCTACCTCGGTTTCAGTCTTGCTAATTTTCATGTGTGTGTAAAAGGGAACAAAGTCTGATAGAAAGAGGTATCAGCCAATAAAAGTGGAAGCCAGACAAGTCAATAACTGCCAGACGATTTCTCAGGCACTCAAGACAGGCATTCGCGCAGACAGCCGCCATTTTGAAAAAGCTGAAACGTAGTCAGAGATGAATCTTTGGCCCTCCCAATACATCTTCGGATTACCATTACACAATTTCCGTCCCCGTTTAAAGTACGTAGGCGATCATGGCTCTCCACAATATCCAGTCTTTTGTTGGTCTTAATAAATTTTGTCTTTCTATTATTTCTCCGAAAGCCTTGCTCGGCCATCCATTTATTCAAGCTCATTAAGCATGTTATACATTGTTTTCCTCCGTTTCACTTGCCCTCAATCTGTCCTGTGGGTATCAGATTTTCCAAGCCCTCTTTCCTCATTATGTGCTCTAGTAGCCACAACTGTCTCTTCCTAAACTCATTTTCTATCAGTATGCAGGCGGTTTGCTGCCAGTATAGGTTCTTGATTATTCCAATATCCTTTCTAAATATGCCATCCTGGGTATGACGATAAACTACGTCCGAAAGCAAGACCTTTGATCAGGAGGGTTTGAGGTCTTAATTGCTGGTGTTCCCAGGTTCACCCTGGCCCGGGGTGGTATCACCTGTTATGGTCCCAGCTATGGGCAAATAGTTAACACCCAAACTTCTTTCAAAATACTATGAAAGTGTAAAAATAGATTTTAATATAGATTTTAATACCAGAAATACTTTGTAAAAAATTATTACCAGCAATAATTGTTTGAAGAAAAAATTATTATTAGCAGTACTTAAAAAACAAAAACATACCAGCAATACAAAGAGCTATACATTTTTGGAAAAACTATTACCATTATACATTTTTTGAAAGAAAAATATTCCCGGAAATAGATTTTTGAAGAAAAACTATTACCAGAAATACATTTTTTGAAAGAAAAATATTCCCAGAAATAGATTTTTGAAGAAAAACTATTACCAGAAATACATTTAAAAAATATTACCAGCCATAAAAATTGGCGGCATTAAATAAACCACTGAGGTTGATATGCCGTAAAACAGAACAAACCAAACCTATATATACTGGGATAGATAGATAAAAAATATTAACAGCCATAAAAATTAAATAACCGATTGAGGTTGATAAGCCGTAATCAAACCCTGAACCGAAACCTTTTCTAAATATGTCATGGTTGCTGATCTTTGCTAACAGATGTTTTGTTAACAATCATGAATTCTGTCTTCTTGCAGTTGGTGTTTAGTCCTTTCTTCTCGCTTTCCTTCACTGGCTTAAATCTGTTTCTCTTCAGATTTCTTGAATTTTTTTTCTGACGAAAATATAATTTTTGATGTTACCCAGAAAACTTTTTCACTTTTTTCTAGTTATGCTTTATTTAAATATTCCGTATTTTCCCGGTTCGCTTTTACGGCATTACCTCGATTAATGACATTAATGTCTTCCTTTTTATTTCGTTATCTGAAATTTAGTTATCAGAGAAAGGATAAAACTTATGCAAATAGGATCTTATAAATAATTAAAAGAAATATACAGCTATTTCAAGATACAATAGGCTTACATACAGAGAAAATTCCGATAAAGAGTGTCGTGGAGTTATTTCGCAGTGGAGGCTTGTATTTGTACTAAATCGGTCCTAAATAGGTTCGACGTACAAAACGTTAGGAACTTGATATAATAGGTATTACGCAGAGTAATCTTGTTGTGGTCGCTGACTACTTTCGTATTCGACTAACTGTCGACTACTGTCATCCGACATCGACTAGTATTTAGTCACCCCCTCTACGAGGGTATCATGTGACACAAGGCCGGTTTAACGTGGGATCTCCGAGCCCGTGGGCTCGGCCAAAATATACCCTTTGAACCCGTATAAACGGGTTGAGGGTCGGTTTACCTCCCCGAACGAGACTCCACCCTTCGGCGTAGCCTCGTTCGGGTCCCTCCCCGCCCGAACGCAGAGAGTTCAACCGTTCAGCCGGTCGTCCGACCTCGACTAGTATTTAGTCACCCCCCCACAAGGGTATCATGTGGCACAAGGCCGGTTTAATGTGGGATCTCCGAGCCCGTGGGCTCGGCCAAAAATATGCCCTTTGAACCCGTATAAACGGGTTCAGGGTCGGTTTACCTCCCCGAACGAGATTCCGCCCTTCGGCGTAGCCTCGTTCAGGTTCCTCCCCGCCCGAAGGCAGAGAGTTCAACCGTTCAGTCGGTCGTCCCACCTCGACTGACCCTCGTTTCTCTTACTACTCCTACTTATATTAGGTGGGAGAGTCTATTAACTATAGAATAGGTGTGTTTCACCACAACAAAGAGAAATATGATTTTATTAAAATATATACTCACATTCTTCAGTTTATGCAAACAGTTAAAAATACTGAATAATTACACATACGATACGACGACGAGCAAACATTTCTTCTCTTAGGTGTTCTTTCGATACGTGTGCGATCATGGCTCTCCCCAATTTCGAGTTTTTTCTAGCTCAAGCCACATTTTACTCTTCATCATACCTCTTTATCACCTTCTGTCATCATCTACAGAAACCCTTTAAGTAGGTTCCTGAGATTCTGTAGCACACTGGACACACTCACAACGGCTTCTGGTTCCGTAAGCACCGACTTGACCTGCGTTGGGTGCAAAAAGCCCACCGCCTCCTCAACGAACGCTCGTCCTTTTATACGTTCTTGTCAAGCCAGAGAACCTGCATATTGAGCACGCTGTTAACCTCGATCTGACGCAATGATACATATGCCTCGTCATTCCAGCACTGATGCTGGGACGGTTTGCCTCGCTAGCAATTCGCTCGCATAATTAAGGCTACATTACTCTAGTTCTCTTGGACCTCCTAAGCAATTCTCCAGAACAGTTACTCACAGTTTCTGTGCATCCCTCTTTCATTCGTTATGCCTTGTGAGTTTTAAATTTTTCAAACCGTCTTTCCTCATTGTGTAACACAGATATTTAATCTGATTCAATGTGATTTTATGTATTTCCTGATTTCTTCAAAACGTTCTCGTTGGTATATTCTTCATATTGGGAGAACGACATCTTAGAAGACTTAATGATTAGAGTTCGTTAAAGCTCTTCTAGTCGGCCTCCCTGTTTCGGGCAGAGAGGAACTCAGACGAGGCTATGCCGAAGAGCAGAGTCACATCTCGGGAGGCAGACAACTGCCCTACCTCGTGTCTGCATGGTCTACGGGGAATTTTTATCCGAGCGTACGCGCTCGAAAAACCCCACGTTAAAAACCGGCATTTGTGCCACATCCCGCCTTGTGGGGATGTCTCAGTAAATACTGAGAACGACATCTGTGTGGCATTTAGTTACCCCTTCATCTGTCAGGAATTTGTCCAACGTCCATTACCATATACGAAAATTACATATTATTATAGCACTTTTTTCTTTGTTTCTAACGGAATGATTCTATTTCTTAATACTTTGCTCAGCTTTTGGAAAACATCTTTCCCTATACCAATGCACCATCTGATTTTAGTATCACATTTTTGACCGAACGCAAAAGCAAGCCAAGTCTGACCGCCTGCTTTCTTTTGTGATCACCGATAAAACAACAAGATGGTTCTTTATGGATAAGGCAAACCAGCGTTGGATAGTGGACAACGAGAAGAGTAGTGAGTTCGATCCTCACAGGATGCCGTATGCCAAATTGTGCTATTAAATAACCCAACATAGGTTGACATGTTTACAATCAGCTAACTATTGTTAGTCCGTGGCACCTAACGTGACTATTCGACCCCTACCCCCTGTTTTTATACTGTTAAGTTGGCGCAACATTACACTTCATTGTAACGAGTTTTGTCCATAGAAGAAATGTAAAAGGATACACACACACGCATATATATATATATATATATATATATATATATATATATATATATATATATATATATATATATATATGTTTGTGTGTGTTTGTTGTATATATATATATATATATATATATATATATATATATAAATGCTACGAAATGTGGAATTTTACATCTGTTCTTCCTCTTTTTGGAATATATATATATATATATATATATATATATATATATATATATACGGTTTATTTTAAAGGCTAAATTTTTTTTAGTTAAAAAAAATTTAAGCCTAAAAAATATGTAACTGTGCTAACATTGCGTAATGGTCAGTCTATACTCAGCACCTGATGATTGCGTTGAAACTCCGAGTTATGCTAACAGTGAGGGATAATATCTATTTATAATTATGTATTTATATATATCCAAATAAGAGAAAGAAAAGATGGGGTAAAAATCAACAGTTTGTGGCATTTATTTTTTTTTTTTTAAAGCGCTCAATAAAAAGTAGAGCAAAATATTATTACAATATTTTTATTATAATAAATTACAATAAAAACATTTTATATCACTACACAAAAACTTTCATGTTGCGGTACTGGTATGATTTTTTAAGTATCAATCTGGAGAAAACCAAATTCCTCAGAGAGCAAAGTTAGGTACTGCCAAATTTAGCAAGATGTGCTTCTGATTCGCAACATGAAAATCCAAACAAATTTCAAGAGTCCATAAATTCTGAACTATGGCTCTAATGAAAATGAAATTTTCAATATTTTTCTTTTCTTTAGGGTCGGTATAAAAAATAATTTCGAAATATCGGTTTCAAATGTTTGTATTGAGATATCAGTCCCCTTTTAATCATGATTAAGCAAAATACAAAAAGAATAGATTTTTTTCTAATGATGGAGATATTTGTCCAGGTTGAAAGCGTATATATAACTTCTCCATAAAAAATATTCTATAATTATTTCTACGGGTTGTTAAATAACTTCTTTAGAAATAATGTTAAATAGATTTTACGTGAAACCACTTCTTAATTGCCGTCGTTCCAAGGTCCTCTAACGTTAGCACCTATTACAGTCCCAGCTATCGGAAAATGGTCGAATTCCAAACAGGGGTCAAAGCACTACGAAAGTATAAAAAAAATTATATTAAACATGCAAGCTAAAGGTTACCAGCAATGCATTTTGTAAAAAATTAAAATGAAAACTGCCAGCAATACATATTTGTAGGAAAAGGAAAGAAAAATATATTTTTGTAAAAGAAATTACAAATACTCCCAAGAAAATGAAATTTCGGAGTTGAATCACACATAAAGTGTTGATATGCCGCTAAACAAACAAACAAGATAAGAAAACAAAATATATATTAATCTATATTTCTGAGATGAGGTATTTTTATTATTCACACTATTTACATTGTCCGGACTGTTGTTCTCAACTTTGTTGTCATATTCACCTCCAACATCTGTCTCTATTTCTCAGAGGAGGTATTGTAATTATTCACACTATTTACATTGTTCAGACTGTTATCCTCATCTTTGTTGCCATATTCACCTTGAACATCTGTGTCTATTTCTCAGAAAGTTATTGTAATTGTATACACTCCATTGTGCAGACTGTTGTCCTCATCTTTGTTGCCATATTCGCATTCAAAATCTGTCTCTATTTCTGAGATGAGGTATTTTTATTATTCACATATTTACATTGTTCAGACTGTTGTCCTCATCTGTCTCTATTTCTCAGATGAGCTATTGTAATTATTCATACTCCATTGTTCAGACTGTTGTCCTCATCTTTGTTGCTATATTCGCCTTCAACATCTGTCTCTATTTCTCAGAAAGGTATTGTAATTGTATATACTCCATTGTTCAGACAGTTGTCCTCATCTTTATTGCAATATCCACCTTCATCATCTGTCTCTATTTCTCAAATGAGCTATTGTAATTATTTATACTCCATTGTTCAGACTGTTGTCCTCATCTTTGTTGCCATATTCACCTTCAACATCTGTCTCTATTTCTCAAATGAGGTATTTTTATTATTCACACTATTTACATTGTTCGGACTGTTGTGCTCATCTTTGTTGCCATATTCACCTTCATCAACTATCTCTTTTTCTCAGATGAGGTATTATAATTATTTACACTATTTACATTGTTCGGACTGTTGTCCTCATCTTTGTTGCCATATTCACCTTTAACATCTCTCTCTATTTCTGAGATGAGGTATTTTAATTATTTACACTATTTATATTGTTCGGACTATTGTCCTCATCTTTGTTGCCATATTCACCTTCAAAATCTGTCTGTATTTCTGAGATGAGGTATTATAATTATTTACACTAATTACATTGTTCGGACTGTTGTCCTCATCTTTATTGCCATATTCACCTTCAACATCTGTCTCTATTTCTCAGATGAGGTATTGTAATTATTTACACTATTTATATTCTTCCGACTGTTGTCCTCATCTTTACTGCCATATTCATGTACGTTCTTTGGGTCAAGTCACTGGATCCAGTCAACTCTTTTATCTACTGGGCCATATGTCCTTCAGTTGTGATTTACTGAAGTGTAAATAAAACAAAGTAATTATTATTACCAACGACTCAATTGTGCACTCAAAGATTCACTCAGATTCTAGAAATTCTCTAGAAATTCTCTCATTCTCTAGAAATTCCCTCTCTCTCAAAAATTTTCTCATTCTCAAAATTCTCTCTCAAGACTTCTTTCATTCTCAAAATTCTCTCTCAAAAATAGTCTCTCTCTCAAAAATTCTCTGATTCTCAAAATTATCTCTCAGAAATTCTTTCTCTCTCTAAAAAAATCTCAGATTCTCAAAAATCTCTCTCAAAAATTCTCTCTCTTTCTCAAAACTTCTCCCACTCTCAAAATTCTCTCTGAAAAATTCTCTTATTCTCAACAATTCTGTCCTTCTCAAAAATTCTTTCTCTCTCAAAGATTCTCTTTGTCTCTCTCAAAAATTCCATCCTTCTCAAAAATTCTCTCTCTCTTTCTCAAAAATTCTCTTATTCTTTGGCTATCCCAATACGTCTTCGAATTTCACTATCCCATTTTCCGTCGTTATAAATGAAAAAAAAAAAAAACACTTCTTAGATATTTAAATTTCCCCCCTTTTGTATCTCCGATGTACAATTCACACTTTGAACTCATCCTTTTGCTAATAACCATGCGTTCTGACTTCTTGCAGTTAATGCTTCTCATTTTCATTAGCGTTGATCTAAAAAGACATTTAAACCCGGGCAACTCTGAGTAACACTGCTAGTAATAGAACTTCAACGAATTTCCTCTATAATGTTTGTTTTCTTTTGCGACATTTCTGATTTTAAATCAGCGATCATTATGCTGCATATATCGATAGGAAGCACATTTTTTAAGCTATGGTGTAACGAAAGCATAATAATTGGATTTTAAATATAAGTTTATGGAACTTGATTTATAGAACTTTCAAAAAAGCTTTCAATTATAGGTTTTCATCCTTGATGATTTTCCATAATTTGGCGTATCATATTAACTTTATAATTCAACCTCTTCGCTCTATTTCACTCTTTTTTAAATCCGTTGTTTATCTCTATTTTCATTTACTGTTCACATATTTCCTCCATCTATTTTCCCTTTCTCTCTTGAAACGTTTCTTTCTGGTAACTTGAACAATTACGTTTTAATCTCTCTTATTTGTTTGTCTGTACTATCATTTTGTTTCTAATTTTATATTCTTTCTTAATATAATTTCAAAACTTTGCATTTTCTTTCTAAAACAAGATGGCGCTTAAAGTCCTTTTATTTCAGTTTATCTCTTTCATTCCTCTGTCTTTATTTATCTAAATTTGGTGAACGTCGCCAGTTGGTGACCTATATCTGAATTTCACCCCCTTTTCATACAATATCATTTGCCCTTGATGGAGCATTCATAATGTAGGCGGGATAAAAATTATAATCGTATTGGTACCATTTGTTATAACTTCCTGTGGCTGTTGGTATTGAAATATATTTATTTGTTATGTCAGTAAATTTGCAATAAATTTATGTTAATATATTTAGTATTAAAAGTTATATCGGTATATTTAATATTAAAAGTTATTTCAGTATGTTTAGTATTAAATGATATGTCAGTATATTTAATATTAAATGTTATGTTAGTAAGTTTAGTATTAAATATTATGTTAATGCATTTAATATTAAAGGTTATGTCAGTATATTTAGTATTAAATCTTATTTTAGTATATTTAGTATTAAATCTTATGTTAGTATGTTTAGTATTAAATTTTATGTTGGTATGTTTAGTATTAAATATTATGTTAATATATTTAGTATTAAATGTCATGTTAGTGTGTTTAGTATTAAAATTTATATTAGTATATTTAGTATTCAATGTTATGTCAGTATATTGAATATTAAATATTATGTTGGTATATTTAGTATTAAGTGTTATGTTAGTATATTTAGTATCAAATGTCATGACATTAAGATACTATACTAACTTTGCTAGCACTGCCAACAGGTCTTGACAGGGGATTTCCTCACGAAATCAATAGTCAATAGTGATATATAGTCGAAATAGTATTCATTTTAAACGTTTATTATCCAAATTAGTTGGTGACATTTGAATTCCGTCCTATTTTCATGCTGCTGTGATATATTCATTTTTGTATATTGAAGCTTTCTCAAAAAATAATTCAAGCAAATAGAACCAATTGTATCTAATTTAAATAATGGATATGAAGAAACTATTTATTATAAATGAATTCTTTTAAGATTTTGTCATCGCATCTTTTCAAATTGATGTCACTTATGATCCAGGCGTTGCTGACAACGCAACACAAAGGATTCAAACACAGCATTCTGGCTCTAAGGAAACTTTCATTCCAACCATTGTTGCTGGCTTTGTAGTGCAGACTTTATCTTTTAAGTATCCCCACAAGAAAAAGGTTAAACGGATGTATGGATGTATATATATATATATATATATATATATATATATATATATATATATATATATATATATATATATATATAAGTATAGGATTGGTGTAGACGGAATAAAATTCTAATAAGCAAAAACGCTATTCTTAAAAGAGTTTTCAATACATAGTAGAGCAAATATTATTTATTAAAAAATTATACATTTTTGAGACACCCTGTATATATATATATATATATATATATATATATATATATATATATATATATATATATATATATATATATATATATATAAGTATAGGATTGGTGTAGACGGAATAAAATTCTAATAAGCAAAAACGATATTCTTAAAAGAGTTCTCAAGTAGAGCAAATATTATTTATTAAAAAATATTAAGATAAACATGTTATAACATCACTAGAAAAATAGACATTTTGTTTCCACACTTCTGGTGTCTTCTCAAGTGATGAAGAAATGACTATTTTTGTAGTGATGTTATAACATATTTTAAATATTTATCCGCGTCCTGGGTAAGACGATAAACTACGTCCAGCAGCAAAGCCTCTGATCAGGAGGTTTTGAGGAGCGTGGAACCACCTCTTAATTGCTGGTGTTCACAGGACCACTCTGACCCTGGGTGGTAGCACCTGTTAGGGTCCCAGCTAAGGGCAAATGGTTAACTATTAGCAGCAATAGTTTTTTGAAAAAAATTATTACCACTAATACAATTTTGAAGGAAAAATATTACCTGAAACAGATTTTTGACAAAACAAAATATTACCAGCAATAAAAAATTTTGTCAGCATTAAATAAACCATTGAGGTTGATATACCGTAAAACAAAATAAACCAAATCACTCTAAGCTAAAGAATACATATTCTATTCATACGAATCTATCCTAAAAATGTTGTCGGCATTAAATAACCAATTGAGGTTGATATGCCGTAAAATAAAATATTTATATTTAAAACATTTAAAATATGCTATAACATCGCTACACACACACACACACACACACACACACACACACACATATATATATATATATAAATTAGGATATTACACCGAAAATATGTAAAAATCGCTACACAATTGCAGTCGTGTTTCAAACACGACTTGAATTGTGTAGGGACTTCAGTGTAATATCATGTAAATATTGCTCTACTTTTTATTGAGCCCTCTTTTAAATTATGTTACGAACGTCGGTATTCTACTCTATTCGTTATCATCGTATACATACATACATATATATATATATGTATATATATATATATATATATACACACAGATATATATTTATATAAAAACGAAGTGAATAGTTGTTTAAAATCGTATGTATAAAAAAGAGCTCAATATCAAGTTAGAATAATCAAACCTGTAGAGCAATTTAATATCATAAAATAATAAGACGCCGAATGGAAGATAACCACGGTTTCGACCACCAAGGTCTTATCAGGTGGTTAACTCAGCGAAATAATCACATACAACACAGCAAAAATTTAAATTTCTTAATTCGGCACCGGAAATAATGAGGGGGAGGAGGAGGGAAAAAAAAAAAGAAAGGAATGCTTTTTCAATTTCCTCATGTGCCTACATTTGGCATAGTATCTGTCTATATCTCTGAGATGGGGTATTATGATGACTTGCATTATTTACGTTATTCGAACTGCTACCCTCATCGTTGTTGCCATATTCACAACGTTGTACGCTCCGGCTTTCTTCACATAGCCCAGTGGATTAAAACGTTGGTTAGATCCAGTAACTAGACACAAAAAGTTGTGAGTTCAAGACCAGGCTACAGCAATGGAGAAGCAAAAACTTGGACAGTTGAGTTAAAGGGAAATAACTGAGACATCCAGAAGAGGCATGACACGTGGAACTAGAACAATTTATCCCGGAGGACGAAATAAAGGGTCAGGTTCAGAATTCCAATCACCTGAAGAAGGCCGGAACGTACAACGACCGAAACGTTGTGAATATGACAATGAAGATGAGGATAACAGTCCGAATAATGTAAATATTGCTAGTAAGTCCGTTAGATTCTACAAAATAAAATTGGCATCTGATTTCGAAAATTTTAACTGGTGAAAGAAATGGATTCTAAATTTCACCGAAATTTCCGACGAAAACTGCAATCTTCACAGCGAACCATTTTTACCTTCCATTAATATGGCTGATGCTAACCTCAAGGAGAACAACTCATTGTCTCACGTTTTCCACTGTAATAAAGTGGATTGATTATATTGAATCAATTTCTAGGCCTGCTGCTAGGAAAGTTCGTTCAGTTGCATCAGACAATTTTTATCATCAGAATCCATCTTACCCATTTAAAAATCTACCATTCATCCGTGCATTGAATATTGCTGCCATGCCTTGTCTGGTGCTCCTGATATATATATATATATATATATATATATATATATATATATATATATGGACAAAGTCCAAGAAAGGGCTGTAAAGTTATTGGTCCGAACCTGGCATTTTTCGAACGGCGGGATGTCATTAACTCTGTTATTTCTATTAATATTTTCATGGCAATTATTTGTTAATGAGCTCTCTTCCTTGGAAGCTCGACTGCATGAATTTGAAGGCAGTACTGGATTGGCAACTAGGTCTCGTCATTTTAATGTTGAACTACAGAGATGTAACTGTAAGTTCTATTCTATTAATTTATTTTTCGCACCTTTCGCCTGCAGAAATCCCTTCCGGTTTCTTGCTACATTATCCTAGAAATTCAGACAGGAACATAAGAATTGTTCAAAACCATAAAAATCAGGGAATGTTCTAGCCATGGGCAAAACATTGTGATAACAACAAAGATGAGGATAATAGTCTGAGTGTAAATAATGTAAATAATGATAACTCCTCATCAAAGAAATTCAGACAGGAACATAAGAATTGTTCAAAACCATAAAAATCAGGGAATGTTCTAGCCATGGGCAAAACATTGTGATAAAAACAAAGATGAGGACAATAGTCTGAGTGTAAATAATTTAAATAATGATAACTCCTCATGCAGGAAAATCAGACAGGAACATAAGAATTGTTGAAAACCATATTGCTAAACTATGGCTAAACATCTTATCTGAAAAATTGTTAAAAATGAACAATTAATTTAGTGTTTTTTTTACATGTGAAACATTTATGGAGGGATGGATATTGAAGCTGTTATACGAATTGGGACAATTTTGCTTTTACACCCGGCTTATATATAGAAACGCATACAGATATGTCTTTCACTTAGACCTGAAAGCGTCTACCTAACGAACTATCAAAGGCCAAAGCCGTTGTCAATAAAATAAATTCCATTTTGTCATAATATATACATATATTAACATCAATTGTGAACACGGCCATCAATGTGCTGACCGTGCTTGGAAAATAATAATAATAAAATATTATAATATACTTTCCTCTCACTCGAGATACATATAGAAAAATCTAGACATTCATTTAGAAAATTAAAATACAAAAAACACATTCTTGAAAATGTCTAATTAAATACCCGAAAGCGAACGGAAACTCTTATACAGGCACAAGAAAAATTGATAAAGATACGCAACTATATATATATATATATATATATATATATATATATATATATATATTACAATGAATCAGTCATGCAAAAATGAATCATTCATACACTCACTTGAGTTTTCAAAAAATTAAACCTTAGCCTTGCAACTGCACGCTCCACAAGTTATCAATAACACATTTAACAAAAAACGAAAAAAAAAAACAAAAAAAAAAAATATTTATTATATTTTTCGTGTCGGATGCTACCTTAATTTTACCAAAAACAAAATAATTTCATGCCTGAGGATGACTGGACGAACCGTCGAAAGTACTTGCGTATTTAAGGAAGACCTAATGCAGTTTATAATTTAAAAAAAAAACCCAACAAGGATCATAACATTCACCGTGTGATTAGTGGGTTAATGCATCTCTAAAATTTGGTTAGCGAAGTGAATTCACCATTTATAATCATTAACTTTACTAATTTACTTTTTTACTCATTGTAATATAAATTAAACTGCACCACATATTTGATATATATATATATATATATATATATATATATATATATATATATATATATATATATATATATTCCAATTAATAAATAATGCAGCTTAATTAATAACGTAAAATAGTAATTCAAAGAATAAATCAATAAAGTTAATGTAATTAATCGCGAATTCACTTCGCTAACAAATTAAGAAAACATTAACTTACCGACCACTCGCTGAACGACACGAGCCTTGTTTTCATTAAATGTACAATGGATTAGATGTTCGGTCCATATTATTCGCAATTACTTTCACTGAAAACATTCACCATCTTCAGGCATAGATGTTATTTTTTCTCATTTTCAGGTAATTTCGGGCAAAAATTCCAAGCATGCCTGAAATACTCTCGAATATGTATATGTATATATATATATATATATATATATATATATATATATATATATATATTGTGACGTACGGTGGACGTTTTTAATTAAGTATAACTCAAGACTTTAATGTTAAATAAAATAGTATTAAATTACAACCCCAAATAAATACTTAATAAGAACAAAGAATTAAAAGCCAACCAAAGATAACCATTTCAGTGAATACCTTGTTAGTAGAGCAACGTCCGGTAAATTCTAAATCAAAACTCAGATCATTGACGCACAATGATTCACACTAATTCGTCTGGATAGTTCCACTCAATAGTCACTCAAAAATCACTGCTGTCAGTAGCCTGACACCGCTATTCATACACCTGGCGGAAAACATGTTCATAAATCCAGAAATATAAATAATTACTCTACAAACAACGGGACGAAACAGCAAAATGTGATTTCTTTGAGTCTGTCTTTAACTTAAAAATATTTTAATTGAAAAAAATTATTCAGTAGTCAGAGACAGATTGACCTCTGACTCATCCCTAGAAGAGCAGACTAGTATTCCAATAGATAATCTGATGGAGATGTTGACTTTCTGTACACAAACAGCACACTTCGGAATGGGATCACGCATATATCGACAGGATGAGGACTTAGCAATGGGCTCGCCATTACCACCAGCAATGGCGAATATATACATGGAATACTTTAAGAAAATGGCATTAGAATCTATATCGCTAAAGCCTACTATATGGTTAAGGTACGTAGATGACACCTTCATACTTTGGCCACACCAGGAAGATATTCAGGTTCTACTGGACCATGTAAACTCAATAAAACCTTCGATACAATTCACAATGGAGAAAGAGAGTAACAACACACTCCCATTCCTCGAACAGAGCATGGGTTAAGACATCTATAGACCGTAAACCGACATTCACCGGACAGTACCTCAATTTCAACTCCTACCATCCATACAGCGTAAAGAAAGGGGTCGTCCGTTGCTTACAACACCGAATTGGTCAGTATAAGTAGTACGCTAAAAGTTAACAACTACTCTGGGTACATGGCAGCAGCCCCCCAAAACTGGGATAGGCGGGTACAAGAGGAGTAGGAGAACAACTCTCAGAAAACAGTCTGCCTGCCTTATGTGAAGGGGTTATCAGAGGAAATACAAAGGATCTGCGGTCCATATAACATCAGGACAACCTTCGCAGATATCTCTCCCGAGGAGGACCCCTCATAGAGGAGAACATGACCAGAGACTGTGTGTACGCTATCCCGTGCAGCTGCAGAAAGAAATATAAAGGAGAGACAGGCCGCCCCCTCAAGGTAAGGATTCAAGAATACCAGAAAGCTGTAATACGGCTACCCACATATGGAGAGAAAAGGGAGATCACCGCCGTCTGTGGTCTCATGTTGAGATCATAGACAAAGAGCACTATTGGGAAATTCGTAAACTTAAGAAACCAGCACATATTCTAGGCCACAAAAATCTCCTGAGCCGACCAAGCATAGAAATAAATACAATATGGGAACCAGTAATATGGAGTGCCAGAGAAAAGCAATGATAACAGCAAAATTGCAATATGAGCACTGGTAAAAATGGTTGCTGAACATTAGGTTTATAAAACCAAGAAATTCATACCCAGATGTCCTCAAGGACACATAGCACAATGGTTACATCCAGTGACAGTACCTAAAGACTGTGAGTTCAATATCTGGTTAAGGCAGTGGAGAACTTTCAGATGGTAATTAACAGGAGATAACTGATAACTTACATCCATTAAACATTGGACGTAGAACTAGAACAATCTACCCCAGTGAGCGAAATAAAGGGTTCAATTCGACATTCCAACCACATGAAGAAGGCCGGAGTGTACAACGGCCGAAACGTTGTGATAAATATAGCAACAAAGATGAGGACAATAGTCCGAATAATGTAAATAATGTAAAAAAAATTCAGTTTAAAGGAAGTTAAAATTAAAATACTTAGTTTATAAACAGCTCGTAAATCATTATGCACCAAATGCAGACACCATACAAGGACGCACACAACCACAGACTTTTAGTATTATATATATATATATATATATATATATATATATATATATATATATATATATATGTGTGTGTGTGTGTGATGGTTTTTATACATAGATGTAATAAATTATAGATGCAATATATTATGTTTATGAGAGATGTAAATATTAGGTTGGTGCAAAAATAATGACGTAATAATGTCGTTTTTTTACGTTAAAAAATGACATTATTACGTCATTATTTTTGCAACCTAATATAACCAGTGTCGACATAGGTATTAACATTGTATGCGGACAATCAGTTAAAGCTTAAACTTAATGGTCAGGTCATGAAAAGACTCTATGTAAGTAGCATGAAACAAAGTGATCCCTCTCACTGTTGATACCTATGTCCACGTTTCCTACACACACACACACAAACACCCCCCCTATATATATATATATATATATATATATATATATATATATATATATTTATTAAAGACATTTTTATGTTTAACGTTCTTTTTATAGATACAAGTATTTAAGTAAATTCTCTGTTTATAATAAACAGTATTAAATAACATTTACCGGCCTGAATATCCGAGAAATTTTCATAGAAAATATTCGTCCTTTGACAAGATTCGAGCCTGCATCCTAAACGGAACCGTCATTTAGCCTGACGTGCCTAACCGCTCGGCCGCAAAGGATCGTTCAGTTGGCAAGGTTTTATCATAAACAGAGCATTTACTTAAATACTTGTATCTATAAAAAGAACGTTTAACATAAAAAAATCTTTAATAAATAAATTGTCGGACTTTGTCCATTTCTTAATATATATATATATATATATATATATATATATATATATATATATATATATATATATATATATATATATATATATATATATATATATGTATAAGGGATTAATACAAATATAAAATTTTTCAGTTAACTGATTGATGTTATATTCAGAACCTTTACTCCAGAGTTTCGGAGACAAATCTTTGTATAATCGTTCGGTCCACTCGTCAGGAGGTATCAGCAATATGTGTGTGGATTTTTTTTTTTTTTATATAAATTTTACTATTTGAAGTATGATTACTTTGTTAATAAGTAGAAAAGAAGAGAAACAAAACAGAAAAGGAAATATAAAGTACTATAAAAAAGATTTTTATTTTCTAAGAAATTATTTACGAAGTTTCAAATAATATTTAGCGAAGAGAAGTCTAGTTGAAATGATAGTAAAATGCCGAAACTTACGAAACTCGAAACTTTTGATTTTTCTTTGAGGTAAAATTCAGGCGTCAGTAACAATGAATTTAACTGCGAGTTCCAATTAGAAAGAAGCTTGGTGTTACCTTCAATTTATCTGTAGAATAAAGGAAATTCCTATCACTTTTAAAACGACGTATTCTATTTTGCCTCGTTATATAGTAAGAACATTTATATTAGCTTTGGGCTCCCGTAATTACATGGATAATTAAGAGCGGCATTCGAATACTATATAAAAGATTTCTTCATGAACTGGAAGAAGCTTTGTAAATATTAAAACTTTTTTCTTTAAATCCAAGGAATTGAGCTTTAGGATAAATTCTGTAGATTCTTTTAGGATAGAATCTGGAAATGTTGATGCAGGAACTTTTTAAATAGCATTCATTATGTACAATTCTTTTTTTTTTTTTTTTTTTTGGTCGCTTTTCTTTCTTTTCAGATTTTTTTCTTCTTTCTCTTCATTCCCCTTTTTATTTCTAACACTTCCTTTACGTTTGTGTTTCATTCATTTTCTTCGCGCCATTTCTCTTCCATTTTGATAGCGTTTCGCGTTTTCTCTTTTCGTTGTTCTTTGGTTTCATTTGCTTCTGTGATTTTTACATCTTTCTTTTCCCTTCTTTCTATATTTCTTGCTGTTTCTACTCTTTCCTCCTCTAATTTCATTCATTTTTATTCTTTCTTTATGCCTACCGCGATATATATATATATATATATATATATATATATATATATATATATATATATATATATATATATATATATGTTTATAATTATTTCTTTTTTATTGGATGCTTCATTCTTCTTCGGGTTTTCTTTCCCTTTGTCTTTCTGTTTCTGTTCACTTCCTTCTTTCCTTCCTTACTTACTTTCTTTGAATGACGCATTTTTCTTCGTGTTTCTATTTCTTTATGCATTCTTACTTCTTTCTTTCTTTCTTTACACCTCTTATTTATTTATTTTTTCTCTCTTTCTTCATTCTTTCTTTCTTTCTTTCTTTCTTTCTTTCTTCATTATTTCTTTCTGCATTCTTTCTTTCTTTCTTTATTTCTTTCTTTCTTACTTTACTCCTTTTATTTATTTCTTTCATTACTCCTTTTCTTTCTTTCTTTCTTTCTTTCTTTCTTACTTTACTCCTTTTATTTATTTATATCTTTACTCCTTTTCTTTCTTTCTTTCTTTCTTTCTTTCTTTCTTTCTTTCTTACTTTACTCCTTTTATTTATTTATATCTTTACTCCTTTTCTTTCTTTCTTTCTTTCTTTCTTTCTTTCTTTCTTTACTCCTTTTATTTATTTATATCTTTACTCCTTTTCTTTCTTTCTTTCTTTCTTTCTTTCTTCATTCTTTCTTTCTGCATTCTTTCTTTCTTTCTTTCTTTCTTTCTTTCTTTCTTTCTTTCTTTCTTTCTTACTTTACTCCTTTTATTTATTTCTTTCATTACTCCTTTTCTTTCTTTCTTTCTTTACTCCTATTCTTTCTTTCTTTCTTTCTTTCTTTCTTTCTTTCTTTCTTTCTTTCTTTCTTTCTTATTTTACTCCTTTTCTTTCTTTCTTTCTTTCTTTCTTTCTTTCTTTCTTTCTTTCTTTCTTTCTTTGAGCCTATCCTCTCATTATTCTTTCATATTTCCTCTTCACTTTTTTTTTATTCCCATGACTTAATACACTCCTCTTCTCTCTCCATCACTCTCTTTCTTTTACCTACTCTTTCTTTTCATAACTAAATTCACCCCTTGCCTTAAACATCATCCATTACTTCCTTAATATCCTCATCCCTAAAAGCGCTATTTAATTAACCTCGCTATAATTTAATTAACCAATTTGCCTCTTCTTGATTCATGGATTTTAAAATAGAATATCTTTGCACATTCCGACATTATTTATTCTCTTCGCAGTTCTTCATATTTTTTGCAATCTGAGACATTAGCAAGACTTGATGATTAAGTAGGACACTGGTCAGTCACCTTCAAATTCGGCTTTGAAATGTTTAAGGCTCAATTTTTAAATAGATCATTAGAATGGAGGTTACGAGATCTAAGAATTTAACGTGAGGTAAATTTTGTAACATACACATAATATAGGTGATATTGTATTATAAACATTGATACCAGTTAAGTGAGGTTCTTTACTAGTTAATATATTAAGACTGTGGATTGGCAAACATAAAAGTTGTGGATAATGTGTCCAAATGATACAATTAGGAACATAATTGTTGTTTATGAATTTAAGCGAACTGCTACATCTTTTCAAAAATCTATTCCTGGCATTTCTACTATAAAAAATCTATGTTTATACTTCCATAGTATTAGGTTGGTGCAAAAATAATGTCGTTTTCTCACATATGTTTCTATGTGAGAAAACGACATTATTTTTTGCACCAACCTAATATTTTGACCCCCTCCAGTTTGAGGTTTAACAAGTTTCCTATATCTGGTGACCTAAAAAGTGCTACCCCTCCAGCTCAAGGTGGACCTGGTAACAATAGCAATTATGAGGTGGTTCCACGCTACTCAAAACATCCCAACCAGAGGCCTTGCTGCTGTATGCAGTTAATCGTCATACCCAGGACGAGCTTTTATAGTTCTTTCCAGTATCGATGGGAGTTTCTAAGATGAGGAATTATCTTTATTGATATTTTTCTGGGATGAGGAGTTATCCTTATTTACATTATTTACACTCATACTATTATCCTCATCTTTGTTTTTATCACAATGTTTTGCCCATGGCTAGAACATTCCCTGGTTTTTATGGTTTTGAACTATTTATGTTACTGTCTGAATTTCTTTGATGAGGAGTTATCATTATTTACATTATTTACACTCAGTCTATTATCCTCATCTTTGTTGTTATCACAATGTTTTGCCCATGGCTAGAACATTCCCTGGATTTTATGGTTTTGAATAATTCTTATGTTCCTGTCTGATTTTCTGGCATGAGGAGTTATTATTATTTGCATTATTTACACTCAGACTATTATCCTCATCTTTGTTGTCATCACAATGTTTTGCCCATGGCGAGAACATTCCCTGATTTTTATAGTTTTGAACAATTCTTATGTTCCTGTCTGAATTTCTGGCGTGAGGAATTATCATTATAGTGTTTTTGTCGTGAGTTAATTTTTTTTCTTTTCAAAAATCTATTGCTGGTAATACTTTTTTCAAATACCTTTTGCTGGCATTTCTACTATAAAAATCTATGTTTATACTTTCGCAGTGTTTTGACTCCAGTTTGAGTTTTAACTAGTTTCCTATAGCTGGTGCCCTAACAGGTGCTACCACCCCCGCTCAAGGTGGACCTGGTAACAATAGCAATTAAGAGGTGGTTTCACGCTCCTCAAAACCTCCCAACCAGAGGCCTTGCTGCCGTATGCAGTTTATCGTCATACCCAGGAGCGGGGATGGTAGCACCTGTTAGGGCACCAGCTATAGAAAACTAGTTAAACCTCAAACTGGTGTCAAAACACTGCGAAAGTATAAACATAGATTTTTATAGTAGAAATGTCTGCAATAGATATATGAAAAACATATTACCATCAATAGATTTTTGAAAAGAAAGAAAATGCCGAAAATAGATTTAACTCACGACAAAAACGCTATTTACAAAAAATACGTCAATGAAACTTGAACTACAAACTGATTTCTTACAAATACATATTCTATTCATACGAACCTATCCTAAGAATCGTGTCGGTATAAAATAACCCATTGAGGTCGATATGCGGTAAACCAAACCAAACCATTTACTTCATCTGTGAGGAAGTTGTACAGCTTTCACTGCCATATTGGAGATTAAATATTGCAAGGCAGTTTACTACACATTTTTTTGTTTCTAACAATATTTTCCAATCTCTTAACACAGCTTAGTGTCTGAAAGGCATCTTTCACTCTTCCTGTGTCTTTGGATTTTAGCAGTTTCGTTATGATTGTTAGTATATATATATATACACACACATATATATATCCGAGGTTCCTTTGATGCTGTTTTCTTAACCCACTAAATAAAACCTTTAGAGTAATATTTAAAAAAAAAAGCGATTACGACTGATGTTAATTTCAAAGTAAGGTTGACTTAAATACTTTCCCCCACGAAATATAAGTTTTATATTAATTAGAAACAATATCGGATTAGAAAATCCATGATTGTTCACACACACACATACACAGACACACATATGTAAAGGGTGTCCCCAAAAATTGACATCATTTTAAAAACAATTATCTTGAAAACTACTAAGTGTAGATCAATGATATTGAACAGTTTAGGTGTTGAACATCATAAGTTTATTATGGGAGCGATTGCATAAGTGTTCAATATGTGATCCGCATGTGACACGGCACACGTCAAACCGGTAGTTAAGCTCTTGCCAAACACGCTAATGTTGATGATGGTCCTTTATCCCTGTATAAGCAGCTTTCCTCTTTAACTTTTTGGTACCAAGTCTAAATTTGTTTGCCAGTTGGTGATATGTTTCCAAATTTAAAATTGAAGGCACGCTGCACAGTCTTGGGTCACTGTGTGCGAGTATATTCCAAGACGCAAAATGACTTCTCTTTGGGAGTGAACGGTATGGCTTCAACAGAACAAAAATAAAACATTAAATATGAAATCTTGATCTGTTTCTATACATTCTGTGAAAATTTGAGGTTATTTCAACAAGAATTGCCCAAATTGTTGGCCTGCAAAATGATGTCAAATTTTGGGGGACACCCTATCATATCTATCTATCTATCTATCTATCTATCTATCTATGTGTGTGTGTATGTAATAAAAGTATGGTTTTAAGGTATGCTATATTGTGAGTTAAAGTGATTAATATCAGGGATAGAGCTCAAGTAACTATAAATACAAAATATAAAAGTGGACAATGAAGTGACAGTTTGTTTTATCAGGTCATGTGCGTTGTGTTTTGGCTCGACTATTTATATATTCTGGTGGGTCATGCATTATGGGTATCTCTATTATAATATTCTAACAGTTATTGGGTGTATGTTAACGGCTATGTTTCGAATTATTCTAGGTGCTATTGAGTGGAAATAATTGTGGATCAGAATGCAGTTTTCTGGCTATTTGATAGTGTTGTTTGTTAACTTTATTATCAATTGCTTTGTTATTTGTTGTTGGTTGTTACTATTACGTTTACTTGTATTTATGCCTGCATTCGTAGTTTTTCATTTTGTTTATTATTAATTTATTTACTTATTGATTTGGGTTAATTTATTATACTTATTGACTTATTTTTATTTTATATTTTATTTTTTGTTCCTTTTTAGTTTTCGATTTTTAAGTAACATAGTAAAAACTAGTTTTTAAAAATCTGTATTTATCGCTTATTTAATAATTTTTGTTGGTCTGGAAAACTAATTATAGATATTTTCTCCTCTAGTGAGAATTTACAGTTTTTGGATTTATTGTTATATGGTGATGCTGTTATACTTATTTTCCATTATATTTTTGGTGGCATTTTTATTTTGTTTTAAATTTCCCAGATATGTTTAGGAAGCATTGTCCTGTTCGAGTATTTATTATTTGTAAAGGATGTTTTGTGTGTGTAGTTTCTTTGTTTCCAGTGTCTGGCAGTTACTCCTATGTATATTCTTTCTTCTTTATTTGCTGATTTTACAGGGACTTGATATATCACATTGTTCTGTAAGCAATTTCCGTTTAAATAAATTAAATAAAAAATATAAACGTGCTTCTACAGAAGGATGCTGAGCATACCATAGACTGAACATGTGAGCAATGACGAAGTTTTAGAGAAAATGGAAAGAAAAAGTGTGATATCAGAAAAACGTCAGTTGATATTTGATACTCACAGGGCACATTGAATGCAAGAGGAACAGAGGGAAACAACGCATAACCTACCTGGTGAGGTTCAGGTAAATGGATAGTAGAACAGGGTTTAGGAGTGATAACAAAAAGACAACATTTAATAAGAACTATAAAGAATAGGAAATTATGGAGAGCCATGATCGCCAACGTCCTGAAGGCACACGGCAGATAGAAGAAGAAATATAACAAATACAAATTGGCTGTTGTTGTTAACAATACATGTTTAAATGAATTATTGCTGCCCAAATCTACCTAAGATCTTTATCTCTCTCTCTCTCTCTCTCTCTCTCTCTCTATATATATATATATATATATATATATATATATATATATATATATTGTATGTGTGTGCGTGTTTGTGTGTGTGCCTATCTTTTTCTTATTGATAACGCATTTCGCCTTCTTTGTCAATAAAAAGGTTTTCTACTTTGTCCGATTTCTCCACTTTCTTCAGATTCTATACAATACTAACATGCATATATATATATATATATATATATATATATATATATATATATATATATATATGCAAATAATATGGTCTGTATCTCTCGCCCTTCACCGTAGGCAAGGGAATCTCAATCTGCTTAATTAATCTGAGTTCCTGATCAATAGATTGATTATTGCTTATCAAAACGCACGGCATGTGTCATACGATGAAAAACTTGCTTTTGGTTGTCCATTGTATGATGCCTGTGGCTCACCATGCAATACGCAGTCCACATTCATGGACGATTTAGAAAAGAAAAAATATCTCGTAATGTTTGTTTAATAAAAAAAAAAAAAAAAAATGTGTCCTGCATTAGACATGTTATACAATAAGTTTTGTTTTACTATTTATTTATATATACGGTTTTATATTTTTTACAAAGTAGATACATAAGTCCACGCTTATCTGCGGCCATTATGTTCCAGAAAGGCTATGGTTATTTTCTAAGCGTAGCTTAGATGTGGCACAAGGCCGAAAGTATGGGTCACCTAGTGAGGATCGAACTCACTTTTCAGTCGTAACTGACCTATTTTCCAGAACGGCTATGGTTATTTCCTAAGCGTAGCTTAGATGTGGCACAAGGCCGAAAGTATGGGTCACCTAGTGAGGATCGAACTCACTTTTCAGTCGTATCTGACCTATGTTCCAGAATGGCTATGGTTATTTTCTAAGCGTAGCTTAGATGTGGCACAAGGCCGAAAGTATGAGTCACCTAGTGAGGATCGAACTCACTTTTCAGTCGTAACTGACCTATTTTCCATACGGGTATGGTTATTTTCTAAGCGTAGCTTAGATGTGGCACAAGGCCGAAAGTATGGGTCACCTAGTGAGGATCGAACTCACTTTTCAGTCGTAACTGACCTATGTTCCAGAACATTCGAATGCGAATATCTGAAACCTCACTTAATACGAACCTCTATAATTCCCGATATT
The DNA here is from genome assembly GCA_963932145.1 of Acanthosepion lycidas. NCBI lineage: Eukaryota > Metazoa > Mollusca > Cephalopoda > Sepiida > Sepiidae > Acanthosepion > Acanthosepion lycidas. The sequence goes on from OZ010592.1 coordinate 19,213,713, forward strand.
TATACATATATTGTTAATTACATAAGCATAACCTATGAATAAGTTTTATACACAATTATAAATTATACAAAATAAGATATTAACAGTAATAACTAATAGTAAAATAGAACTGTTATAACAATATACTGCAATTACGTGATGTATAGAACATACTTCCATTTTATTAGGCTACATTAATAGATTATTACTAATGATTTTATTTCAAAATTTTCTCTTCCCGTGTTGATAATTTAATGATTTATTTACACAAAAATCTTATTTTTAATTCGAAAAATTGATCTGTTTTTGGTCTAGTTTCTTTCTAGTTTCGACTAGTTTTCATCTTTTTCATCTATAATCCCCATCTATTTAATTAGGCGTCAGTTTAAGCAGGCGTCGGTTTAAACTGAAACCGTTTTCCATATATCACTTATATATTTAACTAGGTGATTTTCTAAGCACTGCTTAGATGTGGTACAAGGCCGAAAGTATGGAGGGACAGAGAGGATCGAACTCACTATTCAGTCGTAATTGCTCTAGCGAGGCAAGCTTGCTAACCATTACACCACGCCGAGGTGCACTAAATGATTTTCTAAGCATAGCTTAGATGTGGCACAAGGCCGAAAGTATGGGGCACCCATTGAGGATCGAACTCACTACTGTCACGTATCCAGAAATTGATGCCGCTTTCTTTCAGCAATACGTCTAGTCTCACCAAAGCCTTGCCCCTTCACGCCCACTCGCCTGGTTTTTAACAGGTAGCAATGTTCTCTTATGCAAATAAGCCTGCTGCATAAAAAAATGGTAGTAGGCGTACGCACGCGCGACCGACTCTCAGAGAATGGTTCGACACGCGAGATAACGAATTCGTTTTGCTCCTGGTAAGTCACTGTCACTATCACGTCTATTACAACTACTCAATCGTAAGACAAGATTGCTAACCCCGAAGTTCCCCAGAAAACCTTTTTTTTTATGACTTATCTATTTAACCAGACGTCATTTTAAACTAAAACCTTTTTTCAATACAGTGTGACCCTGATAAGAGACCCGGATATAAGAGAAAACCGGATATAAGAGAGATTTTATCTGATCCGAAATTAGAGCCTGTGTTAATGTATATAAATTAGACCAAACCCGGATATAAGAGACTTCTCCGGTCCCGACAACTCTCTTATCAAATATCATTTATCTATTTAACTAGGCGTCAGTTTAAGTTAAAACCTTTTTTTTTCCATAAATCGAAATTATAATAAGTTATAATTTTGAAAAAAGAAAAATTTCACTGAAATATGGCGGAATGCTTAAAATTTTCATCTGGCATAAAAAAAAATATACTAACGTACATCAAAATAGCCACAATATATGGGAAAAAGAAACCGTAAGTTTAAACTGACGCCAGGAAGATACAGTGCATCTAAGAAGAGGTTATTCACAGAAATACAGGAAATATGATTTCCAACACTCAAGGTTAGAGATTTTAGTAATTAGTAAATTTTCCACAACTACAAAAATATTTTTAATTTTTATAGTCATATTCTACCTAACTGATAATAAAATGAAACAATTATAAAAATATACTGTACGTATTCGATTGAAAATTCGTGCTTACCGTAGGTTTTATTAGACAAATAAGAGATTAATAATAATAACTAATTATAAAATAGAATTATTATAATAATATACGATAATAAAAAATTTTTTTCCGGATAAAAGATTTATTCCGACAATCTATGCGATTTGATTTTATCTTTGATAGAAGTAGAGAGCTTTCGTCTTCTCATTGAAAGGAAGCACTTTACGAACATTCTTTTTCGCATATTCGAATTTCTATCATTACATTCTTTTTTAAAGCATTTAACCCCAAGCAAGGCGGGAGTGTCACTAGCACGCAAGGGGTTCCAGAGAGTGGGAGCAAGAGTAAAGAGGAATGTTTGGGAAAAGGATAAAGAGAAGGAGATGGATCAAGATCAAAACATTAGAAGATGTCGACTGACATTACATTTGGATATTTGAAGATTATAGCTATCAGAGAAGCAAGTAAGAGGAAGGGAGTTCCACTGTCGGGAAATTCGAGGAAGAAGCTCGGCGTAGAGGAGGCGGTTACATTTAACTGTTTCGTCAGTAAAAGGGTGGGACCGAGATGCCAACCTAGTAGCACGCTTAAATTTATGCAGTCGGGGTACCAGTGAAAGTAGCTCGTTAGAGCAGTTGTCATGAAAATAGTTGTAGAAAAAACAGAGGGACGCCATATCACGTCTGTGATAATCCGAGTTTAATCAAGAGTAAAACTTATAAATTGTTTAATCAAGAGTAAAACTTATAAATTATTTGTGTAATTGTAAAAGTCGCGGTAAAGCGAAGCAGCGGATATTTGTTGACTATTACGCTGCCATTATATAACTCGAACTCGTGTGTAAGTCGACCTTTTATTTTGAGCAAGGAATCCATAAATTTCCTCTAAGAATCCTGATTCGAGGTCGACCTCTGCTTATAGAAATTAGGCGAATAACGTGTAATTTTTTCTGACATATTTTTCAAAAAATAAACTTATGAACTCTAAAGTAAAGGTTAGTTAGCCCGAAGCACCGGAGGACATTTATTACTTGGCATTTTATGCATAAACACATGACGTTTCAGTAATACACACACACAAACACACACACAACATATATGTATGTATATGTGTGTGTGTCTACTTCTATTCAATTAATTTATTAATGTTATTTAAAATCTTATAGTAATAAAATACTTTCTTTCTTCCTTTTTGCATTTTTTTGGAAGTTCACGATTCTTTTGTTTCCTATATGTTTTTTTTTTTTATCGCTGTCTTTGTTTTTTTTGTCTTATATTTCCTAGGCACCATATATATATATATATATATATATATATATATGTGTGTGAAAATATTGTAGAAAATAGGAAAGAAACTGGTTTGGTAAATAATCCAAAGTTCCTTAGTATTTTTGTAATTATTTTTAAAAAATAGTGCTCGATACGAAAGTAGAGCATAAATATAATTATTTATTTAAAATATGATTCCAACTCGCTACATAAGATGTCTCATGTTTCAAAACAAGAGCCGAAAACTTCAAAATAATATTTGAATTAACTTGAGTTAAAGTAGGCTCTGTTCCATCTTCAAGCGAAATTTTTTTGGGAATGACTTATTTCTGAAATTTACGAGTTTTAATAGTATGGTCAGAATTGAAATCAAAAATTTCCATGGTAACATCAAGGGCGGATTGTTTAGAATCGGCAGGGGTGGGGTGTTAATAATTTGTATCAGTATAGAGTTACTTTCATAGGTGCCGGGTCACGGTAAGGTGGGGGTGGCTGAATTTACGACGGAGGAAGTTTTCGCATAGTCTGGCTTGAGCGTCTATGGAGATTTATTTATTTATTTTTATTTTATTCTTTTATTATATCTCTTTATGAAAGGGATTTGTGTATATGAAAAGGCCATAACGTTTGTTATTTGACGACTTCATAAAGGGTTATCAATTTTTGTAGGGTATTAACCATCACTCATTTAACCCAAATTACTAAACATCAGTATTTTCGTTTTCAAATGTATCAAAGTCTTTGAAAAGAATGAAAGCAAAGAATCAGATGTTCAAGAAACACCCAGCGGTTTTAAATTAATACAACAAAGACTTCACTCCGGTTATTAAAAGCATGGCCTAGTCGACTTCCGGTTAATGGGCTCTCTTTGCTAACTGTCTTGTTGAGCTGTCGCTGACGTTCAGTGTTCAATGATTGTGGAATATCTCAATGGATTTCCGATTTTATTTAAAGGAAACCCCTCTTTTGTTCAACGAACGAAGGAAACAGTAAGGTTGAACATTTTGCAATCGCTTTTTATAAGAAACGGAATAAAACATTTGATTCTAAACATAAAGAGAGACAGGAAGAAAAAAGAGCAAATACTGAAAACAACCTGCAAAAAGCCAGCTTAAATTAAATCTGTACTTAAAAAAAATGGTGGAAGACGAAAATAGCAAAATATGAAACTTTGAATGCGCTGAACAACAAATATTTATCTGCCGATATTTCTGAGGTCTTTTAACTATTTACACTATTTACATTGTTTGTACTATTGTCCTCATCTTTATTGTCATATTTGCGATGTTTCAGTCGCATCACCTAGTGGATAAAAGCATTCGTTGAAATAATCCAGAAGAGTTGAGTTGCGAGTTTAATACCTGGCCACAGTAGAGGTGAACAAAAGCTTGGAGAGTTGAGTTACTAAAGGGAAATAACTCAAACTGATATATCCAGAAAAGGCATGCCACGTGGAACTAGAACAATCTATCCTCGTGGACTAAATAAAGTGTTTGGTTAAAAAAATCCAACGTATATCTTGGGGAGACAACTTGGAGTGTTGAGTTACTAAGGGGAAATTATTGAAACTGAAACCAGATAAGGCATGGAACGTTGAATTAGACAACCTAACTCAGTGGACGAAATAAAAGGTTCTGTTAGAAATTCCAACGTATATCACCTAGAGAAGGCCGGCGCTTACAACGGTCAAAGTCGTGATTATGAAAATAAAGACGAGAACATCAGTCCGAACAGTGTTAATAGTGTAAATAGTAACAAATATTTAGTAAATAAGTAAATATTAAACAAATAGATAAATTATGGGATATGTGTTCTTTTTGATTTTTAAAAAAATGTTTAAGTCTTGGTGATAAACTTGCGGACAGATTTTTTTAACAGCGAGAAAATTCAACGCTGTTGAATTCAATGTTGATGGTTTCAAGGAATTGATGTGTAGTGGAAAATGTTTCCCGGTTAGTTTGCGAGACCGAATATTTTTTATAGGATTCTGAACAGATCCAAGGCACAATAATTTTGATAAGTTTTGTAAATTTTATTTTGTGTTTTTTGTCACATCTACAAGTGTATATCTGCTTTTGTTTATAAGAATATAAGACTATCATAGACAAGGAACACCATTGGAAAATTCGTAAACTTAAGGAATCAGCACATATGCAAGGCCACAAAAATCTCCTGAGCCGACCAAGCATAGAAATAAATACAATATGGGAACCAGTAATAAGGAGTGCCAGAGAATAGCGATAATAACAACAAAAGTTGCAAACTTTGGTAAAAACATGGAATGATAACAGAAAAAAATTGCAATATGAGCACTGGTAAAAATGGTTGCTGAAGACATTAGGTTTATAATACCCAGAAATTCATACACAGATGTCCTCAAGGACACATGGCACAGTGGATAAAGGCGTTGGTTAGATCCAATGAACAGGACCCAAAGAGTGTGATTTCAATAACTGATAACTGACATTCATTAAACATGGCACGTTGAACTAGAACAGTCTACCCCAGTGAGCGAAATAAAGGGTTAAGTTCGACATTCCAACCAGCTGAAGAAGTCCGGAGCGTACAACGACCGTAACGTTGTAATAAGTATGGCAACAAGATGAGGACAATATAAGACTATATATTAGACTACCATTCGAAATGCTTTGAATATTATTGCTGCAGCTGATTTGGGGCTCCTGCATAATATTTAGCGATTCTTAATAAAAACCCTAATGTTATTGACCTGACCTGGCATGTGTGTTTCAGTCACCGTAACGTAGCTACTCTGTGCCTTTTCTATAAATATTTTCATGGTGATTGTTCCAACAAATTTTCTTCTATAGTACCTAGACTTTATGAATTTAAGCGCAGTACTAGATTGGCGGCAAGGTCTCATCATTATACATTTGAAATAGCTAGATGTAACCGTAAGTTTTATGCTAACAGTTTATTTTATCGCACTTCTTGCTTGTGGAACTCTCTTCCGTCTTATTGCTTCTATCTATCTATCTATCTATCTATCTATCTATCTATCTATCTATATTGATTCATGTTTCATTAAATAATATAGACAAGTTTTGTCTATTTATTTTAAGTAAGTTCTTTTCATATTGTCTGATAAGCTTAATAACATTATCATTGAAGGACGAAAGGAAATCACCCATATTGATAGATGTTTAAATCCAGTCTAAGCTTTCGGCTTACATAAGCCATTAGCAAAGATGACAGTTACATTTCAATATATCAAAGAATACACAGACGAAACAATAATGATAGTCTGTTTTTGTTGCGTGAAAGATTTCAAAGCAACGACAAACTCGTGTATACGTGACGCAGAAGTGAAAATCGCACCGCAGCTAGTGACATCACACATGACCACGCGAGAGTAAAAACGAGAAATGTTAAGTATGAAAAGCCGTTGGTATAAACCAATAGCTTCTGTTATCAATTATAGGCATTTAAGAATATTTGTGGAGATTTCGTAGTTTATTATGTATATAGCTTCAAGAATTTTTAGTTTTTGTTTATTGTTTTCATGTTTAAGTATACTTGTGTTTTCAACAAGGAATTTCCGGAACTGTGTATGCGGCCAGGCATATTGTTATATATATATTTAGTCATCCACAGACAGACTGTTTCGCTGTATCACAGCTCTTCAGTGTTGCTAGACGTCGAAACCTGACTAATTTGACGTTAGATCTTTTACTTCTAGGCCATCGTCGCACGGCAAGGAAGGAAGGGTATTTTAATGCCTTTCTCTATACGAAACATGCCAGCGGCTCATAGAACTAAATTTTGCTTGAAGAGTAATGCTTAACAGCAATAGGAACCGGTGTTTTTTAAAACCACGTTTTTCCTAGAGAAAGCAACCGAATTTCCGGGAGCATATATAGTCACCCACAGACAGATTATTTCGTTGACAGCAGATGTCCAACACGAACTCAAGCCGTGGAGTGGGGCAAAAGATGGCTTGCCAATTTTAACGTCTCCAAAACTGAACTTGTCTCCATTAATAATCTGAGAGACCCTCTCTGCCGTCCATCTGGAAGGCTGATGCTAACCGCCAAGAAAGGGACTCGTTATGCCTTTTTGGGTTAACATTCTCAGGTGACATAAGGTGGAAAGAATACATTGAATCCATTGCTAAGTCAGTTACAAAGAAAGTCGGTTCATTGTGTCGTGCGAGACAATTTTTCTTTTTGGAAGTCTATCTTGCATATCTAAAAGCCAACCATTCGTCCATGCTTAGAATATTGCTGCCATATATGGTCCAGTGCCCTTGCTATTTACCTGGAGCTTCTTGATAAGATCCAAAGAAGAATCAGCAATATTATCGGTAACTCGGCTTCAGTCACTTGCCAACTTCCTTAAGGTTACCTCTCTGTGCCTTTTTTATAAATACTATTATGGCTATGATTCCTAGACTTTATGAATTTAAGCGCAGTACTAAACTGGCGTCGAGATCTCAGCGAATTATAGTAGAGTTGGCGAGATGTAGCCGTAAGTTCTATGCTAGCAGATTCTTTCCTTGCAGGTCTCGTTTGTGGAACTCCCTTCGGGCTCTATTTAAATGCGATGTTAATCGCTATCAGATTACACTTTTCTCTTTCTGCTCATTATTAATGTTTCTGTTCCTAATTCTTCCACATCCTGTAACTCCTTGCATTTTAGTGGCTGTACTGCCTTGCTTGTAAGGATACCGATTATATATATATATATATATATATATATATATATATATATATATATATATATATGTGTGTGTGTGTGTGTGTGTGTATAAGTGGGCATTGAAGTCAACACCCAGAGGCAACAGTCTGTTTCATGATAAACGCAATCGTCAGGCCATTTTATATTTACATGAACTCTATCCTTGATATTGTGCACTTTAATCATAGATATAGCATACCTTAAAACTATATTTTATCATATATATATATATATATATATATATATAATAGTTTCAGACTATTATTTTTTCGTGGCAGAGTATTTGGCTCAGACCTTCTGAGGCTAACCTTGGGGTCAGCTTGTAGACAAAATAGGCATGTCGATTTTGATTGGCTGAGTCGAACGTGGGAATGTTAGAGTTATAAAGTTTTTTTCAGGGAGTTACGTCTTACACATTAGACGTGGTTATTTCGTGTCTCGGTAAACTTCCTCCCCCCGGGGGGTGGGGGGCTAATGAAGCGACCCCACTGTTTAGTAAAAAATGTACACGTCGACGTGTTAATAAAATAGATATGTTTCAAAGTCCTTTTGCTGAATTTCTCTTTTTACCTCTGGACAAACTAACTAGGCATCACCCGACCAGAAGATGACAGAAAGAAGAAAGCAACATATATGTGAATTAAGACGGTCGCCCCAAGATTACCCCCAGAGCGAAGGGGATATATATATATATAATAATTACGAAATTCATTGAGTATAGAAGAAACCTCAGCAGACAGCACTGGACGTATCGTCTTATATTTGGAACTCATCAGCAATGCGCATCCACTACTAAGAATTGAAACCGGAAGGTTACGATATGAAGTAAACGTCATACCAATTGTACCAACGGGTATCGGTGAGGAAGAGGTAACGAGTTAGACTCAATATAGCGACGCTCGTTCACATATTCCATGTTCGAACACACTCAAGTTTCCCTTACCCATAGGACTGTTCCCCGACGAGCCACGGCAACTATCCAATCATTTCCATCCAGAGCATTAGAATCCGCTTCAAGTAAGGATATAGAAGTATAGAAATTAAGCAGGATTTGATATAATCATAATTAATTAATTGAGTCTATATCTATCTATCTATCTATCTATCTATCTATCTATCTATCTATCTATATATATATATATATAATAATCTTATAAATATAAGTAATTATACTCGTCCGGAAAAACATAGGTATTTTGGCTTGTAGATGAACAAACCAATACCGAAGGAAAAATAAGGAATAAAAAAATTCAGGCGAAAACAATCGTCCAGAATCCAAGCTCAGAGTCCAAAGAAAAAAACCTCCAACACGAGTAAAGCAAAAATAACTAAATAAAGTGCTCAATACACTAAGTAGAGCAAATCTAACTATGAACTTAAACTGGCAAATCTACCTAGGTTTCACCCACGCGGATCGTCAGGTTACGCCGCTGGCCAGTGTACCCTAACGATCCGCGTAAGTGAAACCTAGGTAGGTTTGCCTGGCTCTTTAGGTTCATAGTTCTGTATCATTCGGCTTTTATCGAGATTCCAGTTCTAAAATTAAAAGAAGGTGAGATTCATTATATCTTTCCCAGAATATTTTCGCAAATTCCTGTTAATGTTAGCGAGCTAGATTTACCATTCTTGACAGAAGGAACACGTCAAAAATAAAAATCATCAAACAAATGACAGCATATATATATATATATATATATATATATATATATATATATATATATATATATATTATAAATCTTTTTTTAAAAAATGGAAATGAAGAAATAAATGTTGAAATATATTTTGAAACATTTTAAATCAGTAAAACTTATAATATTAATGCTCTGTAAATTTACATTGAGCCCTATTTTTAAAAAATAAAAATATCTATAAGAACACCGGATTATATATCTTACCTTTCTTTCTCATATATATATATATATATATATATATATATATATATATATATATATATATATATATATATATATATATATATATGTATGTATAAAATAAATCCTATAGAGCCAGGAAAACTTACCTAGGCTTCACCTAAACGGATCTTCAGGGTATGCGTATTGAACACTCTACGTTTTTGATTTGCTACTTGCTTGTGTTTTTTTCTTTGGACTAAAGACTTAAGACATTGGACGATTTGTTTCGCCCTGTTCGGATGTTTTTAGTTCTTTCCTTTTTTTTCAAATTTTTCCTCGGGTACAGATTTGTTTTGACATATCTGCAAGTTGGTGTTATCCGAGTTTTTTTTTCCAACCGAATATTACGATTATCAATATATATATATATATATATATATATATATATATATTAGGTTGGTGCAAAAATAATGACGTAATAATGTCGTTTTTTGACGTTAAAAAATACGTGAAAAAACGACATTATTAAGTCATTATTTTTGCACCAACCTAATATATATATATATATATATATATATATATATATATATATATATATATATATATATATATATACGCAGGGTCCGATGGGTAAATTGTCGACATCTTATATTTTTAATTTCGCGCATGCGAGTTTATTTTTGATATTGTCAACTGCAAGGTATAGTAAGGGCAGTTCACTCCGCCAGAAAATTGGAAACGGCATGCTGCACTGCTTGGCATTCACACCGGAAGTTCCAATATGAATATTTCAGAGTGTTTGGGTGTCAGTGACAGTGCAGAGGATTCAGAAAGAGCTGGATGAGTCTAATTGCGATTATGAAGGTGTTTGAAGAGGGAATTACGAGTGATGGCGACATTATGCCTCCATTCATATTCCCATAGAGGCCTACATCAAGTGCCTTGAGAAGGTGGTGCTGCCCTTTGTCAAGAGGGTGGTTGCTGGAAGACCTAGCAACAATACTCTGTACCATGCCACACAAACAGGAGAACCCAGTCATGGCTGTCGGACAACTTCTGCAACCACATCACTCGTTACATTTGGTCACCTAACTCCCCAGACTGCAACCCCCTTGATTATTACATGTGGGGTGCTGTTGAGCAAGAGACCAGCAAAACTACTTGTAAAAACCAAACATGAACTGAAGGCAAGAATTATGGCAGCATTCAACAACTTAAACAAGGAAACCGCCCAGAAGAGATGTCGGAGATTCTGAAGTCGTCTGGAGGCCGTGGTTGAAGCCAATAGCGATTTTATTGAAGAAATTTACACTTTAGTATTTCGAGATATTTTCATGTAATTTTGGTAAATATAGCTGTTAAAATGAGATATCGGTGTTATTTTTATTTTTGCGATAGTTAGACGATAATTTAAAATATATGCCAAACAGGAAAAAGTCTTAGCTTGGCAAATTTTAAATTACAATGTAATCCGGATGTAAGAGACCCGGATATAAGAGAAACCCGGATATAAGAGAGATTTTATTTGGTCCCAAATTAGAGCCTGTGTTAATGTATATATAATAGACCAAACCCGGAATATAAGAGAAACCCGGATATAAGAGATATCTTCTCCGGTTTCGACAACTCTCTTATATCCGGGTTACACTGTATAAGCCAATACACACACACACACACACACACATATACATATATATATATATATATATATATATATATATATATATATATATATATATTTCAACATTTATTTCTTCATTTCTTCCTTTGGTTTTCCTATCAAGAAATCAAGCGTAGAATCAACGTAGACGATGATGGGCAGAAACAGAAGGGAAGCTCTTTTTGCTAGATGAGAGCAATTTCTGGTTTGGTTATTTGGGGTTGTTCAGGAGCGAGTCAAGGAAACGGGTCAAGGAGTGTTTAACAAAAGCAACAAGAAAGAAGCAGAAGAAAAAAGTATAAAAGAGAAAGAGATAAAGAACGATGAGAAAAATGAAGAGAAAGAAAGGGGAGCTAGCAGAAAGCAAGAAAGAAAGAAAGGGGAGCAAAAAGAAAGAAAGAAAGAAAGAAGGAAAGGGGAGAATAATATATAAAAAAAGACAAAACTATGGCACCATTTAACGTCTCCAAAACGGAAGATAAGATGGATGAAATTTGAGTAATATTCTTAGAATCTAAGAAAGAAAGAAAGAAAGAAAGAAAGAAAGAAAGATAGATAGATTTAATCAGATGGCACATAGATCGATAGATAGATAGATAGATTTAATCAGATGGCACATAGATCGATAGATAGATAGATAGATAGATAGATAGATAGATAGATTTAATCAGATGGCACATCGACAGATAGATAGATAGCAAAGGGAACAGCAACAAATACATAGATGACAAAATTGAGAAAGTATAAGAAAGACAAAAGAACGAGAGTGTCTACGAACCAAGGAATGAATTAATTAAAGAAAATGGAAGGAGGAAAGAAGTGATTGAAGGAAAAAGAAACAAAGAACGAAACAAAGAACGAAACAAAGAAAGAAAATAATAAAGAAAGAAAGAATGCCAAATTGTTGGACCATCGGGAAAAAAATAAGAAACAACAACAACAACAACAAAAGAATAGATAAAAAAACAGCGGAAAGAAATATTGTATTTAATGACCTATAAGATCCACTTTTCTCTTTTTTTTTTTTTTTAACAAAATATTAAAATTTCATAAATTTGAAATATGTACCCAAAAAGAAACTCTATTTTGAAATGTGCCAAATATGAAAGATGGATGAAATTTGAGTAATATTCGATGAAGCATACATTTTTTCTTAATACTCCCTGCTGTAAAATGGGTGGGAAAACTATATATGCTTGTGGATCGCATATGTCATCCAAGTAACGTCATCCTTTCATTAAGTAATGAAAGGCAAGTACAAAAGGAAAATTGAAAGTTATAATAGTTCGATGACATATGGTGTATGTATAAAAAGAAGAATAAGCAAATTATTCCCCCATTCTCTTTTTTCTCACATTTGCTGTTTCTGATCTGGAAAGAAATTCTCATCTTATATTAAAATCTCTGTGAAAATATGTTGTGTTTTTCATAAACACAATCTCTTATCAGTTCCATTTAAAGGCGTGTACAAGGAAGAGACTTATACTTAACATCATAGCAGAGGCAGTTGAAGTTTCTGGGACACGTAATGAGAAAGGAGGGCCTGGAGAATCTGATACTCACAGGTCGAATTGAGGGAAAGAGAGACAAAGGAAAGCAGCGAAAGCTACAAGGGATAGGGAGAAGTGGAGAGCAATGGTCGCCTACGTCCTGGAAGGACAAGGCACATAAAAGAAAGAAACTATAATGAGATAAAATGTTTGGAGATAAACCGTAAAAGGCTTTTATAAAAATCACCGGGTTATTCAATAATAAAACTATAAAAGAGTATATTTCAGTCCCAGTCTCTTCATATCTATCTATCTAGATAGCTATGATAACATCTATCTATCTATCTATCTATCTATCTATCTATCTATCTATCTATCTATCTATCTATCTATCTCTGATCACATCTATCTGTCAGTCTGATCACATCTGTTCATATATATCTATCTATCTCTGATCACATCTGTCAGTCTGATCACATCTGTTCATATATATCTATTTCTGATCACATCTATCTATCAGTCTGGTCATATTTGTTCATATCTATCTATCTATCTATCTATCTATCTATCTATCTATCTATCTATCTATCTATCTATTTTTATCTCAGTCTGATCACATCTATCTGTTCATATTTCTCTATCTCATTCTGATCGCATTTAAGTTTGTTCACATCTATCTATACGTCTAATTATGGCTCAGTATTTATCCCTCGCATCAAATAGAGAGAGAGGGAGAGAGAGGGGGAAAGAATGAGGGGGAAAGAGAGATAAGAAAAAAAGAGAGGGAGAAGAGAGAGAGAAATAGAGATGTGGCAATATCACGTGATAGCAGTATGTAAAGTAAATTTTAGATGGGCGGTATTGTACTTTGACGTCATGGGAATGCACAAACCTATATCAATTGTACTCTGACATCTAACAAGACCAAATGAATAGAGTTCTAAGGGGGTATAGTAGAGAGTGAAAGACGTTTGGCACATACCATTTTTAACACTATGGAGATATTTGACATTCTTCGATCTACATTGCCATGCAGTGACTCAATCGAAAGTGTTAACACTCATTTTGGATAGCTCAATGGCCAACCACACTTTCTTAATGATAATTCTAGCGAGATGCCATTGATCAGATTTGCTGTCATATATGATTTGGAGCCCCTTCTATTTGTCTCAAGGTCCTTGATAAAAACCAGAGACGGATATGCAATGCAATTGGCCCTGATCTGGCTTCTCGTCTGCAGTCGATCTCTCACAGACGTGCCTCCCTCTGTTTTTTTACAAATACTTTCATGGTAACTGCTCCGATGAGCTGCTTTCGCTGGTTCTCAGACTTCATGAATTTAAGCGTTCAACTAGGCTGGCATCTGGCTTTCGCCCTTTCACTGTCGAAACTGTTAAATGTAGCCATCTCTTCTACTCCAATAGCTTCATGTCTCACACTTCTCGCCTGTGGAACCCCCTCCCTTTTCCTGTTTCCCTGATAACTATAATCTACAACTATTCAAATGTAATGTCAATCAACATTTCCAGATGCTTTGATTTATCCCCTATCCTTCTCTTCATCCTTTCCTCTATCAATCCTGGCGTGCTAGTGGCTTCCCGCCTTGCTTGGGGTGAAATGCTTTAAAAAAGAAGCTAGAATTTTTATTAAGGCCATTCACATCCCTATTCAATGGATGGGAGACCGCATTCATATACAGCAGGTCACTTTAGCATTCTTTAGCTTCCTGGGGGAACAGATAACCTGTCAGAGTTTTCCTTATGTGGTTTCTCTTATTTGGTACAGTGTTTTGTGAATCTGTAGCGCCAGTTCACTATGTTAAAAAAAGGGGTGATATTTACTAAGTGTTGTAGAGTAAGTAACACAATATATTTTACTATAAAAATGTATTGTTGGTTATTTTATTATAAAAATGTATTTGTTGTAGCATACCTACGGACGATAATGGGTATGTTCCCATTCACATAAATGCAGTAGGATATACTGTATGTTAATTTGCAGGTAGAGATTATTCTCAAGCTGTACTGGTCAAACTCTCTGACTTCGGGCAGAGAGGATCGCCAGACGAGGCTATGTCGAAGGGAAGAGTCTCGTCTAGGGAAACAGCTACCCAACCACGTTTCATACGGGGTCTACGAGGAATTTTTGGCCGAGTCTACGGGCTCGGATATCGCACATTAAATTCGGCCTATTGCCACATCTGACTGCGTCGGGCGGTTGGTAGATATCCTGCAGTTAAAGATTCCTTGTGGAATACACTTGACTCATTTCTAGCAGTTGACTACTTCTACGCACCGCTGACGAATATTATATGTATTGTTCTTGTCCTAAGTATTATCGTTCATTACCAACCTTCGTTTGATTATTCTATTTAGTAACCTTTCCTAGGTTGCAACAGTATTGTTGATCATTTTATTATAAAATATATTGTTCGTAATTTTCCTATAAAATTTATCGTTGGTTATTTTGCTATAAAATGTATTGCTGGTCATTTTGCTGTAAAATGCATTGTGGATAATTTACTATAAAAATACATTGCTGGTAATTCTTTTATAAAAATGTATTGCTGCTATTTTTACTACAAAAGTGTATTTTTATACTTTACTAGCGTTTTGATTTTTATTTGGGAAATCACTATTTGATCATAGCTATTACCCTAACTCGGAACAATAGCAATTATTACCCCTCAAAACCTCCCGATCAGAGTCCTTGCAACCGGAAGTATTCTATCGTCATGCCCAGGACCAAATGTTTTGATTTGACAAAACATGTTTAATATAGGATTTAGCACAAAGTCTAAAGGCGGTTATTTTTTTATGGAACAATAGAGGCATCGGTTTCATATTTCGTCGGTACCAAATTAAAACCTAAAGTTTTATGCCAATTAAAACTTTCACTAATCAATCATCGTAAGCAAAACAACTCCGTCAACCCGAGACGATCGCTTAAGTTGACGAATGATCAAAGTTATTATATTTCAAAATTAATAATCTGGCGACCGTTTTTTTTGGGGGGGGGGGCAGGAATAATGAAAATATGATGCAGTTTTTTTTTTCACTTTCAGTTACTGTCAACAAAAGAGAAAAGTTTTGAGAAGTTAATGGGGGCAACTTAATCTTCCCTGGGATAGTGTTCCTTTCGACAACGTTTGGTTTTCTAAAAGTAGGTTTTACAAAGAAAGGCCAGGGGTTATCAATTAAAAGGTCTAACCACAATGCCACGCTTTGAGGCTAGTGGGCGTAAAGATTCCTTAGAATTTACACTCTTTTTTTTTTCAAATACTGAATGTCTGGATATTTATAGATATGAAGGATTCTTTAGTCTGGCACAAGGTAAATTGAGAGTAAATAGAAGCCAAAATGATTGTGTTGTACACACCATACAAAGAGGGAGAATCTGCCTCTCTTTCTAGAAAAATCAAACCAACATTTTCAATTTCATGTTCATTTGGATTTGTGAAATTTATTTAAAAATAATATTTAAAAATAATATTTAAAAATAATAATAATAATATATAATATATAATATATTATATAATATATATATATAATAATATATAATTATATAATATACAATATATATAAATAATATATATATATAATATAATATAATATAATGTAATATATATATATATATATGTATATATATATATATATATATATATATATATGTATATATATATATATATATATATATATATATATATATATATATATATATATATATATATATATATATATGTGTGTGTGTGTGTGTCTGTGTGTGAAAAGTGTGTGTATATAAATATAAATAAATATATATATATAATTATTTATATATTATATGCGCGGTACTTATTAGAAAGCGCTCAAAAAAATGAAATTACACACACACACACACACACACACACACACACACACATATATATATATAAGTAATTTTACTTTCGAACTTCTCTTTTAGTTCGTATGTTGACACCCAGAAAATGGCTTGTCATACATATCACTGTCACAAATTCCAAAAGACATTATCCACTGCGTAACTGTGTTCACATCCACTAATTGGTCTACATAAACATTCGGAAACAAGAATTTAGGCAATATTTATTTTCATTGGTCAAGAACGTAGGCAAAGTTTATTTTCATTGGTCAAGAATTTAGGTAAGAGATATTTTCATTGATCAAGAATTTAGGCAAGAGATATTTTGATTGGTCAAAGATGTAGACAAGAGTTATTTTTATTGGTCAAGAATTTAGGCAAGAGTTATTTTCATTGGTCAAGAATTTAGGCAAGAGATATTTTCATTGGTCAAGAATTTAGGCAAGAGATATTTTCATTGATCATGAATTTAAGCAAAAGATATGTTTATTGGTCAAGTGATATTGTCAGTATATTATTATTCTATTGTATGTAGAAAATATAAAACCTGTATAAAAGATTTTCCAACAATATGTAATGATTTGAAAAACTATTAAAATTAAAACATTCCTATTACCGTCTTGGGTAAGACGATAGACTACATCCGGCAGCAAGGCCTCTGGTCGGGTGGTTTTGAGGAGCGTGGGCCAACCCCTTAATTGCTGTTGTTTCCAGGTCCACCCTGACTCAGGGTGATAGCACCTGTTAGTGTCCCAGGTATAAGCAAATAGTTAACCCCTAAACTGAGGTCCAAATATTAAGTATAAAATTTTATAGTAAAAATACCAGTAATACACTTTCTTAGTAAAAAGAATTACTAGTAACACATTTTTTAAAGGAAAAAATACCAGCAATACATTTTTGTAACAAAAATAACTTACCCGCAATAGAATGTTTTAATAGAAAAAAATGCTTGCAATACATTTTTATAAAAGAAAAAATACCGACAATATATTTTTTGTAAAAGAAATGAATACTGCTCCCCATAAAATAAAATTTCATCATAAAAGGACTAATATGGAGTTTATATGCCGTTAAACAAATAAACAAAAACAATATCTCTGTTCAATAGAATTTGTATAGAAAAAGGCAGATAGATTTTCTATGACGGGTCCAGCAACCCATTCGACTTGTAGAGGCACAACATGTTCTGCAGCAGTGGTTTATCTAGGGCAGATGTTCTCAACCAAGGGTAAATTTACCCCTAGGGGGTAAAAAATTATATAGTTAGGGGGTAAATAATTGAAGTACCTGATAATTTAAAAAAAAACGCCTGAAAGCTGATGATGATATGAGAGTAGCATTATCAGAAACAGCTCCTCGTATAAACAAACTGATTGACTCAATGAATCAGCAATGTTCCCACTGATAATGCTTCTGCTGTTTCTGTTCATTATTTTTTGTAATACAAATTAACTTCATAATTTTCTATTTAGAAAATGTTTGATTTTCTTTTTTTTTATACGAATATATAATACTATTTTTATACAAAACCTAAAGTCCTAAACAATAAAAAGCTTCTTTCTGACCTTCTTGTTTTTCTCTCACTTTATGACATTGATCTACAAATGAATGATGGATTACTAATTTTTTGATCAGAATACTGAATTTTTACTAATTTTTAGTATTTGTCAGTATTTTTTTTATTTCTGTTTTGGTATTTTTACTAATGACTAATTTGCACAATTTTTAGTCGCAAATTAGTCATAATCATTCATTCAAAAAAAATTTTTTTTAGTATTTTCTAAAATTTTTTTAAATTGCCAAAAACAAAAATACTAAAAAAATTTTTTTTTGAATGAATGATTATGATTAGTATTAATTTGTAGATCTACTAATACAGCAGATAAAATGAATAATTTTTTTTATTAATGACTTCAAACGTTAATAAAAATACTGCATTTTTTACAGAGTACTAACTTATACCAAAAAATTAGTAGATTAGTACTAAATAAGAAATCAGTATTTTGAGTGTCGCTTAGTATTTTCTTTTAGGCACAGTATTTTGACTAAAAAAAACCCTTAGTATTTTGAATGAAAAAATCATTCATTCATTTAGTCACGAAATTGTACATCAATGCTTTATGATGGCTATGAATTTTTTTGCATGGGGGTAGGGGGGAGGAGAAATACATAAAGCCGAGGGGGTCAATGATGGAGGAAAGGTTGAGAATGGCAGGTCTAGGGGAAGATAGCATGACGGAAAGCAACTCTCTCCAAGCTACTTTGGATTCAAAATTTTCCTTCTCCTAAACCTGTTGCCAACCAAGGCTAGAGGGCCCTCCTGCTATTTACTTATAGCTGCGGGGGTGGGGAGAATAGATGGATTTATTCATTTCCCAACGGTAATTGCGCGTTAGTGAATTTAATGAACTCGACTGGAATTCGATCTCAGCACTCTGATTTCTTATTCCAGGCCCCTGTCCATTTAGCCACCGCGCATCCACATAGATAACTTTTGGTGAAATCAAAAAAGAAATATTTAATAATAATTTTTAGATCTGCTGTCCATTAGTAGTTCAACCAGCCGAGCGAGCTTACGTAAAAATATAAGTAAAGATAAAACCTCAAGTTGATGTGAGATATCTTTGTTTTGATAAAAATAACTGTTAGTTATAATTTACAGAGATAGATAGAAAGATAGAAATGAATAGACTAAAATAGATAGATAGAAAGAAAGAAATGAACAGATTTTACTAGCTAGCTAGCTAGATAGAAAGAAATTAACAGACTGAGATAGATAGATAGATAGATAGATAGATAGATAGGTAGGTAGGTAGAGGGATAAAATGAACATAGATACATAGATAGGAAGAAATTAACAGACAAAGATAAATAGATAAGTAGGTGGAAAGATAGATAAAATTAACATAGATAGATAGATTGATTGATTGGTAGACAGATAGAAACAAATGAACACCGATTAGTGCTTCTCAACCTTTTTCAGCCCATGGACCATTTTTTTCTTCAAAAAATTCAAATGGACCACTCTTACTTTTAACCGACTTTTATTTTGAGGCTGTTCAATAAAAATACCTGCGTAATTTCGTAATTTTCAAATATAATGAATGTGTGTAATTAAACATGAATAATTTAGATACATTTTTGTGAAATGGCTAAAATTTGTTTATGGCTAATTCCCTGTGGACCATTAGAAATGCTAGACCACGTTTACAAGCACTGACATAAATAAATAAATAAATAAACAGATAGATCAGATAGATAGATTGATAGATAGAACGAAAGAAATGAACAGAGATAGAAAGAAATGAACAGATTTAGATAGATAGAAAGAAATAAAGAAAGAAATGAACTGAGATAGATAGAAAGAAATGAACAGATTTTGATAGATAGATAGATAGATAGAAAGAAAGAAAGAAAGAAAGAAATGAACAGAGATAGAAAGAAATGGACAGATTTAGATAGATAGATAGAAAGAAAGAAAGAAATGAACAGAGATAGATAGAAAGAAATGGACAGATTTAGATAGATAGATAGATAGATAGAGAGAAAGAAAGAAAGAAATGAACAGAGATAGATAGAAAGAAATGGACAGATTTAGATAGATAGATAGATAGAGAGAAAGAAAGAAAGAAAGAAATGAACAGAGATAGATAGAAAGAAGTGAACAGATTTAGAGATAGATAGACAGACAGATAGTAATGAACAGAGATAGATTAATTTTTTTAGTACAGCCACTAACATGTGAGGGGCTACAGGGTGTAGAAGAATTAGGAACAGAAACATTAGTAATGAGGAAGCACGGTGGAGTAATGTATAGTGGCTCGGATTGATGAATCGGAGAGCCGAGTTCGAATTCCAGTTGAATCCATTACCTTCACTTACGTGCTAATATCCTTGGGAAAGGTATGAATCCTCTTATTCTCCCCCCCCCGGCTATGGGTAACTAGCAGGACAGACTGGGTTCTCTAGCCTTGGATGGCAACTGGTCTACCGCAGAAAGTAATGGCAATCAAAAAATCTGCCTCGCCATCAAACGATACATGTATCACGCATGGCAAAAAACCGACCGAGAAAGAGAAAAGAGCAATCAGGAGGAGAGTAGATAACAATTGACATTACATTTAAATTTTTGCAGATTAAAGTTGGCTGGAGAGCATGGAGCCGGAAGTTTCATGAGCAAGGCGTGTGAGTAAAGAAACTGTAAGCGTACAAGTTACGGCTACATTTAGTTAGGTCAACAGTAAATTGATGAGATCTCGCCGCCAGTCAAACTAATATATTCCAGTAATATATATCAGTAAAAGTATAAGACCGAAAAGCGATTTGCAGATCAGGGACACTGAAATCAAGCAGGTGCGGAAGTTTAAATATCTGGGAAGTCTTTTGATGGAGGACGGTAATTGCGACACTGAGATCTGTAGAAGTATTGGGATGGCCAAGGACGCATTCCAAAAGCTGGGCAGAGTATTGCGAGACAGGAATATTTCTTTGATGACAAAGAAAAGAATAATGAGCTGTTACGTGACATCTGTCCTTTTTTACAGCAGCGAATATTGGATGATTTCCTCAAAGATGAAGAAGAGACTCGAGGCGACAGAGATGTGGTTCTACAGAAGGATGCTAAGGATATCATAGACCGAACTTTTACGTGACATCTATCCTCTCATATAGCGAATTTTGGGGGGTCTCCTCAATGATGAAATAGAGACTCGAGACAGTGGAGATGTAGTTCCACAGAAGGATGCTAAGAATGTCATGAACTGAGCGTGTAAACAACAATGAGGTCTTGGAGAAGTTGCAAACAAGGAAGCTTATACTTAATATAAGGAAGAGACAGGTGAAATTTCTGGGACACGTAATGAGAAAGGCAGCTTGGAGAATCTGCTACTCACAGGGCGAATGGAGGGAAAAACACAAGGGAAAGCAACGCATGACATACCTAGCGGGTTTAAACAAGTGGATGGCAGAATCTGGTCTGGGGGAGGCGGCAGAGGGACAAAACTTATTGAGAACCACAAGGGATAGAAGGAAGTGGAGAGCCATGATCGCCTACGCCCTGAAAGTACGCGACGCATAAAAAAGCATGATGGTTATCAGAGAGGAAGAGATAGATATACAGACAGACAGAAATGAATAGAGATAGCTTGACAGATAGAAATGATCAGAGATAGATAGATAGATAGATAGGTATACAGACAGAAATGAATAAATATAGCTTGACAGATAGAAATAGATAGATAGATAGATAGATAGATAGATAGATAGATAGATATACAGACAGAAATGAATAGATATAGTTTGACAGATAGAAATAGATAGATAGATAGATAGATATACAGATAGACAGAAATGAATAGGGGTAGCTAGACAGATAGAAATGAACAGAGATAGATACAAATGAATAGAGGTAGCTAGACAGATAGAAATGAACAGAGATAGATAGATAGATAGATAGATAGATAGATATACATACAGACAGACAGACAGAAATGAATAGAGATAGTTTGACAGATAGAAATGAACAGAGATAGATAGATAAATATACAGACAGACAGACAGAAATGAATAGAGATAGTTTGACAGATAGAAATGAACAGAGATAGATAGATAGATAGATAGATAGATAGACAGACAGATAGAAATGAATAGAGATAGCTAGATAGATAGAAATGAACAGAGATAGATATATAGATAGATATACAGACAGACAGAAATGAATAGAGGTAGCTAGACAGATAGAAAAGAACATAGATAGATAGATAGATAGATAGATAGATAGATCTTAATTTAATTCTCTCATGTTCATGGATCTTTTTTATGTTGTAATTAAACTGAATTTGAGGAAAACTCCTGAGTTGTTCTTATAATTTTTATTTTCCCCAGTACTTTTAGTCTCATCCAAAATCATACTGGGGTGAATTGCTATGACAAGTAAGAATTAATGCAATTGACAGTTACGAATTTTTTCTGCATGCGCATGAACGCGCTCTGTAAATTCATAAATTTTACCGCTATGTAAGGGAGGTAACTTAATTTATATTGCAAAAATCTTTATTAAAGACCTGCCTACCCTCACTCCGGACCTTGCCAAATTAATCCGTGAGTCGGTAATCAGACGTTCTGGAGGTAGGATTCTCATTTTTCATCGTGTGAGCGTGCTCCGGACAAGTTCCAGTTTTGTGCACACTTATTCAAACGAGAACTGTCCAGACGGTAAAAGATTGAAAGAAGGTCCCAGATACTAACCTTACAAGTTGTTTTATCCACTTTTTACTTAAAAAAAAAGCTTTCTCCTTTGATCTTAAAAACGTTCCTTTTATTTTTATTCGAACATTACAAGCGGGCCATTTAGTTTGCAAAATCAATTTGAGTGTAGGAACCGATGCAAACAAAGTGCAACAAATTAGGTTAATTTTCAGAAAATACACGCAGAAGGAGCACCTCTGGGACTGCTGCTGTTACGGTACGCGTCAGAAGAGCTATAGGGGATAAGTTGCAATATCAAGGGAATACAAGATCCTATCAATGTTTAAACTCTAGAAAACGAAGGCAGGAGGAACGAGGAGAGATCAAAGTTGATCCTGGATGGTAGATTAATCGTTTAATGGATCTGCCAGCAGAGTTTTGTATGTACAGCTTTTCGTCAGGGATCATATCGTCAATTTACGCGTGAGCCACGAAATCGCGTGACTTGAGTGGCAGATTGATTTAAAATTGTCAAGTCCGCTGAATCGAAAATACCAACCTCTTAACGAATCAAAAAAAAAAATTGCACCGCCGCAAAATAAGACATTTGATTTTAGTCACACACACACATGAATATGTATATATGTATATATGTGTGTGTATTTGTGTGTAAAGGTTAACATTAACAGATAAAAATGCTCTAAAGATGTAACAATAGGACTTTAAAATTTCGCAGATGCAGCGATCGTCAGCGTGCGATAAATCTATTTACAGATATCATACTTATATGTCCTACGTGAAAAAAAAAACGATAAATGTTGATGTCAAACGAATTTCAAACTTGCTGTATACTATAAAAAAAAACACGTTATAACGTGACATTTAAATATTAAAAATCGTTGTAACGAGACATTTAAACTTGCTGAGTTTTTATATTTTTGTACATGTTTATATGCTATAAATGATGTTTTAACTCAGTAAATGCTACCAACAATAATGCAGTTCAAAATAGACAGGGTTCAATCCTCGTGATAGTCAGAAGTAGCGAATATTTATTTTTTATTCATTTGTTTATATTTAAATTTAATTCAATTTATTTTATTTTAATTAATTTATTTATTTTTATTATTTTAATTTTTGATTTTACTTAAGTTTATATTTTTAAAAACTCTAATCATTGAATCATATATATATATATATATATATATATATATATATATATATATATGTAAATATATAAACCAAGATATAAACCAAGATAGAAAATATATATATATGTGTAAATATATAAACCAAGATAGAAACCAAGTGGATTCAATTGATCTCTTAATTTTTAAAGTGTGTGTTTATATATATATATATTTTAAAGTGTATGTGTGTATATATATATATATATATATATATACATATATATATATATATATATATATATATATATATATATATATATATATATATATATATAATTAAATTCCCAGATCAATTCTGCGGACAAGACAGATTGGTATAAAATGACAAATGGAAAAAAAAAACAAACTTAGATTCTGTCTAAGCCTGTCATTTTATACCAATCTGTCTTGTCCACAGAATTGATCTGGCAACATAACTGTATTGTCGACATGGAAAAAAATCCCTTACTATAAAGATAATTTACATTAACCAGAAAAAAGGCTTAGACAGAAGCGTCTATCTTTTTAAATTCGGATTTTTTAATGTAACTATAACAACAAAAACATTTCGATTTCATTTTTGTCCTGAAAAAGTCGGAAGACGAAACGCGTCGGCAAAATCTTAGATCTTTTTCCAATTGTCATTTTATACCATATATATATATATATATATATATATATATATATATATATATATATATATATATATATATATATATATATACTTTTATCATTTGTCATTTTATACCATATATATACATATATACATACATATATATATATATATATATATATATATATATATATATATATATATATATATATATGTATATATATATATATATATACTTTAAAAATTAAGAGATCAGTTGAATCCACTACCTTGGTTTTTATCTTACGGTATCCTCAGGCGATTATTATCAAATTGACCTCCCAAGGCTTTATTTTTTAAATTTTATTTTTAAATTTTTTACATTTTACCTCTAAGTTAAAAGGCAGTCGGGTAATGATATATTTTTTTTTCTTTTCCCTGAATTGTTCTTCATATGCTGTTTAATTTGACGTTTAAATTCTAGTTTAGTTTTGTGACCCTCTCTCTTTAAGTTCTTATATTCTTTTTATCCTCAAAAATGAATTTACTAGAAGAGTTTCTGGATAACCTAGACTCTATTCCTTTAGTGATGTGCTTTATGTTTGCAGGGTGGTTAGATCTAATATTCACATATTTTAATTTTGTGTTGGGTTTTCATGTATGGGGAGACATTGTCAGCTTGCAGATTTAATTCTACATCCAGATAGTTGACAACTTTTTGTTCATTTCCACTTCTATTTCAAAGACAAGGCTTTTGAAGAGCTTGAAAAATGCTTTTCTTATATTGTCATTTGTTCTTCTGTTTGGCATGATCATCAAACCATCATCCCTATACAGACCATGGTTGTTTATTTGTACAATTTTGTTAAATTCGTATATGGCAGCCTATTAACTTCGAAACCTCAGTGCCATCAAACGAACGTTGTGTTACCTCGAAGCCGTCTTTTTTATTTCTTAACACAGGTTACTTGTGGAATAAAATTGATTTGCGGCAATGTAAAATTATTTCCATTTGATCAGGTGTTATGTTTACAAAGCCTTTGGCGAAGTACAAAGCCTCCAGCAGATCTTTTTCAGATATTGATGGATAAAAGTTTTTAATGTCGTATTTTATAAGCACATATTTGTTTTTATTTGTGATCTTGTGGAACCAAGAAATGAACTGACTTGTGTCCTTCCATCGATTGGCCTTGTGTAGCAATTCTTAATGAGTCGAATATTTTTTTCAATATTTCTTGGCTTATTTTACCCAGTTCAGTTATCACAGCCAAACTAGAGATAAACGACAGGGTGCACATAATATGCTGAAAACAAAGATTTCTAACCATAAAGGACCATAAAAACGAATTCCCCAATAATCCTTCTTTTCGTCTTACAGATCCCAACTAAAACTGAAGGCTGAATGCAAGGTAACGAATTCAACTGATCTTCTAATTTTTAAAGTTAAAAGCTCTACATTTTATTTTTATTTTATTATTTTTTATCCCACGTGTATTGAGCACTTTTTAATACTACTTTTTCCTGGTCTGATTCAACTCTGGCCATTAACAGATAACAAAACGGAATCTGTGGAGAGCCATGATCGATTATGTCTTGAAGTGATATAGTGTTTTTAAAATAAATAATATTTATTCATACAATGCATTCATTCATTTTATTCAGTTAGCATATTTTGAACCGCCGCTGTGGTTACCACTCCCCTTCATCTCACAATTGTGTTTCATGGTGACATTCAAGGCAGAATACTGCAATGGTTTGCTGGTTCATTTTGCATCAGGGCTGTTGAGGTTACCTCGTTCCTCTTCTCAAGAGTTAAAGAAGCAAGACCTACAAGGTGGTTGGAATTTAGAGTTTTCCTTCTCCTGGAATGGCAATGATATATAGAGGCCATGTGTTGTCCAGACTATATGCCCCCCGTTTCGGGCGCACCTAGACTATCTGTCTCCAGTCTCGACCGCACCTAGACTACATGTCTCCCGTCTCGGCGGCAACTAGACTACATGTCTCCCGTCTCGGCCGCAACTAGAGTATATGTCTCACGTCTCGGCCGCACCTAGACTACATGTCCCCCGTCTACGCCACACCTAGACTACATGTTCCCCGTCTCAGTCGCACTTAGGCTATATTTCAAACGTTTCGGCCGCACCTAGACTACCTGTCTCCAGTCTCGGCCGCACCTAGACTACATGTCTCTCGTCTCGGTCGCAACTAGACTACATGTCTCCTGCCTCGGCCGCAACTAGAGTACATGTCTCATGTCTAGGCCGCATCTAGACTACATGTCCCCTGTCTCCGCCACACCTAGACTACATGTTCCCCGTCTCAGTTGCACTTAGGCTATATGTCACACGTTTCGGCCGCACCTAGACTACCTGTCTCCAGTCTCGGCCGCACCTAGACTACATGTCGCCCGTCTCAGCCGCATCTAGACATGTCTCCCGTCTCGGTCGCACCTAGACTACATGTCCCTCGTCTCGGCCGCACCTAGATTACATGTTCCCTGTTTCGGCCGCACCTAGACTACAATCTCTCGACCCGGCCGTACCGACAAGATCCAAAGGAATACAACAGGGCATTACTTTTGGGGCAGAATAGTGCAATGGATTGCCAGTTCTTTTTTCACCGGGTATTTTTGAGATTACTTCGTACCTCCTCCCAGAGGGGGATTTGTTTTTGAAGTTACTTTCTTCTAGCCTTTGCCAAAACTGGCAGAACCTACAAGGCAGCAGGTGGTTTTAATTCAGAGACTGGAATTCGAACTCGGCTCTCCTCAATCTGAGTCGCTAACCATTACACCACATTATACCATCACACAATAAATGTATACAATCTCTATCTTTCAAAAACAGCAAATATGTACAATATTTACTTACAATAAGATGCTTGTAATATTTTCAAATGCACGTATTTTCTTTCTTTTTATGTGCCATGTTCTTTCAGGACGTAGGCGATCATGGCTCTCCACATACCCTCTATCCCTTGCAGCTCTTAAGAAGTTCCATCTCTCTGCTACCTCCCCCAGATCACGTTCTGTCACCCATTTACTTAAGCCTGCCAGGTATGTCATGTATTGTTTTTCCTTGTCTCTCTTTCCCTCTATTCGACCCGTCAGTATCAGATTCTCCAGGCCCTTCTGACTTATTATGTGTCCCAGAGATTTCAGTTACCTCTTCCTGAGATTAAGTATAAGCCTCCTCCTTGTTTGAAACCTCTCTAAGATCTCATCGTTACTCACGCGCTCGGTCCATGATATTCTTAGCATCCTTCTGTAGAACCACATCTCTGTCACCTCGAGTCTCTTCTTCATCTTTGAGGAAATCATCCAACATTCGTTGCTGTAAAAAGGACAGATGTCACGTAACAGTTCAGTATTCGTTTTTTTTGTTACCAAAGATATCCTCCTGTCTCGCAGTACTCTGCCCAGCTTTTGGAATGTGTCCTAGGCCATCCCAATACGCTTACGGATCTCAGTGTCGCGCTTACCGTCCTCTGTCAAGACACTTCCCAGGTATTTATACTTCCGCGTCTGCTTGATTCTAGTGTTCCAGACCTGAAAATTGCATTTCGGGCTCATCCTCAACCATGCAATCTGACTTATTGCAGTTTAAACTTAGTCCCTTTTTCTCACTCTCCGTTGCTACCTTCTGTAGGAGATTTTGTAATTTCATTTCAGTGTCTGCTATCAGTACTTCAGGTCACGCCAGGGGTCCCATTGGCGTCCTATAGGCATTACGTTATGTAGTATCAATGGTGTATCTAGGGCTAGATAGCTAGACGGAGACCCTCTTTTGATTGGTTGAGCATGACGATAAACTACAACCAGCAGCAAGGCCTCTGATCGGGAGATTGGAGGTTTTTAAGGAGCGTGGAACCACCTCTTAATTGCTGGTCCTGGTTGTGACGGTAAACTACAACCGACAGCAAGGTTTCTGATCGGGAGATTCGAGGTTTTTGAGGAGCTTGGTACCACCTCTTAATTGCTGGTCCTGGTTATGACGATAAACTACAACCGGCAGCAAGGCCTCTGATCGGGAGATTCGAAGTTTTTGAGGAGCGTGGAACCACCTCTTAATTGCTGGTCCTGGTTATGACGATAAACTACAACCGGCAGCAAGGCCTCTGATCGGGAGATTCAATGTTTTTGAGGAGCTAGGAACCACCTCTTAATTGTTGTTGTTCCCACGGCCAACCCGACTCGGTGTAGTAGCACCTGCTAGGGTCGCAGCTATGGATAAATAGTGAAACCCCTTAAACAAAAATAAAATACTATGAAAGTATAAAAATACATTTTAATAGTAAAAAAAAACAAACTAGCCAGATCTACAAATCAACAATTCGCCCTTGCATGGAGTATTGCTGCCATATATGGTCTGGTGCCCCTTCTGTTTGCCCCGGGGTTCTTGATAGGCTCCAGAGGCGGATATGCAATGTAGTTGGCCCTGCTCTGGCGTCTCGTCTACAGTCACTTTCTCACAGACGCGCCGTCGCCTCCCTCTGTCTGTTCTACAAATACTTTCGTGGAAATTGCCCCGAGGAGCTGCATTCGCTGGTTCCCAGACGTCATGAGTTCAAGCGCCATACGAGGCTGGCATCCCGCTCTCACCCCTTCACTGTCGAAACTCCTAAATGTAGCCGTCTCTTCTACTCCAATAGCTTCATATCTTGCACCTCTCGCATGTGGAACTCCCTTCCCTATTCCTGTTTCCCTGTGAGCTATAATCTCCAGCTATTCAAGTGTAATGTCAATCGATATCTTCTGTTGCCTTGATCTATCCACTACCCTCATCCTTTCTTCTATCACTCCTATCTGATCTTGCTCTAAATTTTCTGTAACCCCTTGCGTCCTTGTGGCTTCCCGCCTTGCTTGGGGTGAAATGCTTAAATATATATATATATATATATATATATATATATATATATATATAAACATATACATATAGTAAGAGGAGCATCAATACATTTTTAAAGCAAAATGGCCAATAATACATTTTATCTGTATTTTAAAGCAGACAATAGTGTTCAAAAGTTATTTAGTTGAAACCATAAAATTGTGTTCAAATTATTTAGATTTTGGCATTAAATAACCCGTAGTAGTTAAATAACCCATAGTAGTTGATATGCCGCTAAACAAAATCAACCAGCCAACCAACTGACTAACCAGACAACCAATATGAAAGAACTCTTTCATGATTTTAATCCATATAATATCCTACAATTTCTTAAAGAAATCAAACTGTATTCCAAAATATAATTAAAAAACTACAATATAAAACACACATATTACCACCTCTAGTAATTATGTTCACACAAACTTGTATATGCATAAAAGCTGAGTATCATCTACCATGTATTCAACTGTGGAAACAGAATAACATCTATTTTCATTACTTCGAAGTTCCCAAGAAAATTACATTTCAGCATTGAATGACGCATAAGGAGTTGATATGCCATTAAACAAATCAATCAACCAACCTCACATATATACAATTCCATGAAAAAGTGAAAATATTTTTCTTACGACGCCTTTCCTCTTTTAGGACTTCATCGGAATAAAGTTACGTTTACATTGATATGGTTACACATGCACATGAAGGGGAGAGAACGATGAAATTTTAAATTTCAATTGTTTTAAATTTAAATTTATTTTTTAAAAGTTAAACAATTGTTTAAATTAAACTTAATAGAAAAAATAAATTAAATTTAAAAAATATACAAATTTATAATTTCAGCGTCACATGAAAATTTGTTTCCATTTTTTCATAGATTTTCGTAAAATTGTTCTTCATATATCAAAATGTATACATAATTTTTCAATATACCGTAATTCCCCATATATAATACGCCTTCATCCATAATACGTACCCCTAAAATTGTGCTGAAAGTGTTGGAAAATGCTTCTACTCACGCATAATACGCAACCCTTGTTTGGTAATCAAACCCTATAAATTCTATGTCTTCAATTTCATTACGGCCAGCGTTTCTCTTATTTGCCAAATGGTTTTAAACAGAATAATATTATTCTAATTTAGTTTTATGATCATTCTTATTTTATTTTACGGCAATTTTTTAAAGATTTTTTGTAGCTGTGCATAATACGCACCCCTGATTTTGCTTATTTTTTTTTTTTAGAAAAAATGCGTATTATACATGGGGAATTACTGTAATTCAATGAAATAAGAATATTATTTTAGTCTGAGGAAGTCCTTTCGCAAGGACGAAATGCGTTACATGTATTTTCCACTTTGTCATTCAATTAACGACAAATAATTTAATTTCTCATAAGGAATATGATATGCAAACTCTAAAGCCACAGAAAGTTTTTTTTCAGCAGAAGAATTATTTTTAAGAGTTGATGAGAGTCTGTATTTGTTGGAAAAATATTTGTATATTTGCTGCTCAGCAAATATCTTGATGGACAGTGACAGCTGATCTCTCCTCTGACCAAACTTTGCCCAGTGGGGAAAGGTCTGGCTGAGATCATTCAATACAAACATTGCACTTGTAACATTTCGTCATCGCCGGGAAAACCTTAAACTGTCA
Organism: Acanthosepion lycidas; assembly: GCA_963932145.1. NCBI lineage: Eukaryota > Metazoa > Mollusca > Cephalopoda > Sepiida > Sepiidae > Acanthosepion > Acanthosepion lycidas. The sequence continues at coordinate 19,244,579 of OZ010592.1, forward strand.
TCAGTCCTGATGAGGGATCATATCCTCAGAGAGATTCCTTGCCTCGAGCTGTGTCTAAAGCTCCTTCCCGACCTCAAATGGAACGCAGATATTCGTGCCATCGCAAAAAGATGCTGCAAGAATGGTCGGTTCATTGTATTGCTCCTGAAAATACCGAATTCCTGCTGTCATGCTCTATCGTTATCGAGTCAGGTCAAACTAAGAATGGAGTGCTGCTGCTATATATGGGATGGTGCTGTCCAAACCTCACCGTCTAACCTCGATAGAATTTAAAAGCCCGTGCGTGGCCTTATGGATGATGAATTATTCTCCATTCTTTAGTCCTTATCCTACAGACGAAGCGTTGCCAAACTATCACGAGGATATCTCTCTTACTATGGCGCATGTTCGGACAAGTTACATTCCATAAGTGATTTTATAAAATCAAGCCAAAGCCTTTTTTAACAGTGAAAACCCTGATGTATGCGCCGAATCTAAGGTTTTTGGTCGAAACTTGATTTTCAACCGAGCAAAGAGAGTCGACTGTTTTACAGCCTTGATGTTAAGACTGAAGGGAATAATAATAATAATAATAATAATAATAATAATAATAATAATAATAATAATATTAGTTCAACAAAAGCAACTGCCCGTACCAAACAAGCTGATGTAGACAAAACTTTTACGCAGCAGTGTCTACATAATGAAGCGTTAAGGGCTGAAACTGAAGGTTTTATTCTTGTTGCACAGGACTAATGTTTGCTCACTAGAAATTAGTCAAAAATGCAGATTCTGTGATACAATTGGCACCAACTGAATATAAAAAGCAGGCGAATATCTGCACTGGAAAATCTGTAACTTTTACGGAAAGAAAATTCCAAGCCTTCTTTATTTTGTACCCTGGAAAGTTCACCTATCTCTTTCTGAAATTAACTATAAGTGTCCATTTTGTTTCAATTATCTATAAAACTTTATCGTTGTTCACATGTTCGGTCCATGGTATTCTCAGAAGGCTTCTGCAAAACCACGTTTGTGTTTTCATCAAGTCATTTATTCAACTGTGAGGAGATTGTCCAGCATTCATTGCCTTATAGAAGGACTGATATTGCGTAACAGTTCAATAATCTTTTCTTTGTTTTTAACGAAATTTTCCTGTTTCTTAATACTTTGCTTAGCTTTTGGAAGGCATTTTTTGCTATTTGAATGTGCCTTCGAATTTCAGTGTCGTACTTTTTGTCCTCTGTTAAAACACTTCCCGGATATTTAAATTGCTGTACTCGTTTGATTTGTAATTTGCATTTTGAACTGTCCCCCTTTTGCTAACAATCATGCATTCTCCCTTTTTGCAATTGATATTCAGTCCTTTCTTCTCGCTTTCCTTCACTACCTTCTATAGGAATTCTTTTAGTTTCCTTTTTGTTTTTATTATTAGGTTGGTGCAAAAATAATGACGTAATAATATCGTTTTTTGACGTATTTTTTAACGTCAAAAAACGACATTATTACGTCATTATTTTTGCACCAACCGAATATCAACACTGTCATGTGCATATTGTTGTAGGGGACGAATTAATAATTCTCAGTATACAAAGAACTGATACACCTCTATTAAATGGACTCTTCCAGTAGTAATTATCAATGGTGCTGGTCTCAGGGGACATGCGATCCAGCAAGTGTCAAGACGTCTAAATCTGCTTTCGGGTAGACAGGAACCCAAACCCGACCCCGTACATACTCGAGCCTACGGGCTTCGATCGCTCCACATAAATATCAACCTTGTGCCACATCCTGCCTCGTGAGGAGGTCGGGTAAATATCGCTTGATTTCCAGCTAGCATCAAGACGTCGAACTCTCTGCTTTCGGGTAGAGAGGAGCCCAGACGATGCTATGACGAAAGGAAAAATCTCGTCTGCAGAGGTAGACAAAACCGATCCCGTGCATGCGGGATCTACGGGGAATTTTAGCTCGAGCCTACCGGCTTGGGTCGCTCCACATAAATATCGACCTTGTGCCACATCCTGACTCATGAGGAGGGTCTGGTAAATACCACTTGATTTCCAGACATCGAACTCCTCTGCCTCCGGGTAAAGAGGAACACAGACAAAGCTATGCCGAAGAGCAGAGTCTCGTCTAGGAAGGTAGACAAACCCGACCCCCATGTTGCCCGAGCCAACGGTCTCGCATCGCCCCATATAAAAATCGGACTTGTGTCACAGTTTGCCTCGTGGGAAGGTCGGTTAAATACTGGCTTGCTTTTCAGCTTCAGTCAAACTTGTAAATATCTACTTGTATTGCTCTTGTTTAAAATAAAGCCTTATTCTTTGTAATTTGCCGTTGTTGTTATTTTCAATAGCCACCCCGGACAACATTACAAAACATACCTTATGTTGTTAAGATTGTGGCCTTCAATAACAAATCCTGGAAGAACTTCTAATTCTCTCAGAATCACCTCACTGGAGAGGTTGAATAAATCAGGTGAGAAGATATATCCTTGACTTAAACATATTTTAATTTTTGTAAATTTACTAAAATCATTTTCTCTTCGTATGAAGGGGGTTTGCTGCCAGTACAGGTTCTGGATTATTCGAATATCCTTCTCAAAACTATCGGTAAATAAAATAACAGATTTGCAGATTCTCATTAATATGTAACGCTTTCGCTTCTTTTCTTTCACTCTCTGATATCAAAAAGATGTACAGGATTCCAACCCACCTTTCAGATCTGCATATATATATATATATATATATATATATATAGTAGGACTCTATTGGATATTAATTCCTTGTGAAATTCAAACTATCTCTCTTGCATTGACAAGCTCCAGGCCGAATATCCCGGAGGGTAAAATGGCCATCAAAATGGGGTATCATTGAGTTTCATCTTTATGCAATTCATATATATATATATATATATATATATATATATATATATATATATATATATATATATATATATATATATTATGAATTGATGTGAGTTTGTGACCCTGGGTTTCACGCTTTTGCGATCGTCAGACAAATGTTAGCTCTATCTTTGATATTGTCCGCTTTCTAATAAGTACCGCGCATATAATATATAAATAATAATATATATGGTATATTACATATATATATATATATATATATATATATATATATATATATATATATATATTTATGTACACACACTTTTCATAAATATATATATATTTATATATATATATATATATATATATATATATATATATATGCACACACACACACACTCACACACACACACACACACACACACACACACATATATATATATATATATATATATATATATATATATATATATATATATATATAAGTGTGAAGCTTAATATTATTAGACATATTAAAAGCGAGGCAACCAGTTTCACTCCCGCTCGGGAGATTTAACTTAAATTAAAAACACTAGGAAATGTGCAATGAGAAGGAAAATGGGAAGAAAAAATGAGCTCAAGGAACAGGAGATAAGTAACAGCGAGACCCCAACAAACATTCACGCTGTTTTTTCTCCCCCTTTTCCTTCTCATTGCACATTTCCTAGTGTTTTAATTTAAGTTGAGTATTAAGCTTCACACTTTTATTTCTATTATTAAATTTTTTACCAACAAAAATATTTTCAAATATATACATGTGTGTGTGTGTTATAATAAATGAAAACAATCAATATATTTACAATAAAATACACACTGTTTCATGAATTATCTGAAACAGTATCCCTGTTGAGGTAACAGTTTTTCGGCCGGACAACTTACCCTCCTTCTTCGTTTATATACCGTATCCGCTAACCTTTAGAGAGTTCCAAAGGAAACCCGTTATTTCATTTGAGGAGGCGAAGAATTTGTTCTTTCTATGGTTTTGTTGTTAGGTACGTGGTTATTTAAAAAAAAAAAAAAAAAAAAAAAGAAACGAGAGAAGACATATTATTTCTCGCTTTCTATCATATGCGTACATTGAAAAACAACATTTATTTATCTTGCGATGTATTCTGTGACGATTATCTTGATTTTGTCTTGCAGAAATATATGTATTCTTTTTGTATTTATCCCATCCCGTTCTTCGATGCACGATGATACTTGTAATAAAAATAATTATTCTACCTATCTATCTATCTATCTATCTATCTATCTATCTATCTATCTATCTATCTATCTATGTCCGTCGTTTCATATCTATCTATGTCCGTCGTTCCATATCTATCTATAAAAAATATGCAATTGCTCTTTATTTAACCCCCATAACACATAGAGTAAGTATTATATAATTTTACTCTCTTATTCACATATTCACTAATATACATATATATATATATATATATATATATATATATATATATATATATATATATAAGAAATTTCCTTTCCCATCCTCGTTTTTCTCCTGTGGATCCAGGAATTTTTGAACTCAGAGACGACAATCCTCCATATATATATATATATATATATATATATATATATATATATATATATATAAGTTTGTGTACGTGTGAGGCCATGTGTTTGCATGCGCACGCGCAGTGTGTAAATAAAATCCAAATTTTTAGAAGGGCAACAAAAACTAAACTCACGCACAAACCCAATTTCAGAAGCATTCTCTCTCAGTCTCTCCACATTCTCCACCTAGAATCACAACAAAATATGAATTAAAATTCAGTCTATATAGGAAACATGAAAAGAAAATGATAAATGAACTCAGAATAAATATGAAATCATCGAATCTCATCTCTTATATGAAAACCGTTCGCCATCTTGTTTTTTTCTTCTTTCAATTCCATGTAAAAGCAGCTCAGGTCAAGTTGGTTCCAAGTGCAAAAGAACGATATCTTTCCACACCCCCCGCCTAACGTGGTTTTCCCAACGCAGAAAACTGATTAAAGAAAAATACGGAGGAAAAACTTTTTCATACAGTGTTTGTTTGGTTTTTTTTTTTTTCATCTTATATTGCGTTTTTGACAGTATTTCCACAATTTTTTTGCTCTTCGTTGCCTAGATCATCGTCTTTCGTTTCCTTCTCTGTCTGAAAGAATCGAAACTATACCGACTGCTAATGGAATATAGAGATGAGTCTGTCTATCTATCTATAGTAGAAACCTCATTTATATTAGGTTGGTACAAAAATAATGACGTAATAATGTCGTTTTTTGACGTAAAAAATACGTAAAAAAACGATATTATTACGTCATTATTTTTGTACCAACCTAATAGCATTTAGATTGTTATCACAACGTTTCAGCCGTTGAAACCCAGAGCCTTGTAACTGAACTTTTCATGACATCTACTTCCCATGTCTAGGTATATCTCGTATAGTTCTTATCTTTACTACTTCTTAGTTATTACACGTCCCGTTTCGACTGGGTCCAAGTACTCATTTCTTGTCCCAGCACTCATAATTACACTTCCACTAAATTCAAGAATCAAAACATTTGAACTCATGATTACCATGCTACAAAATTCAAGAATCAAACTATTTGAGCTCATGATTACAATATCACTAATTTCACGAATCAAAGCACTTCTAGGCTATTGTCTCGTGGGGAACTTGGAGCCTTAAACCTAACCTACCTGCTGCTGAATATTTTTGCTTCTTGTCATGCTTGCTGAAGGTTTTTCTTTTGCCACAGCTACTGTTGAAGGCCTTCTGTTATAGGCCCTTCTTTATTAGCGGCTCTCATATCATATATTGCAATGCTAGGCCTACTAATGAGATCCTTAGAACCTAGAATTTGCGATGATTGTTTTTGAAAAATTCCCCGAGTCTGTGACTCCTCAACCTAAAAATTGGAACAGAATCTATTTCTAGTATGAATATGCGATATTGATAATAATAACATTATATATGGGTGATGACAGAGATGTTTTTGAAATTTGAAAGGTGAGGCAGTCTATGGATCTTTGGTGTCACATTAGAATATTGGCAAGGCACCAAATCGGAAAATATCTGGTTTACCTGACTTGAACGTATTTCTAACCTGTATGATTATGCGCTGTTTTTAGGAAAATCTGTCAGCGTATCGCAGACATTTGGCTGTGATGCATGTGCCTGTTATACGCATATCAGAATGGACTATACATAATTATAATTATTACAATTTATTGGTGTGCTGCTTTCTAGATCGACAATAAAAATACATAAGCGTATAGATTCGGCGTCACCTTTTGATTATCGGATTTTTGAAAGGGCGAAGGTAAAACGTGGACCAATAAGATGGGAGATGAAGGTTAGAATTGAAAGGCATTTGGTAGTGTGTCGAGGACGAGGCTTCAGCTAGTCTCTCTTAAATACTTCCATAAGTGACTTCATAAAAGCAACCCAAACATCTATTTCAAAACTCAACAAGGAACCCTGTCTTTGAACTTTGTGGACTCTGATACATGAGCAGAACATCTGAAGTCGCAACTTGATTTTCAACTGATCAAAGAGACTCGACTGTTTTACATCTTTGAAGATGAGACGAAAGGGAATAATAATAATAATAACACCCACTCTCTGTCTCTAAACTCTTTCTGCTTACAGCCATTTCACATTGAAACGATCACCGATGTTAAGCAACATCAAGCGTGGTTCAGTTCCTAGATGGGTGACCGCTTGGGAATACCAAGCGCTGTAAGTTTGGGCGTGCGGGTGGTGTAATGGATAATGACACGGAATTGTTAATCGGAGAGCCGAGCTCGAACTTTGGTTGGATTCGTTATATTCAACGCGCGAATAGCCCTGGGAAAGGTATGAATCCACCTCTTCTCCCCCTAGCTATCAGTTAATTAGTAATACTTGTATCACTAATCATTACTATCTAAAAAAATTCTTGCAATCTAAAAATATTCTCTGGCTTTAAATAACTTGCAAAGGCTTGATAAACCGTACAAAACGAATCAATAATATAAAAAAAAACTATGTCGATTTAATATGCTCGATAACGTTCTAATAAAATATTCTTTTACTGCAAATCTTAGTTAAGTGACTTGGTAAAGGCTTGTATCAAGCAACAAATCAAGTTGAAAATAAATAAAAGCCCAGATAGGCATGACACTAAACGCGTACTGGGATAAAAAAAGATGCCTTTAGAAAAGCTAGACAAAGTATTGAGAAACAGGAAAATTATGTTAAAAACGGAGATAAGGTTGTTGAACTGTTATGTAATATCAATCCTATTATATGGCAGTAAATACTGGACAATCTCCTCACAGAATAAGAGAAAACAGGCAACAGAAATATGGTTCCACAGAAGAATGCTGAGAATTCGATGGATGGAGCGCGTAAGAAATCTTAAGGACAATCGAAACACAAAGGAAATTCATATACAATAACAAAAAGAGTAATATTTTAATGTTTTGTGATGTCAACGAACACTCGTTGCCAGTTTGTGAGGGCAACGAATGCTCGTTGTAGTAGAGACTTTGTAATTGCTGCTATAATTATAGTAACGCTGTTGAACAATACTAGTGTCAGACGCCTTTGAATAGCACTCGCTAAAAGTACTTGCTCGATAATACTCACTCGTATAGTAACCACCAAATAGTAATCCGTATAGAGAAATAGTATAGTGAATAGAGTAGAGAATAGCGATCCGTATAGTAATAGAGGATAGAGTAGAAATGGTGATAATTTAGACGTCACGTTACTTTCTACTTATGTGTTTCCCCCATGGTCACGTGATCCACTTACTTCAATAATGGGATCGCTTGCGTTTGTTCACTGGCGATCTATGTTCAAAGTTAAGTGTCGGCAGCGACACTTTATTCCTATATAACATAATGAGTAACAGGACTTGCCCCGCATGACAATAAGTATTTTTTTAAACACTCTTTACGAGAAAATAGTATTACACATACAAAAAGGACTTCCTATCATAAAAATCTGAAGTGTTATTTTTTAAATTTAGACAGTGGATGACCTGTAACATCTAGCTTACTTCTTCACTTCTATTTTTGTTTTTTTGTTGTTGTTTTTTAAATCGGTTTCACCGCATGAAGGCAGTAAAGCCACTAAAACACAAGGGGTTACAGGGTGTGAAAGAATTAGGAACAGAAACATTAGTAATGAGCGGGAAGAGAAAAAGATAAATCGGGAGGACAGTAGAGAGCGATTGCATTTGAATTTTTGCAGATTAAAGTTGGCTGGAAAGCATGGAGTCTGAAGGCAGTCCCACAAATGGAAGAAGTGTGAGAAAAGAAACTGTTAGCATAGAATTTATAGCTACATCTAGCCAGCTCAATTGTAAATTCATAAGATCCCGACACCAGTCTAGTACTGCTCTTAAATTCAAAAACTCTAAGTACCATAGCGAAGAAGTCATTCTAAATTTTTTAGATTTTTCATATTATCATATATATATATGGTCATCCACAAGCATACTGTTTCGCAGCTCCTCAGAATGGATAGACATGCTTCAAGCCGGAATCGAAACCCGACCGATTTGACATCAGTCGGAGCCTCTCACTCTTAGGCCATCAGCGCACGCTAGAGAGAAAAGCAATTTTTAACGCATTATATACAAGACATAAGCATTACCGACTACCAATTCATAGTGAATAGCTTTTAGAATTAATCAGCAGTAGCCGACAAATTCCCTTCTTTTTTAAAGTGCCCAACCTATGTCTGTGGATTATATATATATAATCCACAAACAGACGGTTTCGCTGTATCACAGCGCATCAGTGTGATTAAACATCCGATCGCTTCAAGCCGATGCCGAAACCCGACCGATTTGGCACCAGTCAGACATTCTAGCCTATCAGCGCCCGACAGAAAGAAAGGCTAATTTTTACGTATTTATTTTTTCATAAACACGCTAGTGATCCAGAGAACTCAATCTGTTAGGAGTCTTGCATTATCAGCAGTAAAAGTCACAGTTTAGAAATTCGCGAAGACACGAACACTTAAAATTTCATGAGGTTATATTTATTTCGTTAGGGTCTTAAAAAAGGTCCCAGTTCATCACACCTTCAATTGAAAGTCTGATGAATTGGGCCTTTTTTAAGACCCTAACGGAGTATATATAACATCATGAAATTTTAAGTGTTCGTGCCTTTTATAATAATAATTATTGCTCTGTCTCTGACAGAGATCTCCATGGATTTATATCCTTTTGGATATATTTATACTGATCACTAATATAATCATGATATATATATATATATATATATATATATATATATATATATATATACTCGCTCAACTCTCCCGTTGAATTCGACGTATGAGGGTCAAACAGATCAGTTCCTACAGCCCGACAACAGCACATGAGATTTGATTTCCTTTTTGAAGAGCCGAATACAGAGATCTGA
>OZ010592.1:19258849-19368849 GCA_963932145.1 Acanthosepion lycidas
AGAAGCTGTCCGGGAAACGGGCAAGGGGAGTAAGCTACAGCGCCAGTCTTCTCCCCAGATCACCGCTGAACAAGGCGCTACCCGCAGTGAGCGTGCGGATTAACGGGCGTGAGCGCTTCGCGCTTGTAGACACCGGGTGCACCCGGACCCTTGTGCGCAAGGCATGTTGTGACACGTGGGATGAGAAAAAGATTCCAATTCTGACTGTTGGCGGGGGCTCGCTAGCCTCTTGTGGAGTGAGCGTCATCCGCGCAAGCATCGGCGATGGGCCTGCAGTAGCCGTACAAGCCCTGGTCGTGGACGGAGAACTGCTCGGCTATGATCTGCTCCTGGGAATGGACGTCATCAAAAAAGTGGGTGGCGTCCATGTTGACGAAGAGGGTCGGGCGCGTTTCACTGAAACTGGTCTTGCTCTAAGTGCAGCAATGGAGCTAGAACGGCCTGACTTTCGTGCGGAATTCGACCAGCGCACAAAGTCCTGGACAGTTTCCTGGAAATGGTCGGACGATCAACCGCCAGAGAAGCTGTACAACAGTGTGCCAGAGTATAAAATCCCCCCGCTAGCTCGTGCGGAATACGACAAGGAGTTGCGAGCCTGGATTAATAACGGGTGGTTGGTTCCTTATCCAGAGAAGGAATTGGGGCCCCCGAAGGGCCTGATCCCGCTAATGGCGGTTCTCCAGCACAACAAACAAAAGGTGAGGCCGGTGCTCGACTATCGGGAACTGAACGAGCACGTGGACCCTTTTACAGCCCGCGCGGACGTGTGTACCGAGAAGCTAAGGGAATGGCGACAGGCAGGATCAAATGTATCTGTGCTGGATCTTCGCAAAGCATACCTTCAAGTGCGTGTGCACCAATCACTGTGGCCCTATCAAACTGTGCTTATCAAGGGGCAAAGGTATTGCCTGACCCACATGGGGTTTGGACTCAATGTGGCGCCATCAATTATGCAGATGATTGTTGACGCCATTCTGACGAAGGATGAGCGTATACGGCGGGCAACATCTGCATATATTGATGACGTGTACGTGAACGAGGGAGTCATATCTGCGGCGCGCGTGAAGGAGCATCTCTACAACTTTGGCCTCCTCAGCAAGGAACCGGAGAGGCTGCAGGATGGTGCACGGGTGCTTGGTTTGCAGGTCTGGGGAGAGGATGACGTTCTGTATTGGAAACGGGGAAACGAGGTCCCAGACATGCCCACCGTTGTCACGCGGCGAAGCATATTTTCCTTGTGCGGCAAGTTAGTTGGGCACCTTCCTGTAGGTGGCTGGCTGCGTGTTGCAGTGGCGTTCATCAAGCGGAGAGCATCTGATGTCACCACTGGATGGGATGACGAAGTTCACGACGCCCCTCTCCTCACCATGATGAGGGAGGTCCTCGCTAGAGTACGCAAGGAAGACCCAGCGCGGGGCAGATGGTGCGTCGACAGCCAAGACCTCAGTGTGTGGGTTGACGCAAGCTCTCTTGCAACTGGTGTATCGATAGTTCACGATGGAGCCGTGGTGGAAGATGCTTGCTCGTTACGTCCAGAAAAGGACTCCCAGCACATAAACCTAGCAGAGTTCGATGCTGTCATCAAGGGGATCAACTTGGCGATCCTCTGGAAGTCGACCACCCTGCGTCTGTTCACGGATTCCGCTTGCGTCTATAAGTGGATCTCGGATACCCTTACCGGGAGGGCCAGGGTGCGGACTAAAGCCGCCAGCGAGATGCTTATCCGACGACGGCTCGACACGATCGTGAAGCTGGTGCAAGAGTACGCACTGACAATGGAGGTGTCCCTGGTCAAATCTAGCCTCAACAAGGCAGATTGTTTAACGAGGGTGCCCCAAAGGTGGCTTGACGCCACTAAGAAAGCTATTGAGCCGGTGCAACCCGCCTGCGCTGCGTCCATGAGTCCCGTTCGATCTAATCGGATCAAAGAAGTCCACCAACAAAGCGGGCACCCCGGAGTCAAGCGGACCCTGTATTTCGCCAAGTTGGTTGACCCAGGAGTACAAAAGACAGACGTCAGAAGAGTGGTCAGAAACTGCGTGGCGTGCCAGTCTATAGACCCAGCACCCGTAGATTGCACAATTTTGTTTCGAAATTCAATACTGAACCACTGATGGATGGGTTAAATAGATTGCACAATTTTGTGTCGAAATTCAATACTGAACCACTGATGGATGGGTTAAATAGATTGCACAATTTTGTTTCGAAATTCAATACTGAACCACTGATGGATGGGTTAAATAGATTGCACAATTTTGTCTCAAATTAAATACTGAACCACAGAGGGGAGGGTTAAATAGATTGCACAATTTTGTGTCGAAATTCAATACTGAACCACTGATGGATGGGTTAAATAGATTGCACAATTTTGTTTCGAAATTCAATACTGAACCACTGATGGATGGGTTAAATAGATTGCACAATTTTGTCTCAAATTAAATACTGAACCACTGAAGGGAGGGTTAAATAGACTGCACAATTTTGTGTCGAAATTCAATACTGAACCACTGATGGATGGGTTAAATAGATTGCATAATTTTGTTTCGAAATTCAATACTGAACCACTGATGGATGGGTTAAATAGATTGCACAATTTTGTTTCGAAATTCAATACTGAACCACTGATGGATGGGTTAAATAGATTGCACAATTTTGTTTCGAAATTCAATACTGAACCACTGATTGATGGGTTAAATAGATTGCACAATTTTGTCACAAATTAAATACTGAACCACTGAAGGAAGGCTTAAATAGACTGCAGTATTGTGTGCCGAAATTCAATACTGAACCACTGAAGGAAGGGTTATATAGACTGCACAATTTGGTCTCGAAATTCAATACTGTCCCACTGAAGGAAGGGTTAAATAGACTGCACAATTTTGTCTCGAAATTCAATACTTAACCACTGAAGGAAGGGTTAAATAGATTGCACAATTTGGTCTCGAAATTCAATACTGAACCTCTGAAGGAAGGGTTAAATAGACTGCACAATTTTGTCTCGAAATTCAATACTGTCCCACTGAAGGAAGGGTTAAATTGAATGCATAATTTTGTCTCGAAATTCAATACTGAACCACTGAAGGAAGGGTTAAATAGACTGCACAATTTTGTGTCGAAATTCAATAGTGAACCTCTGAAGGAAGGGTTAAATAGAATGCACAATTTTGTCTACATTTTTCTGCTTTAAAAATAAAAAAGTAAGCAATATTTGTTTCAAATTAAATTAAGTAAACGTTAGATTTTCTAATTTTCATCAAATAACTTGAAAAAGGTATAAATTATTTTTTGTAAGATATTTAAAAGAAGAATTTAAAATTTTGTTTACATATTTTAGAAAAATGGCGGAAATATTCAGTTTTAATGGTATTCCACTGACGCAAAAATAAATTTCTAAAAAGGATGAAAAAATTTAATAAAATAAGAAAATAAAACCCTCTTAATAATAACATAAAGATTTATACGATATGTTTTTCATATTTAAGGTCTTTTTTCATGATATTCTGTTTTATAGCGAAAGAGTGGTGATACCTACACTAGATGCAACAATCACATTGGGTTACATTTAGTATTACTTTGCTTCATCTTTCACTGATCTGTTCACTTTCTCGTTCTTTCCTTTTCTGTTTATACTTCGATCTCTCTTTCTCATTCGCTTTTCTTCGGAATTGTTCTGTCTCTGAGTATTTTTTTTTTTTTATTCGAAATCGTATTCGTGTCTTTCTGTTGAATTCTATTTTTTAAATTTTATATATATATATATATATATATATATATATATGTATATATATATACATATATATATATATATATATATATATATATATATCTTTCATTTTTTATTCTTTTTCTTTTTTTTCCATAACAAATTTTTCTTTTTTCTTTCATTTTAACTTTTTCTTTTTTTCTTTCTCATTTTTCTTTGATTCCAACTTTTTCTTTATTTTTTTTGTCAAATTTATATTCCTTGCATCATTTCTTTTCCATTAGTTTTCTCTTTCGTTAATTTACTTTTTTAATTTCTTTCTTTCGTTTGTACAAGCCGCATTTTAGTTTTTGAATTTATCCTATTTCTATCTCTTTCATTTCTTTTTCATTTTCCGCTACATCTTATTCTTGATATATTTTTGCAAAATTCATTATCTTTTACGTTGTATTCTTTCTTTGATGATATCTACTTTTTCTTTTTATCTCTTTCATATCTTATCTTTCTCTGCATCTTTTTCATTCTTTTCTTTTTCAAATTTTATTATTTCTTTTTTATTAATTCGTGATTTCTTTCTTTCTTTCTTCAAATATATATTTATTTATTCTCACTGCGTATCTCTTTCGGCTTTCTTTCCCTTTTAATTTTCTTTCCCTACATTTTGCTTTTATTTTCTTTCCTTCTTTTCTTTCTTTCTTTCTTTCTTTCTTTCTTTCTTTCTTTCTTTGTAACTCTTCACTATAATCTCTGACATTTGAATCGACGCTTGCCTTGTAAACAAGCAACCATATGCCCAGAACTAACCGCACCAAATGGAGATATTCCATTGGACGGATCAATATCGGAATCATGCCAGCGACGAACAAATTTTAAAGGAACGTATGTAAACACATAATAAAAACAACTTGCACACAGACGATGAAAAATTATATATATATATATATATATATATATATATATATATATATATATGTGTGTGTGTGTGTGTGTGTGTGTGTGTGTGTGTGTGTATGTATATATATATATATATATATATATATATATATATATATATATATATAAAGAACAAATAGAAAACGTATATTCATCTAACATGTTTCACTTCGTGTAACTTTAATAAAATTAAATCATTAGATTGAAAAATGTTTCCTATTTGTTCTTTATCTTATCACTAAAAGTGTTAACTGTCGAATTAATATATATATATATATATATATATATATATATGTGTGTGTGTGTGTGTGTGTGTCTAGAAAAACGGTAGTCAATATGCCTACAACTCAGAGAAAAGAGGAAGAAGAGAAAAATGGTTAAGGAGTGAGTGTAAAGGAAAAATAACCACATTTGACACACCTTTTACTTGTATTAATTATATATATATATATATATATATATATATATATATATATATATGCGTGTGTGTGTGTGTGTGTTTGTCTATTGGTTGTGTCATTTTCGTTTTTATGAACCAATTATAATGACGAATACATCGTACTAATTACTAATCATAAGTGGCAGTTAAATCGCAGCTGATTACAGGGAGTGAAAGAAAATGAGAAAACTTTAGTGATTAGAAGTGAGAAAAAGACGATAAAGGAAAATTTTTAAGGAAGATAGAATATAACGATTGACTTTGCATTTATAAACAGAGTACACTTACGTACAACATTGTTCAGCTCAAATAGCAGTGGCTTGACAAGGATAAATCGACATCACTGACCTTCAAATCCTGAACTCCATGAAAGAAAGTCAATGTGCTTGTATGTTGGGATCGTCGGGATATTATTCGGAGTTCTTAAAACGCATTGAAACGCTGAAAGCGCATTTATACAGCCACCAGCTGCAACGTGTCCGTAAAAGTTTGGTCAAAAAAACGGCTTGCGCTCAAGAGGAAAATGTCAGACTCCTCCATCAAACAAGAATAATCCAGTCAAAAAAAAAAAAAAAAGAAGAAATATTAGAACCCGGTTGGTCTGTTCTACCCAACTTGCCATGTTTACCTGAGCTTCCACGAACCGATTATTAACTTTTTCGATCACTCCCAATCAGGAAAGCATTCTCTAATCAAATCCAGATTCAAGACTTCGTCGAAAGGTTTTTTTTTCACATCAAAAACCCACGGAATTTTATTTGAAAGATATCGAAGAGCTGTCTGATTTGTGCCAACATATTACAAATACTGGTGAATATATAATTGAATAAAATGTTATTTTCTTTTTGAAGAATAAAGTTGATAAACAAAACTGGATATCATTTACAACTCAATATAATATATATATATATATATATATATATATATATATATATATATATATATATATATATATATATATATACCCATTCCAATCTTTTATTAAACATGATTGATAAGGCTTGTCTCTTCAGTTTATCTTGACAAAATAGGAGTTAATGTGCAAAATCAAATATATAATTCAATAAAATGTAAGTTTACTTTATTTTTTGAAGAATATAGTTGATAAGCATAATCGGAAAATATTTACAACTAAATCTAACATACCCCTCTCTCTTTCTTTCTTTATCTATCTACCTATCTATCTATCTATATATATATATATATATATATATATATATATATATATATATATATATGTGTGTGTGTGTGTGTGTGTGTTCCAAGGTTTTATTAAGCATAACTGATCATGCTTGTCTAATCAGTTTTTATTCCATTTATCCTGGCCAAATATGAGTTGATGGGAATAAAATCAAATATATAATTGAATAAAATTTTTGAGAGAATAAAGTTGGTAAGCAAAATCGGAAAATATTTACAACTCAGTCTAATATATATATCTATCTATTTATACATATACATATACATATACATATATATATATATATATATATATATATATATATATATATATATGTAGATATATATATATATAGAGAGAGAGAGAGAGGGAGAGAGAGACATAGATAAATATTTTGTGGGTCACTATATATATATATATATATATATATATATATATATGAAGAAATATAGTCTTAAGGTGTGCTATATTTATGAGATAAAGTGCTCAATATCAGAGATAGAGCGTGTGTAAATATAAAAGTAAACATTGAAGTCAACACTTCAGAGGCGACAGGCTGTTTCATGCTAGACGCAATCGTCAGGCCACGACGATTGGCCCGATGATTGCGTCTAGAATGAAACAGCCTGCCTAAGTGTTGACTTCAATCTTCACTTTTATATTTACACACACACACACGCACGCACACACACACACACACACACATATATATATATTCAAATGTTTTATCTGTCTATCTATTTTGGTCTGTTCATATCTATCTATCTATCTATCTATCTATCTATCTATCTAATGTCTACTACAACTCCATATTTTTATTCGCTGTTTTTTTCTTATGAACAAGTGTAGACAGTTTCGCCTATTGGCCGGTCCATACTCCTCCTTAGTCTTTTGAGCAGAAGCTGAGGTTTATTCCTTGTTCAATATTTAGTATTTGGTTTCCGGTTCCTTCTAAAATCTTTACATTGTCTTTCACTCTGTGTAGCCCCCTTGCGCCTTAGTGGTATTATCGCCTTGCTTGAGATGAAATGATTAAAAATGGAGAAAAGTTTTGACCAATTTCATTGTTGTAATTTTTGGAAATGCAATTTTATTTTAAGTGCACATTAATAATGTTGTACTAGATGTTGTACTAGAATGGTTTGGGCCAATATATAAAAGATATGTATTTAAAAATTTTTTTTCAAACATTATTTTAATAGAGGATTAGTGTAGGGATGACATAACAAAGACCAAAATAATATTAATTTAAACAAAATTTAAACACATTTTAACATGCTTTCTCCTATGGTGAAAAAAAATTTGGTTAATGCAGGTTGTTTTTTTTTTCCATAAAAACAACTTTATTTCGTACCGTACTTTACAATTAGTGCCATATATATGAAAAGATGCCGAAAATATCTCCGTTTGACCAAAAAGGGGTTCAAATAAAAGAAAAAAAAATTAGTGTTTGGTCAGATTTGGGGAAGCGAGTAAGGCTGAGAGCTTTTCAGCACCGTCTCATTGTATTTTATTATTATTTACTATTACTTGTTGAGAGTGAAATACATAAAGATACACACTTTTATATACTAATTATATTTATATATATATATATATATATATATATATATATATATATATATATATATATATATATACTTTCTTTCACTTTCTCTCTTAGTAACTCTCAAATAAATAATGGCCAGACATAAAATGTCTCAGCTTGCCTTTTATTCTACTTTTCAGTCTGCCTTGAGAAGTAAGATTCATCAAAGAAAGCGAATTACTTACTTACCTATGTCATTTTAGTCTATTGTACTCATAAATCAACTGTGCTCAGAATGTACCCAGTTAAAATAATAGCTTTACGCGGTGTCTGTCTACGCTCGGGCCTTCTTCAGTGGATAAAGACGTTGGTTAAATTCAGAGACTAGATCCAAAGAGTTGTAAGTTCAACACCAGCAGTGGTAAACCAAAACTTGGGTGTCTGTGGATTATATATATATATATATATATATATATATATATATATATATATATATATATATATATATATATATATATATATATTTATACTTTCTCAGTTTCTTCTTTAAATTATTTTATAATTTTAAACTTAATATAGATTAAATTTAAAATGGGTAATTTTTAATTTAATATTATAATTTAATATTATTACTTAGAATGAATTCTATTTTAGTCTAACCCTAACATTAAAGCATTAAATAATTATTATAACCTAAGTCTGTTGTCAAGTTTTTTGAATTCTCATATACTTGTATTTTGATTGTTCATTCCAACTTATGTAACTAGTGAGGGGTGTTTGATTGATTTGAACCTTTTAAAACCCTTTATTCTACATTCAACACCATCACTTGATAAGACACCAAGAGCGTTGAAACAAAATGGCTATTTTTGTAGCGATTTTATAACATATTTATGTTATAATTTTTAAATAAATAATTATATATATATATATATACACTGATCTGTCGTATGGACACTATACAATCTGCTACTGTCATCCTTATAATGTGTTAATCTTGGCAAGGGTCCGTACTAAGTAGCCGTTCATAACCTAGTCTATGGGCGGTGGAAAGTTAATATGACCACTTGCCAACATTAAAGCACCACTGACACGTCATATTGAATGTGAACTACAATCCTTTGAAATGACGAACAAGCGTTTCAAAAGCCTGGAGTTCAGCCCTTTTCAAACTGCGCTAACTGAACCAAATAATTATGCGTATACGCAACACTTGCATGCACTGATCTCTTTCACGACACTGAACCGTATGCGTCACCATCTAAAATCCGGAAACAGACAGTGCACTGGTATGAGTG
The DNA here is from genome assembly GCA_963932145.1 of Acanthosepion lycidas. Lineage (NCBI taxonomy): Eukaryota > Metazoa > Mollusca > Cephalopoda > Sepiida > Sepiidae > Acanthosepion > Acanthosepion lycidas. The sequence goes on from OZ010592.1 coordinate 19,267,931, forward strand.
TTACTACGTTAAAAGATGACCTAAGACTTTGAACATTTTATCAGAATGGCGCAATTTTATTTTAATATTATCAATATCAATACAATAAAAAATGATGTAAACGAAAAAAAGTAAGCTGACGCTGTTGACAATATTAATATCTCTCGCCATGATGAAAAAAGATTTTTACTATTCAATAAGAGGAAGACGGGATGCCATAACGACTAATGACAGGAAGAATGAAATTGGTGAACCAAGTTCAAACTCTGGTTAAAAATGATTTTATTCTTTTTGAATAAATGCCTCCACGCTCTCGGCTACAGTTCAATAGTACGTCAAGTTTTTGCTCTTGAACTCTGAAAAGTCGGAACTCTTTAATTTTGTAAAAAGTCCATCTGGGACGCCGACTTAAGAACCCAAACTCATTATAGCTTGGCGAGATGGCGATTATTTATCCCAAAACCAATTATTAAAATTATTACAGTTATTTCAATTATTACAATTATTACAATTATTTCAATTATAACAATTATTACAATTATTTCAATTATTTCAAATATAATGTTATTATTTCACGGCTTACCTACGGCAGATTATTTAAAGCCAGAAATTAGTTTTAGATTATACGAATTTTTAGTAGATAATAAAAGTTTTTATAGGTACAAATCTTACTAATTAACCTATAGCTGGTTGGAGCGGAGTCACATTCATAGCTTTCTCAAGGATATTTGCACGTAAGTAAATATAAGGAGTATCCGTCTATATCTCTGAGATGCGGTATTATGATTATTTATATTATTTACACTATTCGGACTGTTATCCTGATCTTTATTGCCATATTCACAAAGTTTCGGCCGTTGTACGCTCCGGCTTTCTTCAGGTGATTGGAATTTCGAACCGAACCGTTTATTATCGATGAGGATAACAGTTCGAATAATGTAAATAATTTAAGTAAATATAACGAACCCGAAAAAGAATTGGAACTCGGCTCTTCGAGTTCCAATTTCGTACCGTTATCCATTGCACCAACTGCAATTTCAGACTTAGAACACCTGGCATTCCCAAACGTTACCCGTCTAGGTACTGACCAGGCTCAACGTGGTTTTTAAATATAATAAGGAATAAGGAATGCTGTATAAGTGATAAACATCAAAACAGCAAACCAAACAGCTATAAGCTGTTTCTGAAAATAAAAAAAGAAATAAAAACAATGGTGTAATCAACATAAGAAATCAGCTTTTGATAATTCTCAACAAAGAAAAGAGGACCTGCCAAATCGTAAACGTAGCTATGTCAAACCGTGTAAATAGAAGAATGATAACATGAAAAAAAAATGAGAGCTGGCAAAATTGTAGAACATGAAATTAAAGATGAGGCATATATTTAGAGGCGTACTTGAGACAGTTGTGTAAACACTAGACGAGATTAGATGAATTAACCATTATGAGAATGAACTGAAAATGCATATTGATACTGAGGGTTGACCGGGTGTCTGTCTCGACCGACGAATGCAGAAGCACGCGACCTCAGACCGTAATGCTGTTTATAAGCATGGAAGCGATAGTTTTGAATCAATACACGAACTCACACACGCAAACACACACACACACACACGCATATATATATATATATATATATATATGTGTGTGTGTGTGTGTGTGTGTGTGTGTGTGTGTGCCGCATTTCATTGAATAATATAGATATATATAGACATATAGACATATCTATTTATTTTTATGCTGATCCTTTCCAGTTGTCTAATTAGTTTCTTGGTATTAAGTTGAAATCATGAAGGAAGGCCCCATATTTTATAACCGATCGCGTTCGCACGTGTTTTTAAAAATCACCAACTATCACTACGAAATACAGATTTTGTCGCAGTTACAATATGTTTGTCTTTGTAATTTACCCCTGAAAATCATGTTTGAAAACATAGAATGTACTTGGGTACATAAAAACTACGGCGCCTTCCTCGAATTTCATCGTAACATTAAGAAACTGATCAGACAACTGGAAAGAAATAATATAAAAATAAGTAGACAAATATCTCTATATTATTTAATGAAATACACACACACACACATATAGGTTTATGTGCGTGTGCGTATCGTGTATATTATTCAATTTGACATGTTTGAATATAGATATTCTGCCTATATATATCTATATATCTCTATCTATAAAAAGCAGGATGTGTGTGTGTGTGTGTAACGAATGGAGGACCGCAATTTTCAACGGATTTGCACCAAATTTTACATGCACATGCTCCAAGTTAGTGTGAAGGCCAAGACCGACTTTGCATTTCCCAACTCCCAGCGATAGTGGAAATAATCGATTTTTTCATGCTTCTACGGCAGTTTTCATGTAATTTGCGGCCATTTTCTACTGGCCAGAGTGAGAGCCAATAGCTGGCTTCCAGGAATAGGCAGGAAGATTCTATTGGCCAACATGAGAGCCAACAGCTGACTGACACGAATGTTAACTAGCATGCTAGCATGCAAAAAAAAAAAAAAAAATTGATAGCTGCATTCGTCACAAGTGTGAAAAATTTAAATCTGCATGGCACTTTACACCAATTGGTTCATTCGCTTGCTTAAACACAACGTTGATTCTGATTCCGGAGAACTGGGTTGGGTGTGAAAAAGTATTTGTTGTTAACATTCATTTTTCATTCGGTTTTTCCAGTTACGTGTCCTTTTTTAAAGCTGATCGTTTTGTTTTCATTAGTTTAGTTCTTTTTTCGTAACAGATTTAATGTTTAGTATAGAGCTTAGAAAAAATTGGCAGTGTGAGATAGGCAAGAAGTAAGGCATGTAACAACATCAGCACGGCAAAAGGCACTCCTTTAAAGGAAAGGAAGGGCAAAAATATTTTAAGTCAAGTGATAGCGATTGCTGTATGAGTATGTGTGTGTGTGTATGTGTGTGTATTAATACGTTATTTTTATAGATATAAATATTTAAGTAAATGCTCTGTTAACAATACTTTTTATTATAAACAGACCATTTACTTAAACATCTGTATTTATAAGTATAACGTATGAACAATAAATATATTAAAATATATTATTTCATTATATATATATATATATATATATATATATATATATATATATATATATATATATATATATATATACAACCACCCGAAAGAAGCAGTTGAAGATTCATATTTCACAGACGAATAATGTAAGAGCCATGTTTCGGACGAGATCTCTGTGGATCGCAACCATTTCGCGAGTAACTGATGGATTTAGTCTGGAGTTGAATTAATGTAATGTTAAGTAATAAATAAACTTACAAATCTCGTGTTATCATTTTTCCCGGACACAAACCTCATTACATGTACCTAACACGGTGATGTCGGCATCTTCGAGAATACTGGGTAAGGTGCTAGAGATCTGATAAGATGTTTCTGTTACTCAACCAACAGCGATATTTACTAGATACGTGATCATGCAAGTCATAAGAAAATGATTTCGTTTCAACCATGCTGACCACGACAGCATGGGCACAAAACATCTTTGTGTTCGAGAGTGGCAAACTACTTATTTTGGGGCGTTACCAGCAGGGATTTCTTTGCAAGTGGCAATTTGATTGAGTCTGCAACTACGGCTTGCTTTGTTCCCTAACAGGCGGTGTCGAAGCCTGAACGGGTCAAAAACCGTTTCCTGTTTGATAGATATGAATTTGTGCCTTTTGCGATTCGAAGTATCCGGTTTTATTTGTTACCAAACAGTATTCATAATATGTGCTCCAAATCTGATTCTAACCGCGCGAAGCTGCTTAACAGTTTCAGAGATTTTCAATCTCAGTCCTCACAGTAAATGGACTTGTCACTGTGACTGCAGGGAGCCCATTAGGATTGATGTCGTTAACATTTATTTTACTTGAAAACATTGTTCAGTTATCAAATACTTTGCTTCAACAGGATATGACTATTTTAGTTTGATCTTTTATTGCATTGTCACCCGTCCAGGTACTGACCAGGCTCAACGTTGCTTTCAAGTATAATAAGAAATAAGAAATGCTATACGAGTGATAAATATCAAAACAGCAAAGCTAACATCTATAAGCTGTTTCTGAAAATAAAAAAAAGAAGACATAAAAACCAACGGTGTAATCAAAATAAGAAATCAGCTTTTGATAATTCTAAACAAAGAAAAAAAGACATGCCAAATCGCAAACGTAGCTATGTCAGCTGACCAAACCGCGAAAATAGAAGAAAGAGAGAAAATTAAAAAAATATAGCATGACCTTAGCTGAGAGCTGGCAAAATTGTAGAACATGAAATCAATGACGTGGCATATATTTAGAGGCGTACTTGAGACAGTTGTGTAAACACTAGACGAGATTAGATGAATTAATCATTATGAGAATGAACTGAAAATGCATATTGATACTGAGGGTTGACCTGGTGTCTGTCCCTACCGACGAATGCAGAAGCACGTGACCTCAGACCGGTTAGGTACTGACCAGGCTCGACGTTACTTTCAAATATAATGAGAAATAAGGAATGCTGTATAAGTGATAAACATCAAAGCAGTAAACCAAACAGCAATAAGCAGTTTCTGAAAATAAAAAAAAGAAATAAACACCAACGGTGCCATCAAAATAAGAAACCAGCTTTTGATAATCCTCAACAAAGAAAAGAGGACCTGCCAAATCGCAAACGTAACTATGTCAGCTGACCAAACCAGTAAAATAGAAGAAAGATAAAATAGAAAAAAAAAATGAACAGGCTTAGCTGAGAGCTGTCAAAATTGGAGAACATGAAATTTAGGACGAGGCCTATATTGACAGGTTTACTTATGAGAATGAAATGAAAATGCATATTGATACTGAGGGTGTAATGATGGTTAGCAAAACTTACCGTTGTTTTTTTGTGAATTCAAAATAAAAAAAAAATTCTAAAATTCTTTGAGGGTTATTAGGTTGGTGCAAAAATAATGTCGTTTTCTCACATATGTTACTATGTGAGAAAACGACATTATTTTTGCACCAACCTAATAGATATCAAAACGAGTTGCTCATCGTGGACCAAAAGACAAATCTAGTGGAATTAAAAGCTAGAAGAGCTTCTGGTATCAAAGTCAGGCCAGAATACTAAAAAAGACAAAAACAAAACAAACAAAACTTGGAATTTGAAGTTAGAAAAGAACAATTTCACCATTTTCTGGAGTTCTTGCTGGATGGTAGACCATAGATCAGGCTCGTTTGGTTATGACGATAAACTGCATCCGCGTCCTGGGTAAGACGATAAACTACACCCGACAGCAAGGCCTTTGATTAGGAGGTTTTAGGGAGCGTGGAACCATTGCTGTTGTTCCCAGGTCCACCTTAACCTGCGGTGGTCGTTCCTGTTAGGGTCCCAGATATAGTCAAATAATTACCCCACACCAAAAAAACAAAACAACAACAAAAAAAACAAAACAAAAACATTATAAATGTATAATGTATTTTTATAGTAAAAATATCACCAATATATTTTTGGAAAAAAGTATTACTAGCATTAAATTTGACTCTCGACAAAAAAAAGACTCAATGATTTACTAATATTATATATATTCTATTCATACGAATCTGTCTTAAAAATATTGTCGGCATTAAGTAAACCATTCAGGTTGATACACCGTAAAGCAAAATAAAGCATAAATAAAGAGATCAGCTGAAAATTAGGCGCGAAACGCAAGAGTAAATTTTTAAAGTAAATTACTGTGTATGAATGAGATAGAAACATATATATATATAGAGAGAGAGATGGGGATGGCGAGAATTTCTTTTTCTACGGAGAGATAAACGGATTCATTAGATACAAAATATTGAAATATTGGTAAATTAAAATACGCTGCCATAGAACTGAATATTTCGTATGCGACCAGTTACTAAATTTATTCTGAACCGCCAAAATAGACTATTTTGAAAATCTCTCGCGTGCCGCACTGCGTAATCTTGTCCGCTGTATTTTGTGTAGACCTATCATCATGCTACAGAATCTTTTTGACAAAATAACGCAACAAATCGGAATTCTAAGGAGCAAAACTATATAAATTAGAAGCTCTCGTGTAACTCTGAAGAAAACCGGTGTCATATTTGGGCAGGTTGATTTTTTTTTTATTTTAGAAAATCAACGTTCCATTCAGTGTGAACGCTTGGGTTTAAGATATATACTCACAAGAAAAATTAGATTAATAGCTTTTATCACTTTTTAAGCATTTAGTTTTTGTAAGAGTTCTGCGATTGCAAAGGAAATATTTGTCGCAGATTACTTCCACAACGCAGAGAATAAATCACCGTAAGTTCAGACTCGAACATCGGGGGCAGAAAGAAATTCGGAAAACATGATTCGCAGGTGCTATCTCAAAAATCATAATGCACGCAACCAGTAGGAAAAATAACTCACTCTCTATTTTATCTTTTGTTTTTATCGGCCGAGCAATTTTTTTCATTCGTCGACAACTGGGAGAGGACACTCAATTTTTGCACATCAAAATACTTTTTTAGCGACTCCTGTGACTGACTTGTTTTTTAATTTAAATATTCCGTCTTCAGCATGTCATGCGGAATACGGGCCGTTTTTTTTTGTAAGTAATTTTCTTTTTCGCCACATTTTCCCTCGTAGGATACACGCAACGCGCTGTCGCTTGGTTTGAGGAAGTAAGTTGCCGTTTTCTTCGCTATAGTTTTAAAGATTGTCTGCTTACAAAATGAATTCAAAATTTTACTATTTCAAGAATAATCCAAATAAATTGATATTTTTCGTATTATATATATTGAACCGAAAATATATTCAAACCAGAATTCTAATTAAGAATCACTACAAGCAAAATATGTAATTTTTTACTATATTCGATAAGTAAAAACTGTCTAAAACTGTGTAAGTTTACAAAAAAGGCTAATCAATGAATACGATTTGTTAGGTCATATATATATATATATATATATATATATATATATATATATATATATATATATAAACAGAGGATGTCTGTGTATGTGTCTGTCTGTCTGTCTGTCTGTGTGATACCTTTTCACTCGAGATCCATCCAACCGACTTTGACCAAACTTGGCACACTCATTGTACAATGAAAGAGATAGGGTCTTAGCGTAAAAAGTCGATAATTTAAAAAAACTAATAATCGATAAATCCGATCAAAAATCGATAAATTCAACTTTTTTCCTCCGATTTTGTTCAAAATCGGTATGTAGGTTATTTACATCATGATGAGTACAACAATACTGTATTTTTTTTATTTCTTCGCCAGTGTGTTCAGCGAAAAACGGAAAAATCGATTTCAACACAAAACGATTTCAACACAAATTTTAAACTAAAAACTCCATCAATTTTCAATCAATCGAATACAAACTTCACTAAATTGTAGCCAACAATGACAATTGTTTAACAGTCATTTAACTTGATAATTTAGTCCCCACCCATACAGTGAAACCCCGTGTAAATAGCAAAAAATGAAGATTTTTACAGATTTTCTTTCTTATTTTTGGTTGATCTTTCAACTAATTTTTAATAAAACTTAACAATTGCTTAATAAATGTATTCTCTTCTCGCACACTGACAAATTGAATTTCAAAAACTCCAAAATAATTGTGGTCTGAAGTGGGTCTTCATGTTGCCTGTTTTACCCCTTCATGTCTTCGGCTAACTGCGATTGAATAAATACAGACTACTTCTGTTATATCAGTAACTGCATTCATTTAAAATGATTTTTAATGAAATCACTTTAAAGTAATTGAAGATAGACTCTGTTACATCTAAACATGGTGATGTTTTTGCTCCATTTTAATTGAACGCTTTTTCTGGTCGACCAGCTGGGTATGGGTGCTAGTTGATCAATAAAAATAAAAAATACATAAAAGTATATATAACACCATAATACTGCTGGGCACAAATTATAAAACTAAATGTTTTAAATTCGCATTGTTTATTGAAAATTGCAGTAAAAATACTGCACTATATAATATTTTATATCATAGTACATCTAAATTGTTTAGTATAATTTCCGTTTAAAATAAATGATTGTCTTCAATTCAATGACAAAATGATGTAGTAATAATGTGCGTGTGCCATACATCTTGTCCATATACAGTTTGTAACGCTTCAGTAAATTATAAATTTTATAAGGCTGTTGTGCTATAAGTCTTTCACTGATCACGGGAATGAAATTCTAACTCTATGATATTGAAACTAAACTTAACCTTTAAATGCAGTTCCTCAATAAACAGTAAGGATTTTGAAAAAAAAATGAGCCATTTTTTAGCATGTCAAACCCCAACTTTTAAATTGGGTGCAATAACACGATTGCAAAATCGACCTGCCCTAATGTCATATTACCAATGACAGAAATGTGTTAATATTTATACTTTATGGATATGTGTGTATATGAGATATATAGTTTTTTGTTGTTCACCCTGTACAAGCCACAAGAGCCACTCGATATAGAGGGTTACTGAAGGAGTTTGATGTGAGCAGTCAAAGTAAGAGGAGTAGTTTATGAAGATATATAGGAAAGATAAAGGTAGAGGAGATCGGGGGATGGTTAACGAATTTGGTCAAACATATCACATCTGATTTGTTTCATTATTTTGTCATATATATATATATATATATATATATATATATATATATATTAGGTTGGTGCAAAAATAATGACGTAATAATGTTGTTTTTTGACGTATTTTTTAACGTCAAAAACGACATTATTACGTCATTATTTTTGCACCAACCTAATATATATATATATGCGTTTCATATGTGCTCATTCTAAACCCAATAATAATAAAAAGAGATCTTTATCGATAATCCTTTTTAATCTTACGCTTTGATAAAGTGACCAAATTTAAAGTATTTTAAGTTATATTAGACGATGCAACATGAATTCAAATCTGCTGTAAAGATTTACTAAACGTACCTTAGATGTGGCACAAAGCCTCATCTATAGAGCTTTTATTGACGATCGAACTCACTACTAATTGGAGTAGCGAGACAAACTTGCTAACCATTACATCACGTCGAAGAGCCCAGTTCAAATATGTCATATTTTATGAAGGATAATTATTTGTGCATGAAAGTGATTGTCAGTCTGCAGTTGGATCTACTTATCAATCTGATAAGTAGCTTTTCTATAGCGTGATGCGGTAATGTTTAGCTAGTATTGTGCCATAACATTACAGCACACCTAATTATTTCTTCTAAAATCTCGGTATATATAAACTGTCAATGTTTTCAATATAAACTCACCTTTGAATAAAGGATGCGCGCCAATTATGACTCCGAACAAAAGAACATTCTAGGAGACAGGTGATTTATGGGGCCGATCTTTTGAACGAAAGCGGTCCTTATAAATGATATTTAAAATTAAAATATTTCTCCTTTGCATCAGTTTAATACAAATTCTATATGTATAAATTACTTTCTTATTTGATAATGGTAGCTCATAGACAAACGATGCTACAGAACCCTTCTTAAGGGTAAAGAAAGCCATGACGAGGAATCCAAAGAATCTGTAAACCATGTAAACTAGATGACTTTCTAAAAACATTAAGGAAATTTAAAAATCGTGTAGAAACTAATTTGAAAAGAATTGACGACATTTTGCCAATGACAAATCACTCCCCCTCTCTCTCTCTCTCTCTCTCTCTCTCTATATATATATATATATATATATATATATATATATATATATATATATATATATATTATTAATAAAATGTACCCTGTTTTAAGAATATATATATATATGTGTGTGTGTGTGAGAGTGTGTGTGTGTTTGTGTGTGTGACCAAGTAAATAGTTAAGTAATAACAAGAAACAGGTTTGCAGATATATCGTATATTAAGCAGAAAGTACACCAGAAGAGTATTACATGACAAGTGAATGAACTAGCGCTCAGTCTATTCACTGTTAATATTTAACAGTCCCCACCCACGAGGGATGTATGTGGCACAAGGCCGAATTTACCGTGGCTTCTCCGAGCCTGTAGGCTCGGCCAAAAATATTCTCTTAGAATCCGTATAAACGGGTTTGGGGGTCTGTCTGCCTCCCCGGATGAAACTTTGCCCTTCAGCAAAGCCTCGTCCGGGTTCCTCTCTGCTCCAGGCAGAGATTTTGACAGCAACCAACAAGCTATCCACTGTTCCCCGAAGCCTTCTGTCCTACTAATCTTATAGTAGGCGGAAGAGTCTAACATAGACTCTCTAGAGGGAGGACACCACAACACCCCTCTTTTCAGCTTGACTCCATATGGAATCTTTTTTTTTATAATTACCTCACAATATTTTTTATTCAATCCTTTTTCACAAAAAAAAAAAGCAGAAAACAGAAACAACCATTTTGAAAAAGCTATATACACGAATTTCACTCACAATATTTTTTTAAATGATAATAATTTGCAATAATCCAATGCGTATTGTGCTTTTCTGGTAATTCAAAGTTAATAAATGAGAAGTTGGTTTTTTTTACACCTTTTTCCTTTTTCTGTAGACATGGTATGAAATGAAATATGTTCAATATCTTTTCTTTTACGGGTTAATTTCTAAAGATTCCGTAAATTTCCTTCTTCTTTTGGGCTTTTTGACCTCTCAAACTATGCGTTCTTGGTAAAAACAAAAACGTTGTAATAATTGGCAAAACCTAAAAAACTTTCAAGAGCCGACATATTTTCAGTTGCTGGCATATTCTTTATTGCTGTTGCCCTATCTGGGTCGGGACGTCTTTCGTCTTTGTCAATTATTTGCCCCAAGTAATTAATACTCTCTAAGAAAAATTCACACTTCCATTCTTTTAATTTGAATCCGTAATCCTGGATTCTCCTGAACCCCTGCCAAACATGATTTGTGTTCCTCGATGCTCTCGCTTTTCATTAGGACGTCATCAAGATAGGCCACCGCAAAATCCAGAAACTTTTAACATCGCGTCCATGACCTGTTGAAAAATGAAAGGAGCGACCTTAAACCCGAACAGAAGTCTTAAAAAGTTGTATAAACCCTTGTGGGTGTTTATGCAACGGAGCTTCGGACATTCCTCGTCCAAGGATATTTGTAGATATGCATCGCTTAAGTCGATCTTAGAGAAATATACTTGTTTATACTGATTAAAATATTACCATATTAAGCTAAGTACTTTCCCAATTACAATGTTTAAGAGTAAGCGTGCGAAATTGCTTTATAAATTAGTACATGGTACACTGTAAGCAGGCCACTGGGTAATCCCCAACGTGCATTATCTATCTATCTATCTATCTATCTATCTATCTATCTATCTATCTATCTATCTATCTATCTATCTATTCAAGAATGTCCATATATATCGATATATCCATGTCTGTTCATATCTACCTATCAATGTTTGTAATTAAAAAAAAATTAAAATTGTAATATATTTGCTAAATAAATGATGTGCATGTACATGGTTTTGTTGTGTATAAATTAATTTTCAGATACGATATGTTGTAAACGTTTTAGATCATTTTACGCATGCGTGTCTGACCCTACACAAATTTCCCCTTTCGACTATTTCTTATATATATATATATATATATATATATATATATATATATATATATATATATGTGTGTGTGTGTGTGTGTATATATTATTGCACTATATACATGCACATGCATATATATATATATATATATATATATATATATATATATATGAAACTTAGTTAACATCAGCAGACGTTGTTAGCTCGAACCGGAAATTAAAAAGTATAATAAAAAGTTAAAAATGGACAGCCAAGAAAGGCAAAGAAATGGTTGGCAAATACTTTATTCCGAGGAAGAAGCACGAACATTGAAATATATGAGATTTAGACGATAACAAGTTTTCTTGACTTGCCATGTCTAAAATAAACGAATGGTACGTTTATTTGTTCTTATTCGATAAACTTACTCGAACGACATGCACATAGATCTTTGGTAATTCGCCAAAATTAAATCTGTTTGGTCACGTTAAAATATATGTGCATAGCTGTCTATAAGCCTTTTTTATGTTGCTTACAACAATCTGCCCCGATCAATCGACTCCTAAGCATGACTTCCCACCGGAAAGAGAGAAGAAAAACAACACTTTGATAAAAAAGACAACACTTTGATAACACTTTCATAAAAACAACACTTTGATAAAAAAGACAACACTTTGATAACACTTTCATAAAAACAACGCTTTGATAAAAAGACAACACTTTGATAACACTTACATAAAAACAACACTTTGATAAAAAAGACAACACTTTGATAACACTTACATAAAAACAACACTTTGATAAAAAATACAACACTTTGATAACACTTACATAAAAACAACACTTTGATAAAAAAGACAACACTTTGATAACACTTTCATAAAAACAACACTTTGATAAAAAACACTTTGAAAAAACAACACTTTGATAAAAAAGAACAAAAACAAACGAACACTTTGAGAATAAAATGATCAAAACCATCCTTCTGTAATTAAATTTGTTTGAACTACTGCTCTCATCTTGGCTATAAATGTTATCATAGATACAGCGTTTCGGCCAAGTATCCTCTGGACATCATCAAATGTCATTGTTTGGCTGACATATCTGTTGATTATTTTGCTGTTTTGTCACTGTAATGCTAATATTCGTTCTTGCAGAATATTTTAGCATTTAACATGAATTTCCGGTTATAGACGATGAACGGGTGCTATCTTAGGGAAGCCACCTATCTTGAGCGCCTCTTGAGACGTAATTTTAACCTAGGCCTCGAATGGAACTCCTACGTACGATTCATTGCAAAGGATCATGGAAAATGGTCTTGTTCACTCTATCACTTAAGTAAGTACTTGCTATCTTCTACTTTTACCAGAGTTAGAACAGGCCGAAAACGAAATATTGCCGCCATATATGGGCTGGAGCTGCATATTCTTCATCCTAGGTCGTTGCATTTTTTTCAAACAAATTCTCTTGCAAGCAATCTCCTCTAGCCAGAGTGCAATAGTCAGTTTAAGCGAAGGACAATTGTGAAATTTAAAAAGAGTTAAGCTTTTAACAATTCATCTCGTTTTAATCCCTACTTGCTGCATGAATCTGTTGAAAACGTCTAGTGTGATGAGGATATTCGTCCTATGTTTCACAGAGAATTCTACGGCACTTATGTAACATTACTGGAATGATTTACATTGTTCGGACTGTTGTCCTCATCCTTATTGCCATATTCACGACGTTTCGGTCGTTGTACGCTCCGGCCTTCTTCAGGTGATTGAAATTTCGAACTGTACCCTTTATTTCGTTCACCGGGTCAGATTGTTCTAGTTTCACGTGCCATGCTTCTTCCGGATGTCTCAGTTATCTCCCTTTAACGCAACTCTCCAAGTTTTGGTTCACCACTTCAGTAGCCAGGGACACATGGTCCAGTGGATAAAACCGTTGGTTGGATCCAGTGGCTTGACCGAAAAAAGTTGTGCTTTCATTACCTATTCTACGTGGAACTAGAACACCCTCCTCCCGGTGGATGAAATAAAGGTTCATTTCGAAATTCCAATCATTTAAAGAAGGTAGGAGCGTGCAACGACAGAAACGAATATAGCAATAAAGATGAGGACAACAATCCGAACAATCTAAGTAGTGTAAATATTTACAATACCTCATCTGAGAAATAGAGACAGATGTTGAAGGTGAATATGGCAACAAAGATGAGGGGGACAGTCCGAACAATGTAAATAGTGTGAATAATAAAAATACCTCATCTCAGAAATATAGACAGATGTTGGAGGTGAATATGGCAACAAAGATGAGGACAACAGTCCGAACAATGTAAATAGTGTAAATAATTACAATACCTCATTTCAGAAAATCTAGAAAGATTACTAGAATAATTTTCTGAAAAGTGTGGACATTATTCGCTATGATACTGTGTGTGTGTGTGATATATATACCTTCAGCATCCCGACTCCAAAGTTTCGTAGACAGACCCTCTGAGAATTTCTCCGTCCACACGTCAGGAGGTGTCATCAATGGACTGCTTCTACTTCGCGAGTTTTCTTTTTTATATATACTTTTCATTTAGTCCTATTTTTCCCATAGTTTATGTGTGCGTGCGTGCGTGTATGTGTTCACTCGCGCGTGCATCCATGCGTACGTCTACGGGTTTGTGGTTACATGTAGAAATGTCGTAGTTATTTATCCTTTCCATCGTTTCTTCACTTTATACTCACTCCTTATTATTATTTTTTTTTATTATTATTACTTTTTCTGTCTTTTTTCCTCTTTTCTTTCAGTTGTAATCATTTTGACTTTCTTGGCATACTGTTGTTGTTAATTTTTAGCCTTCTCGTGTTTCTTGAGTTAAGTATATTGTATTTCAATTTTTACGTAAATTACTATTATTTTTTTTTTCATAGTCTATGTGTGCATCTTATATACACAAGCCGAGAACCCGTATATTATTGGTTTCTGCCATTGGCCATGTGACACCATTTTTCTTCAGAGTTCCAACACTTTGGTCTTTCAATTTACCTTACTGTTTTCACGAGGTTAACCGGTTCGTATCATTCGTGCTATTGTTTGCTCTTAAGAAGTGTTCTCTGGCACCGTATGCCCATGGACTATAATTTGAAGCAGTTGTGAAAAAGAAGCCAGATACCTAACAGCATTTTACTAGTTGAAGTTTAAAATTTGTAATGTTATCCCGCTGCAGGATAAACCACTTCTTGTTCATAATTATTGGTAAAAATCTTTGCAGCTTTGGATAAATCAGTTTTAAATCACAAGAGGCTGCATTTTTTAGAAGGAACCTCTCTCCATTATGGCGCGTCCAAATGATTAATTGTGAAAATTGGGAAAAATGAGGCGAATGCAAATTTGTTGACCTAAAGAAAGCTACAGTTTCGATTATCATACAGGAGCTACTTTACATCAACGATCAAGAAAAAGGTCAGTTTTGAAACGAATAGGCAAACTACAGCAGACATGAAGCCGTGCAAATTGTCGATCATTATTAAAATCATAGGGTACCCACTTCGACCACTTTGAGGTGGTGTAATGGCTAGTAAGCTGAGTGCGATCCTCACTTGGTGACCTAAACTTTCAGTCTTGTGATACATCTAAGCTACGCTAAGACAATTACCATGGGGTATCGACGTGGTGTAATGGTTAGAAAATTTGTCTCGCTAGATAAATTACGACTGAATAGTGAGTTCGGTTCTCACTGGGTGTCCCATAGTTCGGCCTTGTGCCACATCTAAGCCACGCTTATAAAATCTATTATTGGGCACTTCGACGTAGTGTAATGCTTATCAATCTTGTCTTGCTTGACTAATTAGGATTAAATAATGAGTACGATTTTCATTGGGTACCCCTTACTTTCGGCCTTGAGCCATATCTAAGCTACGCTTAGAAAATAATTTAGGCTCTTCGACGTGGTGAAATTAGTAAAAGTTAGTAAACTTGTCTCGCTAAAACAATTACCACTTAATAGTGACTTCGATCCTCACTAGTTGTCCCATATCTTCTGTCTTCTTATACGTCTAAACTACGTTTAGAACATCACCATAGCATAACGATTTATGCATTTTCTTCATTGTACTACATTTCGCTCGACTTTTACATGGGATAATCCGAGTTTTGCTTGAGTTTCTGAATGAACTTACACAACTGCTTTCGATTTGGATCACCGGAAGTGAATTTCTTGAAGCAACGACGCACGTTCCGGTCTGAAGCTCACTCCAAATACGAAGCACCAATGATGTTGCGGGTGGCTTCGTTAGTACATTGTCTGCGTTTGAACTCATTAAACATAAAGATACAAGGACAGCGTATATATATATATATATATATATATATATATATATATATATATATATATATATATATATATATATATATATCTTACCTTTGATACGCTATAAAAATATATATCTTTGCTTTGATACGCTATAAAAATATATAAATATACAAATAATGAAAGAAATTAAATAGCACAAAAAAGGGGATATTCCGGGTTTCAAAATAATTTATAGATGTAAATATGAACAGAAGGGACCGATGCGAAGTTTACCGATCGCACTAAGACAATACAGAAACAGCCATTTATTTTAACCCAAACTCATAGTATATAGTTCAAGGAAAAATAGAGATGTTTACTTTGAACCTACGTTCTGGAAAATCATAGAATTTAAAAAAAATACATTTTATCCTTTTTACAAATTTAACTCAAGCCCCATTCAAAGTAGAGTGTTAATATATTGGTAATGGTGAACGAGTCGTGTGATATAAGTGGAAGAGAAGGTGTCAGGAAATAACAATTACGACTTGTATTGTCCCACACAAATACGAGCTTCGTAAATATCATGGTAGTAATATAATATATAATATTATAATATTAATAATATATATTATATTATAATGCAGTAGAATCCCTCATATCAGGTTTGCCTCATATCCGGTGTACCTCATATCCGGAATCCCTCATATCCGGAACCCCTCATATCCGGTGTACCTCATATCCGGAATCTCGCCTATCCGTATATATTAGGTTGGTGCAAAAATAATATCGTTTTTTGACGTATTTTTTAACGTCAAAAAACGATATTATTTTTGCACCAACCTAATATTTGAACTATTTGTGTGAATTGTAACTGATTTGAAATTTGTTTTTCAGTAAACTTACTTTGAATAATTGCTTATGCTTATTTCACCCTAATGGCTTGTATTGACACAAAAGATGATGGGAATAAGAGGAAAAAACAACTTTGGGATTACCGCAAAAAGTGGAAATTTGAAACAGACTAGTCTCTGGTGAAAGTTCAGTGTAACCAATGGTTGAGTTCAACATAGGAAAGTCAACATTGTTTGATATAAAATCTTCTAAAGAAAGTATTTTCCAGCTTCTCCACTGTCATAATGAACAAGGAAATAAAAATACATGATTGTGATGAAACCTGGATTGAAATTGAAAAAGGTATTGAAAAGGTTGTCTGTTTTATGGAAAGAAATCCAGCATTCAGCTATGACGATTGCAGTAACGCACGCAGAGTAAAAAAGTGTCTTTCATTTAAAAAAATTCATTAACAAATGCAAAACGAAACGAGGAAAAAGTTGAGAATGACATTAGAAGAGAATCATCATGCAACAGCGATTTAAAAAATCCTCGTTACATTATTTGTTTTGCATACGTGACATACTTAATTTAATGAATTTTCATTAACATTACATAATTTATTTCTTTTTCGTTAAAATCAATTCTGTTATATTTCACTTGCAATTAGCTTCTTTTGTTTACTACAAAACATTGAAAATAAATGTTAAACTCGATATCAGTTTTTTTTTAATCTAAATATAACCCTCATATCCGGACTTTATAATCAATTCCTCATATCCGGAAGGCCTTCTTAGTCTGGTTCTACTGTATATAATAATATATAATATATTATAATATGCAGAATCCACCAAAAAGTGTATATACACTTCAGAAAAGGAAAAACTTATCTTTCGTATTTTTACCTATGGGATGTTGTGTATCGCAGGAAACTGACTACATTGGCGTCTCTTAGACAAGAAATTGAAAATGCATGTTTAACAATCCCTCTGGACACTTTGATCAACGTTGATTAAGCAATAGTTCGCGGTACTAATAAATGTCTGGAGTCTAAAGGCCACCATTTTGAGCATCTTTGGGATTGTAGAATCTTGTATTAATCGCGTGATATCTGAATAAAATTAGTATTACCATATCTATAAAAGTTTTTCCTTTTCTGAAGTGTCTAAACATATTTTGGCGAACTCTGTATAATATATAATAATATATGATATCATATTTTATAATATATAATAATATATAATATATGATATCATATTTTATAATATATAATAATATATGATATCATATTTTATAATATATAATAATGCATGTATTATTATATATAAAATATAAATACTAGTAGTAACATTTGTTTGATATTGTTTGAAATATGCTAACCATTAATGTCTCTAGGATGCAGTGGGTTACTGTGTGCGAAAGAGAATGAGAAGACTTTAGTGTGGAGAAAGGACTATAAAAGAACATAGCCCCAGGAAGATTGAAGATGGCGATAATGAGAAGAGACGACTTTAGTGAGGAGAAAGGTGCAGAAAGTTGGTTGTTTTTGCTTAATGACATATCAACACCTCTATGGGTTATTTTATGCCGAAATCTAAATAATTTGCACGCAGTTTTATTTTATGTTTTGAGATAATGATGGTTTAAGTGATATAACTTTTACTAATTAACCTGTAGCTGGGGGAAGAAGAGGTGTATTTATACCATTTCTTAGTTTATTTGTGCGTAAGGAAATATAACGATCTGTTTATATTTCTGAGATGAGGTATTATGTAAATTATTTGCATTATTCGGACTATTGCCTTCATCCATATTTATTACAACGTTTCGGCCGTTGTACGCTCCAGCCTTCTTCAGATGGTTGGAATGTCAAAATTAACCCTTTATTTCGCTCACTGGGGTAGACTGTTCTAGTTCCACGTACCATGTTTAATGGATGCCAGTTATCAGTTATCTCTTGTTAATTTCCCTCTGAAAGTTTTCCACTGCCTTGACCGGGTATTGAACACGAGGGGAAGTGGAAAAATCAGACCACATATGGAGAGAGAAGGGAGATCACCGTCCTCTGTGAGATCAAGTTGAGATCATAGACAAGGAACACCATTAGGAAATTCGTAAACTTAAGGAATCAGCACATATTCTAGGTCACAAAAATCTCCTGAGCCGACCAAGCATAGAAATGAATACAATATGGGAACCAGTAATAAGTAGTGCCAGAGAAAACCGATAATAACAACAAAGGTTGCAATGTGAGCTCTGGTAAAAACATGCAATGATAACAGCAAAAAATTGCAATATGAGCACTGGTAAAAATGGTTGCTGAAGACATTAGGTTTATAATACCCAGAAATTCATACACAGATGTCCTCAAGGACACATGGCACAGTGGATAAAAGCGTTGGTTAGATCCAGTGAACAGGACCCAAAGAGTGTGGAGAACTTTCAGAGAAATGAAATATAACGAAACCAACTAGGATTGGAATTCGACTCTCCGAGCCATTATCCATTACACCCACACATCGAAGCTTGCAGCAACTGATATTACCAAGTGGTCACCAATTTAGTGAAAGGTACGAAATCCGGTTTTTCAACGTGATGTCGCCGTAAGTGAGATGATAAAGTACAATAAAGAAACAGGATTCAGGTAAGTGGAAGATGCTGATTGGTGTTGCATTTAAATCTTTAGAGACTGTAATTGACAGGGAAGCAAGAAATGGGAAAGAAGATCCACAGGCGGGAAGTGCGAGTAAAGAAACTATTAGAATAGAACTGACGGTTGCTTCTAGCAAGTTCAACAGTAAAATGATAAGACGTGGTTGCCAATCTAGTGGTACGCTTAAATTGGTGCAGTCGAGATACCAAGGTGTAAAGCTCATCAGAACAATTATCATGAAAATATTTGTAGAAAAGACAGAAAGAAGCCACATCGTTTCAGTGAGAAAGTAGCTGAAATCGCGATGTCAGGTTACGACCGAAAATATTGCAGACCTTTCTTTGATTTTTTTTTCAAGAATTTCATCATCATTATTTCTACGGATATTTAATTTTCATTAATTTAAGAATTAAGATTCATCAGAAAATTAAAATAGGAAAACCGTGAAATATTCACCGTTACTTCTACTTAAAAATAAAGGCGTGAAGGCAATAAAACAACTATATTTGAATAGACCTAAAGTGAATTAAATTTTCCAAAGCAGAAAAGAAATACTGGTGCATTTTTATGGTTTTAGGACTACTGGACATTTGCGTGCCGGACATTTGCGTGCCGGACATTTGCGTGCCGGATATTTGCGTGCCGGACATTTGCGTGCCGGATATTTGCGTGCCTGACAATTGCTTACCAGACAATTGCGACGTTGGACATTTGCGTTCCTAGACAAGTGCGTCCCTGGATAATTACGTATCTTTGATAAATTTTTGAAGCTTTTAACGGCAGTTACCATAAATTTTGAAAAAAGTGTAGGTAGTAATGATAATTTTTTTTTTTAAAGAAAGGAATAAAAAAAGTTTATTTTTGTTTAAAATGCAATTACAGATTAACAGTGTTGCAAGATCGCTCTACACATCACCAGTATGTTTTTGTTTCATCAGATTTTTTTCTTATTATAGTGGTAGCTGTAATTTTCCTCGCCCACAAATATTTTTCCACCTGTGTTTAATTTTCGAAACTTAGCCTTGGGTTCCAAATCAAATTATAATCTATAAAATCCAGAATCTGTCAGATGTTTGTGGTACGCACTACTGGAGTGAACTGAAACTGTTAGCTTAATTTCTTCTTGCTTCGAAAAAGACATTTTTATCTTTTTTTTTTAATTTATGGTAACTGCCTTTCTGATTGTTTAGAGTAATTAAAGGTATTTGTGTACAAATTTCTATATTAAACAACTCTTTAAAAATAAATGGTAACTTCAAAAAATAATAAGAGGTATGCAATTATCCAGGGACGCATTTGTCTAGGGACGCAAATGTCCGGAGACGCAACTGCCTGGCACGCAATTTTCCTGGGCGCAAATGTGCAGTACGCAATTGTCCGTCCACCGATTTGTATGAATGAGTACTGGTATATATAAACAAAGCAAATTGATATAAATCAATCAGTAAAGTGCAATAAATGTCAAGGAATTCTTATTGATAACTAGCAGCATGGCCCGGCGTTGTTCGGGCTTGATTCAAAAATCGTACAGCAATCGCTATCACTTGACTTAAAATATTTTTGCCCTTCCTTGCCTTTAAAGGAGTGCCCTTTGCCGTGCTGATGTTGCTACATTCCTTACTTCTTGCCTATCTCACACTGCGAATTTTTTCTAAGCTCTATAGTAAACATTAAATCTGTTACGAAAAAAGAACTAAACAAAATGAACACAAAACGATCAGTTTAAAAAAAGAACTCGTAACTTGAAAAACCGAATGAAAAAAAAGAATGTTAACAACAAATACTTTTTCACACCCAACCCAGTTCTCTGGAATCAGAATCAACGTTCAGTTTAAGCAAGCGAATGAGCCAATTGGAGTAAAGTGTCATGCAGATTAAAATTTTTCCCACTTGTGACGAATGCAGCTATCGATTTTTTTGCATGCTAGCATGCTAGTTAACATTCGTGTCAGTCAGCTGTTGGCTCTCACGCTGGCCAATAGAATCTTCCTGCCTATTCGTGGCAGCCAGCTATTGGATATCACTCTGGCCAGTACAAAATGGCCGCAAACTACATGAAAACTGCCGTAGAAGCATGAAAAATCGATTATTTCCACTATCGATAGGAGTTGGGAAATGCAAAGTCGGTCTTCTTGGCCTTTCCACTAACTTGGAGTATGTGCATGTAAAATTTGGTGCAAATCCGTCGAAAATTGCGGTCCTGCATTCATTACACACACACACACACACACACACACATCCTGCCTTTTATAGACAGAGATTAGAATACATGGAAACAAAGCAAATTATTGTATACAAGTAACAATGGGTGAGGGAACCTGAATGAATTCGATTGGTTTAGTTTGGTTTGGTCTAAGACATATTAACCTCAATGGATTATTTAATACCGACAAAATTTTTATTGCCGGTAATATTTTTTCCTTCAAAAATCTATTTCTGGTAATATTTTTTCTTCAAAATGTATCGCTGGCAATATTATTTTTCTTCAAAATGTATCGCTGGCAATATTATTTTTCTTCAAAATGTATCGCTGGCAATATTATTTTTCTTCAAAATGTATCGCTGGCAATATTATTTTTCAAAAAATGTATCGCTGGCAATATTATTTTTCTTCAAAATGTATCGCTGGCAATATTATTTTTCTTCAAAATGTATCGCTGGCAATATTATTTTTCAAAAAATGTATCGCTGGCAATATTATTTTTCTTCAAAATGTATCGCTGGCAATATTATTTTTTTTCAAAATGTATCGCTGGCAATATTATTTTTCAAAAAATGTATCGCTGGCAATATTATTTTTCTTCAAAATGTATCGCTGGCAATATTATTTTTCAAAAAATGTATCGCTGGCAATATTATTTTTCTTCAAAATGTATCGCTGGCAATATTATTTTTCAAAAAATGTATCGCTGGCAATATTATTTTTCTTCAAAATGTATCGCTGGCAATATTATTTTTCAAAAAATGTATCGCTGGCAATATTATTTTTCTTCAAAATGTATCGCTGGCAATATTATTTTTCTTCAAAATGTATCGCTGGCAATATTATTTTTCAAAAAATGTATCGCTGGCAATATTATTTTTCTTCAAAATATATCGCTGGCAATATTATTTTTCTTCAAAATGTATCGCTGGCAATATTATTTTTCTTCAAAATGTATCGCTGGCAATATTATTTTTCTTCAAAATGTATCGCTGGCAATATTATTTTTCTTCAAAATGTATCGCTGGCAATATTATTTTTCTTCAAAATGTATCGCTGGCAATATTATTTTTCTTCAAAATGTATCGCTGGCAATATTATTTTTCAAAAAATGTATCGCTGGCAATATTATTTTTCTTCAAAATGTATCGCTGGCAATATTATTTTTCTTCAAAATGTATCGCTGGCAATATTATTTTTCTTCAAAATGTATCGCTGGCAATATTATTTTTCTTCAAAATGTATCGCTGGCAATATTATTTTTCTTCAAAATGTATCGCTGGCAATATTATTTTTCTTCAAAATGTATCGCTGGCAATATTATTTTTCAAAAAATGTATCGCTGGCAATATTATTTTTCAAAAAATGTATCGCTGGCAATATTATTTTTCAAAAAATGTATCGCTGGCAATATTATTTTTCAAAAAATGTATAGCTGATAATAATGTATTGTTGGTAGTAATTTTTTCTTTCAAAAATTTATTGGTGGTATTAAAACCCTTTATTTTTTTTTTCATTTTCATAGAGTTTTGATCCCAGTTTTTGGCTTAACTATTTGCCCATAGCTGGATTCCTAACAGGTGGTACCACCACGGATTAGAGTGGACCTGGGAACACCAGCAATTAAGAGGTGTTTTCACGCTCCTCAAAACCTGATCAGAGGCCTTGCTGTTGAATGTAGTTTATCGTCTTACTCAGGACGCGGATTTAGTTTATCGTCTTACTCAGGACGTTTGTGCATTCGAACAGAAACTGGTATTTCAGCAAACAGTAGAGACTACAAAATTTATTTTAATAATCTGGCTTGTTTTTAATATTTTTTTTATGCTTAATCGACTCGGGATCCTCCGACACCCGTGCTTATCCGGTACAGCACTCGGTCGTCTCCCATCCGTAATACAGTCTGTTGGTATATCATTAGGTTGGTGCAAAAATAATATCGTTTTCTTACATATGTTACTATGTGAGAAAACGATATTATTTTTGCACCAACTTAATAAAAAAAAAAACAAAAAAAACGCGTCTTATGCGAAAGCAAATACGGTAAATCTTTATTTAAATTCAAAAAATATTCAATAACCCATATAACAAAAGAAATTAATATTTTATCATTTAAACATTTTAATGTCGACCCATTGACATGTTACACCAGGCATCGGTAACCTTTTCGGAGCAATGGGCCGGATGAGGCACATAGGGTGAGTCGCACTACCCAAAAAGAAAAGAAAAGAAAAAATACTAAACAAAAAAATATCAAAGTAATTTTTCATGAAAGATGCTGCATACAATTTCACAACAAAAGCACATGCGCATAAGCATTTACCTTAAAATTAGGGAAAAATCGATTTTTTTTTCTTTGAAGAAAAGATTCCTTCTATGATTAAAGAAACTGAAGTAAAAATTAAAAAAAAACCTTCGTATAATAATTATCACGAGTGATTAACTCGAGATACCGTGTATGATTTTATTTCTAATTTATTCATTTGATGATGCAAAAAAAAAAAAAATTAAAAAGAATTATATTTATTCTTTAGAGTAAAATAATTCGAATTAAAGTTTCCTGTTTCTATTGCAAAAGATGTTTACACTTATGATATGCTGACAACGTTGTCTCCAACGAAAAGGTACAACATTCACAAAACATTTATATTTATTATATTTATATGTATATTTATTATATTTATATGTATATTTATTATATTTATATGTATATTTATTGTATTTATATTTATATGTATATTTATTATATTTATATGTATATTTATTATATTTATATGTATATTTATTATATTTATATTTATCTATTGATTCTTTAGAACAGGCATGGGCAACCTTTTTCGAACAGAGGACTGCATGAGGCACAGTACATCAAAAGGTGGGCCGCTGAAAGTGATAAGTTTTTTTTCTTTTTATTAAACATACTGTGGGTGGTATTTTCCAGGCCTTACAAATGGGAGAAAGTTGATTTTTTTCTTGCTTTTATAATTAAAAAATTTGAAGTGTCGGTATAATATTATCACTGATTAACACAGATTGCTGGATGTGATTTGTTTCTAATTTATTCTTTTGGGTAGACAAAATTATTTGTAAAAGTAGAATAATTATCATTGATGTTTGCTGTTTCTATAGGAAAAATGTTTCCACGTATGATCTTCCTTAGTGACAATCGTCAATGGCTTTAAATGCTTACAACGTCACCTTCAACGAAAAGTTACAACATTCAACAAACACTGTACTTAATTGTTTATATATGCGGTTATGCATGAGAGTATGTGGGTGAACAAGTGAGGACAAACGGAAGCAAACAAAATTATAATAAACGTTATTTTCCTCATGGAATTAGGTGGGGCATTCAGAATACCAATTGGGCCATATTCGGCCCGATTGGCTATGATTCTGCTATACCTTTCATCACTTCTTCATTCATTGATTTTGCTATTTTTCATCTATTTTGAAGTTAATCTTATTTTACTACTTCTCAGAGATTATTATTGAATTTTTTTCGTTCTTCTACACATTTGTCAGGATGAAGCCAAAGTTGTCTATTGGATGAATATGCGGAGAGATCTGTGGCCATTCCATTAGCCTGCTGTCTTTGAAACCTTTTTTGGCAAGATGGAAATCGTCAGTTTTACAGAATATGGAGGAGTATTATTATTAATTAATATACTCTTTAGCGTAAAGCTAATTGGTTTTGTGACCAATTAAAAAAACGTTTGTTAAAGAATCTAGAATAATACTTTGAAAGAACCTCATCATATTTAAATAAACCTATAATTTTCTCCGTCTCTCCCCTGTTATATTCTAAGTCACGTTGGCTGACAATTTCGAAGAAGGGACCAACATATTTCCCAAGTTCATCTAAAGTAGTTCCATACACTTCATAACTTATTAATTTTGAGAAATTAGTTTTCATATACATCTTTGGCCAAATTGCACTTTTTGATTTATGATATAGACTAAGTTGGCATTGAAGAAGTGTAAGCGACGATATAATTAGATTGACAAAAAGAATCCTTTTGGAAATATGCCGTAAATTTGGCTTCACTATAAAAGAAAAGTGGTATGAACATCAGCAGAAGAAGTGGTAGAAAATGACCATAAAAAATATGGGATTTCTCAGTCATTGAAGCACCCAACCTTTTTGTAATAAATAAGGAGAATAGAAAGTGTCAAATTATTGACTTTGCTCTTCCATACAATATAAGAGTGGACTCCAAAGAAAATGGAAACATTGATAAACACCAAGATCTGGTTAGGGAGCTGAAGTTGTTATGAAACACGAACGTAGAGATAATTCCCGTAGTAATGGAGGCGCTTAGAACATCATCTAGAAGAGTGAAAAAAGCATTTAAGAAGAGATGGAACTGAAACCAAGATTGCAGACCTTCAGGAAACTGCCTTCATTTTCTTTGCGAGGATTATTCAAAATGTTCTTGTGTTGCCTAATACGACATCAATATAATAATAATAATAATAATAATAATAATAATAATAATAATAATAATAATAATAATAATCTCCTTATTGATATGACAGTCCCTGCAGACTGCAATGTATCTTCGAAGATCTTCAAAAAGCTATAAAAATGCAAGGACCTTGAAATAGAAATCTCAAAAATGTGGCACATGAGAACATCAACAATTCTTTCTTGTAGTTGGAGCCTTCGGATTGATTGGAAAAGATTTCAATAGACTCATTGAAGGGATTCCTGGAAGCCCATGCATTAAAGAAATACAAAAAAAAAATGTTTCACGGGTACAGCTGACACCTTACGAAGGGCTTTATCCATGTAAAATACGTGTGTAGTTTTTTTTTCAATTGTTCAGTGGAAAATGTCATAACGCCATTTCTGACCTTTGGTCTCTGATTGGGACTCGGAAAGAAATAAGTACTAGAAATCAAAGGAAATAATAATAATAATAATAATAATAATAATAATAATAATAATAATAATAATAATAATAATAATGTGGTGGAAATTATGATGGTTCATTAACTGCCTCTTTTAAAGAACATTATTGACAATTTCACTGACAAAGATATAATTTGACGTCTACAGTTCTGTGAGATTTAATTTAAAAGAGAAAAAGATTTGCTTCAATGCCCGGTATCTCTAGTTTGATTAGAATATATGTCATTAAAATTATAATTTAATTAGAGAAATTATTGCATTATGTAAGTGTAAAAGTAAGAGGAGAAAAGGCAGCAGTCATTAATCATATCTGCTTTTTTTTACAGCGAAATCAAAATTCTTACGTCACAACCAGAAATTGTCTTTTCCGCCTGATTGTTAAGGAAACACTTGCGTTGCACTTACAAAAGTGAAGGAAAATGATCAAACAAATTTAGTGGACGCACTGGATACAGACACACACTCGCAGGCACGCCCTTGCGTGGCTTATGGTCATATCACGTAGAATCACCGGTTCTTGTACGATCACCGAAGTTAAGCAACGTTGAGTCTGGATGAGTGACCGCTTGAAAATGCCAATTGCTGTAAGCTTGGATGTACAAATGGATAACGGCTCAGAATTGGAAATCGGGGAGCCGAGTTCAATTTTTAGTCGGGTTCTTTATATTCACATAAATTTGGGAAAGGTATGAATCCAACTCTTCTCCCACAAGCTATGGGTTAATTAGTAGGATTTGTATGAGTATATCATTATTATTTACGAAAATTTTCAGGATTTAAATAATCTACAGTGGGTTGATAAGCAGTAAAAACAAATCAATCAATATAAAATCACACACACACACACACACAATATAAAATAAAAGCAAACATTCCACAAGTATCTAGGTACTGACCAGGTTCAACGTTGCTTAACTTCGGTTCTCAGATGAGAACTGTTGCTTTAACGTGATATGGCCGTAAGCCATATTTATCTGTATTTGTTTTCTAAAGGGATTCACTTATAATATTCTGAAGATGATGTAAATATTCATCGAAATATCAAACAAATTATTCGCACTTTCTTGTTCCTTAGATACAATCTTCTCATACGTTTGTCGAAGTTACTTTTACACTTTGCATTTTAAAATTATCTTATGGACAATTTTGAGAACGTAAATGAAAAGAAAATATGCAAATAATCGTCAACAAGTTATCCGCATACATACTTAATGTGAAAAATATGGGGATAATACGTGAATAATATGTGAATAATGTGAACATGTGGACAATATGTAAATAATGTGAATATGTAAATAATGTGAATATGCAAATAATATGTAAATAATATGTGAATCGGTTCGGTATCCGTCCATCTCGGGAGACGATGGAGTAGCGCGAGTGTGCTACGAGCCTGGGCGGGATGTATGGAGAACTAGGGCTGCCCGGATGTCTAGTCCCCACTCTCGGCCTTGCTAGCAGAGTCCAAAGGAGAGGATAAACCAATACAGTTTGGTACTAGCGCGGCTGCAGGAGTTGTCGGAAGGTAGCACAAAGTGCCGTCCATCCGCCTTAGGGGCTACACTCCGGATTTGTGTAAGGTTTACTTCTTCGCCTTTCCTTACCTCGAAGATTTCCCCAAGGCAGTGGAGCTATTTAACCCATAGCTGGGGTTTGGGCATGTCCACACACCGGTGGGCCTGCATGCCGCATGTTAAGGGGGCCAAACTCCTCCCCTGTCCCCTGTAGTTTATCCCGAGTCCGCAAGGTGCTCGGTTGCCATGTGTCGCCATGAGGAGGCGTTACATAGGGCTTGGTGTTGGAGAGGCTATATAACAAATAACTGTAAATTAAAAATAATTTATAAGGTCTTATAGACCCGTGCTACAGCATAACAAAGAACTTTATCAAATAGCAAACACTACACCACTTGAAGAATTCCAACAGCAGTAACAATTAAAAAGGATAGCACATGCGACTAGAAGGGAAAAATAATAATATAATGAAGATGCTGACTTTTCACATTGGCTTAAACCTTAAGAAAACTATCCTTGATCAGATCTTATAGACTGGCGCCACAAAACTATAAGCAAAGAACTTTATGAAATAGCAAAACTACACCACTTGAAGAATTCCAACCGCAGTAACAACTAAAAAGGATAGCACATGCGACTAGAAAGGAAAAATAATAATAAGAGAAATATTTTATAATTTTCATCCGACAGTAGCATTAACTGTTCCGTCAATAAAAGCCTAATGTTTCCTTATAAGGAAACGGCTATTCATAACATTATTATTACTATTGTTGCTACCAAAAACGTTCTTTGCTACCAACTGATGCGTTTATGTGTTGATATCTCAAAAGATAAATCTTAATTCATTCCTGGGCATGATGATAAACTACATCCAGCAGCAAGACATCTGATCGGGAGACTGGAGATTTTGAGGAGAGTGAAACCACCTCTTATTTGCTGTTCTTCCCACGCTCACCCTGACCCGAGGTGGTAGCACCTGTTAAATACATTTTTACAGTAAAAATACCAGCAATACATTTTTATATTAAAAAATTACCAACGATGCATATTTATAGTAAAATGACCAACAATACATCTTATAGCAAAATGACCGACAATATATTTTATCTGTAGTTGAAACCACAAAATTGCTTTAAAAATATTTAGATTTCGGTTGAGAGAAGAAGTTGATATCCCGCTAAAAAAACAAACAAACAAACAACCAACATGAGAAGAACTCTCTCAGGACATTAATCCATATAAAATCCTACAATTTCTTAAAGAAATCAAACTGTATTCTATAATATAACAAAACTTCAACATAAAACACAGATATTATATCCACACAAACATGTATATGCACAAAAGCTGGGCATGGTCTACACTGTATTCAGATGTGAAAGCAGAATAGCATATCATATTTGTATTACTTCAATGCTCCCAAGGAAGTTAAATTTTGACATTAAATGACCCATGAGGTGTTGATATGCCGTTAAACAAATCAATCAATCATTCACGTCCCGATATTCTGTTTGATCCACTGACTTACAGTAGCGCATGCGCGCACAAGCGCAGTGATACTATGTTCGCCTTTTCTTACCTGCAGATATCTATCGATTAGATCAATTTTGCCACCGTCTCCTTGCCACTATTTTCAATCTAGAACTCAAAAGTCTTCTGTTCTGCTATTCCATAATATCCAGTCTCTTCAGCTTTCCTTCTTCGATTCTTTTTTTTATATTTCCTTTAGTATCTGTTTTACAGATTTCTATCTGTTTATAAATCTCTATTTCTCTATAAGTCTTTGTCAGATTTCTATCAATATTAATAAATTGTCACTAATTCATCAACCCTCAGAGTATTTTTCGTTATTGTTTCTTCCTGTTTTTTTAAATTTTTTCTCATATTAATGTTACAAATGCCTTAAAGCCAAAGAAACTTCGTAATAAAAAATCACATCCGCCATATTTCGGCTGAGCTAACAAAAACGTATTAATTAGTCCTGTTTCTGATGACGTAATGTTTATTTTAAAAACCTGATAGAAAGGTTCCCTTCAAATAAAATATTAACACGTAGAAAAAAAAACAGAAAATGTGCCTGTTGATCGCTAAGAGAAGACTGTTACCCTGAATTACAAAAGACGGAATTTCTTTGGTAACAAAGAACCGAGTACTGAGCTGTTACGTGACATCTGTCCTCCTTTAAGGCAGCAAATATTGGACGGTCTCCTCAAAGACGAAGAAGAGACTCGAGGCATTAGAGGTATGGTTCTACAGAAGGATGCTAAGGATATCATGGATCGAATATGTGAGCAATGATGAGGTTTTGGAGAGGATGCAAACAATGAGGAAGCTTATACTTAACATCAAGAGAGGTAGCTGAAGTTTCTGGGACACGTAATGAGGAAGGGAGGCCTGGAAAATCTGATACTCATAGGTAGAATAGATGGCAAGAGAGACAAGAGAAAGCAACGCATGACATGTTGGCGGGCTTAAGCAAGTGGATGACAGAACGTGGCCTGTGAGAGGTGGCAGAGGGACAAAACTTATTGAGAGCTACAAAGGATAGGGAGAAGTGGAGAGCCATGATCGCCTACGTTCTGAAAAGACACGGCACATAAAAAGAAAAAAAGGTATTCACATGGTTTGCGTTGATCCGTTAATCTACACAGTCTTTTTCTTTTTTAAGTGATTTGAATTTTCTTTTAAATCGAGTTCATCCCATACAAGGCAGTAAAGCCACTGAAACACAAGGGGTTCCTGGGTGTGGAAGAAATAGAAAGAAAAAACATTGCTGAAGAGCAAGAAGAAAACAGGCGGACAAAAGATAGCGATTGCATTTAAAGTTTTGCAGATTAAAATTGATTGGAAATCCTGGAACCGGAAGACAAGTCCGAGAAATTAAACTTAGTATAGAACTTACTTGATGTTATCTAGCGAACCCAACTGAAAATTGGTGAGTCCCCGTCGCCAGTCTAGTACTTTGCTTAAATTCAAAGCATCTAGGCACCATAGCGAAGAGGAATATTTATTTGTAATTACATGGGTTGGACAAAATAATTGGAACAGTTCCAAAATCCACTCCTATATTTCAAAGACCTATTATATTAAGAAATTTAACCCAAACTTCGTAACTGCAAGTAATATCTATTGTAAGTACGTTTATTTATCTAATTTACTGTCTTTGTCTTATTTATTTTTATATATGGTACTTTATTTCAAATATTTTTGTCAGTGCTGAGAGCAGTGAGTAGTCTCATGAGAATTGAAATCCTCAAGAGGAGATCTTCGTGTGTTCTAGATCTTTCTTTATACATATTTGTATCAGTTTCAACCTATGTATTAGGCTGGTGCAAAAATAACGTCGTTTTTCTTTTGAAGTTGAACGTCAAAAAACGACATTATTTTTGCACCAACCTAATATCTTTCTTTCACCCTAACTCGTTCAGTTGGTTCTATCTATCTATCTATCTATCTATCTATCTATCTATCTAAGTCTGTTAACATATATATCCCATATATATATATATATATATATATATATATAGGGGTTGGACAAAATAATTGGAACAGTTGCAAAATCCATTCCTATATTTCAAAGACCTATTATATTAAGAACTTTAACTAAAACTTCGTAATTTAGGTTATATCTATCGTAAATACGTTTATTTATCTAATTTACTGTCTTTGTCTTATTTATTTTTAGAATTTAGTAAAATTTAAGCTAAATGCGTGACCTCTCCTAGTTCGAAAAAGAGCAAATTGTTGGAGCTCGTATGGCAGGAGCCTCGAACACTAAGGTTGCTGAACTGTTTGGTTTTTCCAGAGCTACAATATCAAGAACACTGATGCAATTTGTGAAACAGGGCAAGACCTCTAACAACCGTAGCAATTCGGGCCGGACTTGTAAACTTACTGACAGCTACTGACGTGCATTGAAATGTAATGTGGCAAAAAATCATCGGACAAAATGTGGAAAGGGGAAAAGGACAGTCTTTTTCTGTCTTAACTTTAAACTTAGCTAGCGACAAACACTGACCAAACATACAACAATATTCCTAACACCAAAACAACGCATTATTACTTACCTTTCATACTACATTCATGATAATACCTCAATGTCTCCATGAAAGTCCTAACTAGTCCTTATATGTACAATTCATTGTCTGTGGGGGGAAGGGGAGATAAAACAACAATAGCAAAGACCTCATCCAAACAATTACCATGAAAATATTTATAGAAAAGCCACAGAATGGCAAACTTTCGGCGGTAGAAAAGTGGCCGAAGCCGAGACGTCAAATCAGCGCAAATAATATTTCTGATTCTTCTTTTGATTTTGTCAAGTATCTCTAGATAAATAACCGGAATACCGGACTATATATAGTAGCCATATTCTAAGCATGGACGAATAGCAGACTTATAGATTCTGGATAGAAAAATTGTCTAGTACAACACAGCAAACCGAATTTCTTTGCTGTTGACCGAGCAATCGATTCAATATAGTCTTTTCCCTTTCATGTCTGCCGAGAATGTTAGCCCAAGTAGGCGCAACGAAACGAGTCCCTCTCCTGGAGGTTAGCATCTGCCATGCTGATAGAAGTCAGCGAGGGTTCTCTCAGATGATTAATAGAGAGCAATTTAGTTTTGGAGGCGTCAAAATCAAGAAGCCATCCTTTGCCCCGGTTAACAACAGACAAGAAGTAGTTTGGGATATAAATCTGCAATTTTGACCTAATAAAACTTGTCAGACATGCTATCAAGACAGGAGTAAATGGTTGCGTAATTAGCGTAGATACCAAACTGAGAGCTGATGCCATTGAGAAGGTCATTAATGAAAATCAAAAACAAGGAGGACCTAGGGTAAAGGCCTGGGGCGCACCTGCATTAGTATGAAAGGAACTGGAAGAGTGGCTGTTCAGAATTATATTCATTTCATGATTCTATAGATTGGATGAGTTCAAAAATTTGTCTGGAGACAGCGTAACTTTTCAGCTTGTAGAGAAGACCTGTATGCCAAACCCTATCAAAAACTTTTGAGATGTCGAGACGTCCGGGTTTCACCATTCTTGTCTAAAGCTTCATAGACTTTTTCCGCAATCATCGTCAGTTGACTTGGAGAAACGAAAGTCACATTGCTTGTCTGATAAAAAGGCACTGCGATGTGAGATGCTTAACCAATTCAGTAGGGCTACTAGAAGTTTCTCAAAAAGAGGTAGAAGGTTGGATAGTTGGAAGGTCGGACGGTTCACCCGAATTGTTAAAAACTAAAACAACAGAGGACTTCTAGTAGGCAGGGAGGATTTTATGATATAAAATGCAATTAACAAAATTTTGCTAATTAAAACAGATGGTCAGGATTGATTTCGTTTTCTACGGTTGGAAGGAGAAACGGTGGACTCATGCCTTTCTCATGGGTATTTGCGTGTAAGTGAATATAACGAACCCACCTGGAACTGAAACTCGGCTATCCAATGAACAATTCCAAGCCATTATCCATTACACCACCCACCACTAGTTTTCCGAAGTAGTCACCCATCAAGGTTCTGACCAGGCTCGACATTGCTTAACTTCGGTGAACGTACAGAACTCGTTTTTCAAAGTGATGTAACCGTTAGCATCGTTCGTCAGATATGAACATTTAAGTAATCGTTTATTTCATATAGGGCATATTATAATGGATAATATTTTTTAAATTTTCAAAAAAACAAAAAGAAAAAAATGTTTAAAAATGTCGACATTGCTTACCTCCCTTTATACATTGCTAACTCGTCTTTAATTTCAAGCTGTGATCTAAATGCTAAGGCGATTAATCTTTCAGAGCAGAAATATCTCTATTTCAGTAGCTAAGCAATTTAATTACAAAAGTAGTTAAAATAATTCGTTATTTAAAAAGACAATATTTCTAATAAGAAAAAAGCCTGTTATATTTTAAATTTATTTTTTATTAATGAATATGCTTGTAGATAGAAACGATGCCACATTTATTCCGTGTGTAGTCAAGCAATTAGACGGTGTATAATGGTTAGCAAGCTTATCTCGCTGGATCAATTTATAACTGAGTAGCGAGTTCGATTCTCACTTTCGGTTTTCAATCGGGCATTGGCAACCCGGCCTAAAATAACTTCTTTTCAGTTTTTCCGTCAAAGTTAACTTAACTTGCGGATGTATGCTTACAGACCCCTTTCATTTTTGTCCACTCTTTAGATTAATTCTCCCTTCCCTCGCTGTCAGGTGGCCAGAGATGTCAATTTACTGGTGGATGCGTGACAGCTTTCTTTTTTTGAGTCTGTTTTTTGTATTTGTCGTTGCATGTGAATGAGTGTATACTTGTGTGTAGAGATTTTCCAAGCGTAGCTTAGATGTGGCGCAAGGTCGAAAGTATGGGACATCCAGTGAGGATCAAACTCACTACTTGTGTGTATAGTTGGTCGAATGTTTGCTATAAATTATCGAAGTCTAGCATGAATTTCTTCCAGTTAACTAATGTTTCTGCCGCAATTAAAGATTGTGTTTTTTTTTTTATTACTAACACCGTTTTTTTTACTTTCTTGCATATTGTATGATACATATTGTAAATATTCATTGGAGTTTGATTTTGAATGTTACTTTATTCCCCACCTCCATAGACAAATTATACATATGGGGACTAGTTAGGACCCCATAGCGGTATTATTGTGGCTGTAGTAAGAATGGTAAGTAAGAATGTAGTATTTTGGCGCAAGGAATATTGCATAGTTTGTTTGGGTCAGTGATTGTGGCTAGCTAAGTTGAAGATAAGACAAACTGATGACCAGACTTCCCCCATCGCCCCTTTTGGCCTTGTGCCATATTTTCAGTTTTATTTCCAAAATAAATATTTGATATAATATTTGAACACACGTTTGGATAGACAACCAACTTTGCACATATTTCGCTAATTTTCAGGTTTTCAAGAGAACACGCAAACCTTAAGCATTATATATTTGGTGAGAAAGAGAGAACAAAAGATGGGAGGAAGACAAGAAAGAAGAAAAATACTGTCTGCTACCAGACAAATCATGCTATACATGATTTAATCAAACATCCTAATTCTGAATTCATATTTAGAATTATCCAATCACCTCAATATTTAACGATATATGACTGTCATATTTGTACTCAAGGTAAATACTATATGACGGTAGAATCCATGACAACCGGACTAAGAAGGCCTTCCGGATATGAAGAATTGGTTACAAAGTCCGGATATGATGGTTTATATTTAGATTAAATGTTAGAGACAATATTGCTCTGCTTGGGGTGAAATGATTAATATATATATATATATATATATATATATATATATATATATATATATATATATATATATATATATATATATACTTAAGATTATCGCACAAAAGTCATAACTGAATCAGTTGGTTAAGTTATCAAATCTTCATACATCGAAACCGACGGGAGAGTCCATTATATATATATATATATATATATATATATATATATATATATATATATATATATATATATATATATATATATATATATATACTTTTAAATCAAACATTTTGTGCAGTTTAATTTATATCACAATGAATTATTCATACAAAAATTAAATTAGTAAAGTTAATGCGATAAAATGGCGAATTCGCTTCGCTAACTAAATTTTTAAAATGCATTAACCCACTAACCATTCGATGAATGTTAGGATCCTTGTTTTTGAAAATTATAAAATTATAAGCTGTATTAGGTCTTCTTTAAATATTCAAGTACTTTCGACAGGTTCTCCGGTCATCATTAAGCATGGAAACTATTTTACCAAAAAAAAAAAAAAAATTTTTTTATATTACTATCGAAGGATTAGAATAGGCCAAATAACAAAATGAAATAAATCAAATGGATAGAAGGTGGATGATGTTACGGCATATAAAGCCTTGCAAGGAAAAGATTTGAAATTGACAACCTTTCTTTCTTTCTTTCTTTCTTTCTTTCTTTCTTTCTTTCTTTCTTTCACAGAAACCAAGTAGCGTCTCTGATATGTCAGTTCCGTGTTTTTTAGCCGTCAAAACAGATTAGTCCATTATTTGTGAGTTATTGACAGGATGTAACGGCTGGGCGAATTGAGTAAGGAAGTAATTAACGAAGGGGGAGGGAAAATAATAATATTATTATTATGACTATTACTACTACAACAACAAAAACAACAACCACAATAACAATAATAACAATAATAATAATAATAATAATAATAATGTAGTCGGTGATATTACGTATTCTAGACAGAAACATGTCTTGCAAACATTTTTATTAATATATTTTTTTATAATTAAGGGTGTACAAATGAACAGATTTGAAATTGACAATTTTTTTCCTTTCACTGAAACAGACGTTAAACAATTCTATCTTCTGTTCTTTCTTCTGTTCTTTCTTTATTTTTCTTTCTTTCTTCTCTTCTTTATTTCTCCCCCCTCCTTTCTTTCTTTCTTTCTTTCTTTCTTTCTTTCTTTCTTTCTTTCTTTCTTACTTTCTTTCTTTGATTTTTTCACTGAAAGAAACCAAGAAGCGTCTCTGATATGTCAGGTCCGTGTTTTCACGCCGTCAAAACGGAATAGTCCATTATTTATGAGTTATTGGCAGGGCGTACCATTTGTGAGAATTAAGTAAGGAACTAATTAACGAAAGGAGGGACAGGTATAACAACAACAACAACAGCAACAACAATAATAATTATTTTTCTTTCTTCCTTTCTTTATCTTACTATCACACCCTTCTTTCTTTCCTTGATTTTCTCACTGAAACCAAGAAGCGTCTCCGATATGTAAGATCCGTGTTTTCACGCGGTCATAACAGAATAGCCCAATTTTTATGAGATATTGACAGGACGTAGCGGTCGTGTGACAGGCAGAATTATAATAGATTCATGATCGCCCAAGCGTATTTACGTGTGAGTGAATGTGACGAACTCAGCTGGAATTCGAATTCGGCCCTCCGATTACTCATTCATTATTCATTACATCGCACAAACACCGAACATCTCGCCGGCAGCACCTGGTATTCTCAAGCGGTGATCGAAGGAGAACCGTTACTTCGACATAATTTGGCACTACGCAACCGCGGTTCGTCGAAGAGGGCATTAAAAATAATTGATACTAGCTGAAAACCATTCTTGAAAACATTTTTATTTATAAATTTGTTTATAATTAAGGGTGTACAAATGAAACGATTTGAAATTGTCAACTTTTTCCATTTCACTGAAACAGACGTTAAACAATTCTTTCTTCTTTCTTTCTTTCTTTCTTTCTTTCTTTCTAGGTGCGAACTAGGGCTCTAACAAAGTTAGTGACAAGCTGTATTATAATAGATATATTTCAGTCTAATTAATCTACCCAACAAGTTTTCTGTTTGGTTGTCAGAATATGGACTGAGAGGGAAAAAAAACAAATATGCTTAGAGAAAAGGAAGCTATGAAGTTGTGGAGGAACATGATCGGCTACGTCCTGAAATAGATGTCACATTGTTCAAGAAGAAGAAGAAGAAGAAAAAATAGGTTTGAAGTTTGGTTTTATTTTCGAAGTTTTAAGAAGAAGAAGAGGAGGAACAAGAAGAAAACAACAAAGAAGAAAAAGAAGAAAATAGGTTGGAAGTGTTAAGAGAAGAAGAAGAGGAGGAGGAGGAAGGAGAAGAAAATAGATTTGAAGCTTGGTTTGATTTTTGAAGTGTTAAGAAGAAGAAGACGAAGAAGAAGAAGAGGAAGGAGAAGAAGAAAAGGAAGAGGAAGAAGAAAATAGATTTGAAGCTTGGTTTTATTTTCGACGTGTTAATAATAATAATAATAATAATAATAATAATAATAATAATAATAATAATAATAATAATAATTGCGTATGTTCCAGTGTACCACATATTTGTCAACCAGGTCGAATTATAATTAAAAATTCCAATAGGCCTTAATGAATTAATTAGCATTCATTAATTGACTTTTTAATTCATTAGCACTTAATGATTAATAATGACGTAATAATGTCGTTTTTTGACGCTAAAAAATACGTCAAAAAACGACATTATTACGTTATTATTTTTGCACCAACCTAATACAATGATTTCAGTTTGGGAATAGTGTCTGGCCCTTAATATAACCGGCAAAAAGAAGCGGGAATTGTGTTGATTTTTAAAAAGAAGAGAATAAAGGGAATGGAAACAGGAATAATGAAAAGAAGGAATGTAGAGTTCAGTTGTAAGATGAAATAGAGAGAAAGAGCATGTAAGGTGGAATAGAGAGAGGAGGTGTCTAAGGGGAAATAGAGAGGAAGTATGTAAGGTGTAATAGAAAGGGGAGATGTGTAAAATGAAAGAGAGATGGGGAGTGTGTAAGGTGAAAGAAGGGGAAGGAAAGGTAAAAGAAAAGGGGAGGTGTTTAAGGTGACACAGAAAGGGGAGCTGCCTAAGTCGAAAGAGAGGGATTGTAAGGTGAAGAGAGAGAGAGAGAGAGAGAGAGAGAGAGAGAGAGAGAGAGAGAGAGAGAGGTGGTATGTAATGGAAAAGAGATGAAAGGTGTGTTTAAGAAAGAACGATAACAAAACAGAGGGATGTTGAGTTACACGAAAAAATGGATATGGGAAGCAAGAATAGTCGTGAGGGGAGGTACTAATTATACTGAGACGAATTTTTGACTAATTTGATTTTTTAGGTTTACCAACCCTTTGTGAGGAAGTTACGGCCGAAACACATTTTAGACTTTAAAAATAATTCTTTTTTTTTTTTTTTTTTTTGGCGAGTGAGTAGCGAATGTTGGACGATTTCCTCAAAGATGAAGAAGAGACTCGAGGTGACAGAGATGTAGTTCTACAGAAGGATGCTACGGATATCATGGACCGAGCGTATGGACAACGATGAGATCTTAGAGAAGTTGCAAACAAGGAGGAGGCTTATACTTAATATCAGGAAGAGGCAGCTGAAGTTTCTGGGACATAATGAGAGAGGAGGGCCTGGAGAATCTGATACACACAGATCGAATAGAGGGAAAGAAAGACAAGGGAAAACAACGCATGACATACCTGGCGAACTTGAGCAAGTGGCTGACAGGTCTGGAGGAGGTGGCAGATGGACGGAACTGCAAGGGATAGAGGGAGGTGAAGAGCCATGATCACCTATGCCCTGAAAGGACATGGCACATAAAAAGAAAGAAAGAGTATTGATTGAACATTTATTTTGAACGAAAATGATTTTTTACGAATAAAAATCCTGCTATTTAACCCATAGCTGGAGAAAGAAAGAAAGAAAGAAAGAAAGAAGGAACGAGAATAGAAAAAGTCGGCCAGAGCATGACTGCAAAAGGTTCACCTCGACGAACGATGAATAACAGAAAATGTCGACGAAGGAAATGGAAATTGGTTTGAGGACAGCGTTTAAGGTCACGTGGTATCAGAGTGCAGGAAATTAACTCGGGAGCACAGCCAGCACAGACGAATGGCGAAAGGACAGCCAGAATAGCGGGAAGGGACTGAGTAAAACAAAGACGGAAGAGAAATGGAAGAAAGCAGTGAAGAAAGATAAAATGGCGGTTAGACATATCGTCGTGATAAGACGCCATCGGTCTCCACAGGGCGTCAGTGAAGTGGCTGACGAAAACAAGCATTGAAATGTTACGAAGATGATGGCATTTTAGTCACTTTGGTATTATTGATGACACTAGCAAAACACACACACACGCACACACACTGGCACACAAACACACAC
The DNA here is from genome assembly GCA_963932145.1 of Acanthosepion lycidas. Lineage (NCBI taxonomy): Eukaryota > Metazoa > Mollusca > Cephalopoda > Sepiida > Sepiidae > Acanthosepion > Acanthosepion lycidas. The sequence continues at coordinate 19,307,465 of OZ010592.1, forward strand.
ACATTTATATATATATATATATATATATATATATATATCGCACATAGAGTGCTGGCGTAAATAAAACAGAGATCGATGTACTATAACATAGCTATTAAGTATATATTAATAAACACACATATCCTAGGAATTAAAGAATGATGGTAATAGACCGATTATTACGCGTGATATTGTATCAAAGACCAATTATTATAATGGGAAAGGAAATAGATGTAATTTATACCTTATAGAAAAATGCGTTATCTTAAACACAAAGTATATATATATATATATATATATATAATCTTAGGTTGGTGCAAAAATAATGTCGTTTTCTCACATAGTAACATATGTGAGAAAACGACAATATTTTTGCACCAACCTAATATACAAAGCTAGATATATAAACTAAATAAAAGCACCTTGTCTGTCGTTTTCAATGAAATGTGTATGAAAGAAGGATTGCTGTCTACACACACACACACACATATATATATATATGTAAGCAAATATAAATGGATATAAATCCGACAGAATGAAGAAAAATATTTGGAAAAATCAAACAAAAATCCTTAAATGCAATTTTGTTGTATTAATATGAATGAAATGTCAACGTCTTACGTTTCGGTTTAATAAACCTTCTTCAGGACAATATTCATTAAAATACAATTAACATAATCAGTTCAACATGACAAAGACGATGGACATAAAGACAAGACTTATCCAAAACAGATTACTGAAAATTTTAAATGATCAGCTTTCCGTTTAAGCGTGGTCACGTTGTCGTCAAATGGGCGACGCTTTCAAAACGTATTCCTAAAATTTGAGTATTTTGAATGAAAACGAAAAAATGAAAAGAATTCTATTATGATCTAAAATTTATATGTACGCTTGTCGAGCATTAATCTCGCTAACAAAGAGGAAATACTAAAGAATCCAGGTCTAGTATTCACCGTGCGTGAGATGGATATTATACCTGCTTCATAAATCCTCCTAAGATTTTTATTATGAAAATATTTTAAAATCTTCACGGAATCAAAATTGAAATTATGATCTGCTTTAGTTATGTGTACAACTAATGTGTACAATGTTATGTGTACAACTAAAGCATTGTTTAAATTTCCGAGGCGAATATCTCGTTTATGTTCGAAAACACGAGATTTTACGGACCTACATGTTTCACCCACATATTTTAAGTCACAGTTTTTGCATGAGATTTGGTAGATGCAAGCATCGGATGTAATATGTTGTTTGCTGGTGCTATTTAATAAATTACGGATAGTTCTAGTAGGTAATATTGTAGTTTTAATTTTTAACGCATTTAAATTATTGGAAATACGTTCGGTCAAATGGTTATTTGGTAGAAAGATGCGATTCAAAGAATTATTATCAGAGGCAGCTGAAAGTGTACCTTTCATTGATGTAGTTGTAGTGGCCTTCGAGGTGTCATTTTGCGCTGATGAGTAAATTTTCTCTTTTATACTTGAATCAAAAGGTAAACGTTGATTCAGTTTATATTTGAGTCAGATGGTAAACCTTGGTTCAGTTTATACTCCAGTCTGTAACCATCCATCTGAAAGGTGGCCTCTTTTGCTAGTTGTGGCCTTAGCCTTCTGCAGGACAGCAGTCGGGAAATTCTAGACCCTGCTAACACGGAGTTTGAAAGAGAAGATAGTTTTAATATCTAGGCTTTTTCTAGGCTTATTTGCAACTGTCCTTATCAATAGTTTCATAAAAGTGTATTTTAAACTTTTATAGTTTATCAGTGATGCCTATCACTGTAAACTATTTCTTTAAAACCACCATTAAAACTGGCAGGTGGATTATTTACCACTTATTTCGATTACTACTGTAGAAAAAAAAATATCAGTATTTATGTCTATGATATTTTTGAAATACCCAATATCGAAAGCAAGTTTTGCAGCCTCAAATTAATTGCCGGCGAAACACAATCACTGTGAGCTGAAACGAAATGCTTTTCTGTTTTGTTTGGTTCTTTTTATAAGCCGCGTCTCGCTACCTCTATCGAGAAAAGGTGCGGTCGAATAAAGGTCATGCTGTCTGATGCGAACATGGATGTCGGCCCACTACGCGCAGGCGCACAATTGACAGCCAAAATTATTTCCGGTCTGTTTGCATCTCACAAATCTTGAAACGGGCCAAGGTTTGGAATTCTCAGTAAAACGTTTCCGAAATAAGTAAATCGTTCTGCTGAGGACCGCTTTCCTCTCACTGACCAAGAATGGACGGGAAGCAAACCTTTTGAATTTCACAAGCCGCTGTTTATGAAGTTACACACGATTCTTCGAATAAAAGGCATAAAGAAGAAATAAAAGTAAATTCGCCAAGAGTATTATGATTATAATAATAATAATTATTATCATTTAACACTGAGAGATAGGCGGGCTTAATGATTAATTCTGACGGAAAATGGAATTAACGAAACGATTTCCATTTTCAGTTTCAGATGCTTACATTCTCTTTACACTAATGCCGTATATATTTAGAGATTCTTGATAACATCTAAAGAAAATCTGCAATGCTATTGGTCCTGACCTGGCATATCGGCTCCAGTCATTTTTCAACCGTCGTAATGTCACTTCCCTGTGCATTTTCTATAAATATTTCCGTGGTAATTGTTCTGAGAAACTTTCTTCTATGGTACTTAGACTTTACGAATTTAAGTGCAGTACTGATTGATGACAAGCTCACACCATTTTACAGTTGAAATGACTACATGTAACCGTAAGTTCTGTGCTAACAGTTTCTTCTATCGCACTTCTTGCTTGTGGAACACTCTTCCAGTTTCTTGATTCCCAGTCAACTTTGGCCTTCAAATTGTTTAACGCAATGTCAATCGTTATCTTCCGTTTCCTTGATTAGTATATTTTATAAGCCAGCCGTATTTTACCGGCTAGGGCTAGGAAGAATAATGCTTTCCTGTACACCGAGTACTAATATGCATTAGTGTAGCCATTGATACACTAACACTGAATGTCAATGTGGAAAGACGAGATACACGCCCGTCATAAACAAAACATTTAATAAGAAAAATATAATTTAAATACACATGTTATTTCCACATGTCCTAAAAAAATGATTGTTCACACAGTTCAAATGACGAGAATGTTTGGTAGAAAAACGAACGGTGGCTAGGAAAGTATTAATCGTTTTACCAACGGAAACAAAAAAAAGGAAGAAAAGTTCTCAATAAAAAATAGGAAGAAAAGTTCTCTGTAAAAAAAAAAGTAAGAAGAGTTCTCTGTAAAAAAAATAGGAAGAAGAGTTCTCTGTAAAAGGGCTGAACTCTCGCACGATCAACCTAAGGGAAAACAACTGTTGTCTCCCTACATCTTAATTCTTGTTCTTTTATTGTTCTCTCCTCTTAGTATTTTGCTCGACAGAGGAAAATACTAATAAGAGGAGAGATTATATTAAGAGAAGTTATAATGACGGTGGGAAATTTGACTATTCTTGTTAGTCTAGTTAGCATTATTGCTATTATCTGATCTTGAATAAAAGGTGTTTCAAATAAGCGGCGAGGTTGGATTTTTTTTTTCAAAATTTAATAAACATAGTGGCGTAGAGGAATCCAAGGAGTGAGTAGGATTAATTTACAATTTAGCTAATTTAAATGAACGAATGGTATATAAAAATACAGCAAATTTAAAGAGTTAAACGCTTTTGTTCTATACCAAAATATAAGCCATACAACGCATATTCCAAATGCACTTCATTTGTTAATCTTTTCCTGATGGATTGTTGGGCATTGTTATATAGAGCCATTAAACCGTCACAAAAAGAAGTGAATAATTCACACTCGTCAAGTATTCAAATTTTTTTAAAAACTTATTTTAAGAATAACGATGAAAGACGAGGCGTTACATGACTAAAATATACTGATTTATTCATGGATTGAAAGAATTTTTAGAACTGAATGAATTATCGTTTGAATGAAATTCCAGACTCTGTAACAAATCTGTTTTGCAATTCTAAATTATCATTTTCTAAGAGTTGAAATATTTTATAGTAAAAGGGACAGAAGGAGGTGGAGAGCCATCATTGCTTACGTCCTGAGGCGACATGGCACATAAAGAAGACGAAGAAGAGGAAGTTTCTACGTAAAAAAAAGAAAAGAAAAATGAACGGAAAGTTAACCTAATTTGAAAATGATCAAAGTATTAGATTAAAGTGCCCGGGAAAACCAACACTATAGAGAATTTCTCCACATATTCTAAAAATAATAAGTTTTTAAGATAAATGAAATAAAACCTCTTACAAGATATTTCTTCTCCATCATATTCAACGAAATGAACAAAAAATAAAAGATTTTTGCTTATATATATATTATTTAAGACATTTTTTATGTTTATACGTTCTTTTTATAGATACAAATATTTAAGTAAATACTTTGTTTATAATAAACAGTATTAATAACATTTACCGGCCTGAATGCCCAAGAAATTTTTATAGAAAGGAATCGAACCTGTACCCTATACGGAACCGTCATATAGCCTGAGTGCCATAACCAATTGGGCCACAGAGGAGCGTTCAGCTAGCAAGGTCGATTTTACTGTTTTTAAACACAATTCTCCATGATTCTCTCTCATTCATTCATATCTGCTCAATGCGTATCCAAATGTAAACAAATGACGTCATTCATTATGAAATGGACAAAGTCCGACAAATTCAGACCGGTTATTGTTGTTTAATACTGTTTATTATAAACAGAGTTTAATACTGTTTATTATAAACAAATTTATTTACTTAAATATTTGTATCTATAAAAAGAACGTATAAACATAAAAATGTCTTAAAGAATAATTGATGGACTTTGTCCATTTCATAGTATATATATATATATATATATATATATATATATATATATATATATATATATGATTGTTTAAATTACAAACATTATGTCTGCTTATTATTTATCATAATTCTTTAATATTCAGGAATATTTTTCCGTAAATTACAATTGAATAAGGCAAGAAATGCACTGTAACAGTGAGAAACACTTTTATTTCCAAAGTACTTTCCATTTAATAAAAGTGATTCGAATATACCAGTATTTTTCCCTACGTATGTGTTTGTCCTTATTTCAATACACTCACGCGGAAACACTCAACATCTCAACAATATATATATATATATATATATATATATTTATTTTTATGCTATATTTATTATATCTGTTCTTATTCTAAATATATAAAAAAACATTTTTGTGTGTCAATAATTTGTGCATTTCGGCTTGAAGTAATAGTTAGCATGGCTAGTGTGACGGATCATGCGTTTTGAGTTAGATTCTTACTGTGTGTTTTATTATTTTGGGGCGAAATTGACTACATGAAATATCTAAAAGATAAAAAAGGTCCAATTTAAAAGTTTAACATTTCAGCATCCTCTTCCCTCCGTGCACATGTGTAGTAACATCAACGGTAAACTTAGTTTAGTCCGATGATGTCCTAAAGAACGAAACGCGTCAGACAAAATTTACTTTCGACCTTGTCGTTAATTTTCCTAACATTATTCTAGTTTATAAAAAATCATATATCATCTTCTACAATATATATATATATATATATATATATATATATATATATATATATATGATGATCGACTCTCCCGTCGAGATTCGACGTATGAGGGTCAAGCAGATCAGTTTCCAGGAAACCGACAGCCCGACACCGGCACATGAGATTTGATTATAGCGGTGAAGGCCTCGTACAGGACCATCCACACTTTTTGGAGGGACGAATACAGAGATCTGGTGCACCGAATGCCACAAGGTTCCCAAACGACCCTCCGCAGGTTTTGAATTCAGAGTTGTCCTTCTCCTAGACCAGTTGCCATCCAAGGCTATAGAACCCAGTCTGTCCTGCTATTTTACCCATAGCTGGAGGGAGAATAAGAGGATTCATACCTTTCCCAAGGGTATTAGCACGTAAGTGAATGTAATGGATTCGACTGGAATTCGAACACGGCTCTCTCTCTCTCTCTCTCTCTCTCTCTCTCTCTATATATATATATATATATATATATATATATATATATATATATATATATATATATATATATATATATATATATATATATATATATATATATATATAAAGAGGCACGGGGAAGTATTGGATAGCGACTCAGATTGAGAAATAGGAGAGCCGAGTTCGAATTCCAGTCAAGTCCATTACATTTGCTTACGTGCTAATACCGTTGGAAAAGGCATGAATCCTCTTTATCTCCCTCCAGCTATGGCTAAATAGCAGGACATGGTTCTGTAGTCTTGGATGGCAAGTGGTCCAGGAGAAGGCCACAAAGGATTGTCTGCTTAGCAAAGATCGTCGAATATTTGTTGTTTATAAACACTAATGTGGATTTTGCTAAGTATAAGAATTTTTGTAGTTGAATGGTTAACATCAAATCAAATGATGGTTCCTATTGAGGTTACGGGTTTGATTTCTGTCGGGGAAGCACATATTTTCTACGATTTAAAATGGGGAAGTCGTTGCGATCTGTACGGATATATTTTCGGCTGGTAATTTGATCAGGTCCACAGTTGAGTCGGGGTCCGTCGACCGGGACGCAGAGATAAAAAAAAAATAGTTAAATATTCTTCTCTTACTGATGGATTTTTTTTTTTTTTTTTTTACTCCTGTGGCAGTGGAGACTTCTGGGGTTATTGAACCTCGTTCGATAGCCTTCCTTCCGAGGAATGGCGGGATTGCGTCTCGATTAAGGGACGAGCCTCGCGAAACGGACTGTCTCTTGCAGCGTGTCTCACTGGCCATTGTTCGAAGTAATGCTTTCTCAATCATTGTGGCTGGCAGAGGATAGAAAAAAATTGTTTATAGTTACTTTGTTCAAACTTTTTTTTTCAGTAAATAAATTTCTCATTGTTTAATTTTTCTACTATATTTCTCGAACATTCAGGCTAGTCAATTTAATTGATACTCTTTACTTAAAAAACAGAGCATTTACTTAAATAAATTCTATCTATTAAAAATGACGTATAAACAGAATATATATATATATATATATATATATATATATATATATATATATATATATATATAATGAATGGATCTATTTTAACTCCAATATTTTTATTGCTTCAAAACTTATTTTACTGGTTTCTTTCGTTTGATACAGACCCCCACACTTTTTTTTTTTTTTTTTTATCTTAGTGTGTATAACGGCTATTGGTCTGCACACTCAAGTAATCTAAAAAAAAAAAAAGAAAAAGCGTCTCTCCAGCAAGTCTTAAACCTGGGACTTCCTTCGTAGGAGAAACCACCGTTTGATCCGGCGTGCTTAACCACTCGGCTACAGAGAGAACCATATTTCAGGTAAATTAGAGTCTTGCTGAATTGTGAAGGGTATTTTTCATTATAATGATACTGTATATATTGATGTTGCGAGAAAGTATGAACTACTAAAGATTTATTTCTGGCAACAGTGTGAACGATTGGATTCACATATTTTTTTTTTTTTGGTGTGGGGAGGATATTTTTCAGGCTTAGATGTTTCTTTATATTTTGTTGTCTCATTAACACATTCTGCCTCGGAGGGTTTCCCACACGAAAGAGTTTCAGGATAAATGTCAAAAAGGATCTGCCTAAAAACGAGCGTGAAACAGCTGAGGCTTTTCCATAATATTCATAAACTCCTCAGTAAATCCCATAACAAGCCAATTAACGGTTCATATATATATATATATATATATATATATATATATATATATATATATATATATATATATATATATATGTGTATGTATGCGAGTGTGCGTGTGTGCGTGCTCGTGGTATGCAAAATATTATCTGAAACAAATATGAAGATGATGAGACAGTGTGGAAAATCTATTAACGACGCGTTTCGCCAGAGCGTCTGCTCTTTTTGGCTTCCTCGAGTTACAATGAAAGAAAGACAAAACCGTATGTGAGGAAAATTGTCTTGAGATCTCTGAGTGTCAGTAGTAGTCATAAAATAAACTAGATACCTTATCACTTCCAAATGACGAGAACTCAAGACTGTGTCCGCCTGTTTGTATGTTTGTTTTATCTATATCAGAGTTGTTTGTTGGATTTTAATTCAATCGAAACTAGAGAGTGTTTATTATATATATATATTAGGTTGGTACAAAAATAATGTCGCTTTTTGACGTTAAAAATACGTCAAAAAGCGACATTATTTTTGCACCAACCTAATATATATATATATATATATATATATATAAAGAAATATAGTCTTAAGGTGTGCTATATTTATGGAATAAAGTGCTCAATATCAGAGATAGAGCGTGTGTAAATATAAAAGTGAACATAGAAGTCAACACTTAGAGGCGACAGTCTGTTTCATGCTATATGCAATCGTCAAGCCACGTGTGCTGTTATTTTTCTCGGCTATTTATATATATACGGGTTAGTGGTGCATTGTGGGTATTCTATTATGGCGGTTATTTCACCGGAAGTCGTTTGTTTATCTATTTAGGTCAAATTATATTGCTTGTTTTTATTTTTGTTTCGTATTTTATTTATTTATTTATTTATTAACGTAGTAAAAATTTGTTTATATCACTTATTTAACAGTTTTGTTTTGGTTTGGGAATTTAATTAAAACTATTTGTTCAGTTTTGGGGTTGATTGTTGTAGTTCATTCTAAGTATTATTTTGGCGGGAACAGTTTTTAATTGATTATCTTTATTTGGGATTGGTTTGTTTATTTATTTACTTGGATGAATTTAGGTTAATTTATTTTACTTGTATATTTTCTCTTTTCGGTTTTCGATTTTTAAGTAACATAGTATTTTTTTATGTTTTATTTCTATTTTTTTTTTTTTTTTTTTTTTTTTTTTTTCTTGTTATTTTGTTATTTTTGCTTATTAGTATATTTATTTGTTTTTATTTTATTTTTTCCGTTTTTTAATTTTTTAGGTTACGTAGTAAAAATTTATTTTCATGTCTGCATTTTGAGATGAGTTCAGATCTTTTGTTTAATAATTTATTTTGGTCGGGAAAAGTAATGATAGCTATTTTTTCCTCCGAGCAAAGTTTGCAAGTTTTTGATTGGTTATTGTAGGCTGATGATTTTTTCCTTATCTTCCAAGATATTTTTGGTGTGATGTTCGTTTTGTTTTTAATTTCCCAGATATACTTAGAAAGCATTGTACTGTTTGCATATTTACTATTTGTGAAAGATGTTTTGTGTGTATAATTTCTTTGTTTCCAGGGTCCTTCAGTTACTCCTATGTATACTTTTTCTTCATTATCTGGTGATTTTATCGTGGCTTGGTATATTACGTTGTTTTGTAAACAATTTCCGTTTAAGGGACATTCGTTCTTTATTCTGCAGTTGCACGTGGGTTTAATTTGTTCGTGTGGTTTGTTGATAATTTTCCTATTGTGCTTTTTTATTATTTGTGCCATGCTCTCGGTGCAGCTGTAGCTGATTTTTACAGTGTTTTTGTTGAATATCTTGTGTAAGGTGCTTGATTCTGGGAAGTGTTTGTGTAAGAGTTTGAAGAATATTTTCCCTACGTTTGTTTTTACGTTCTTGCTGTACGGTGGGTTGAACCATATGATATTTCTTCTTCTGTTGGCCTTTTTTGTATTCTGTGGTGAGTATGTGAGTGTTTCTGGGAATCCGCTATCTTTTAGGGCTGTTTCATAGTCTTTCTTAGCTTTGTTAAATAGGGATTCATTGGAGGAATTGTCAGAGAGCCTGCGGTTAATCGATTTTGGTATCTGTTTCATTATAGAAGGTGGATGGTTGGAAGATGTTTGTATGTAGAGTGGTTTGTCATTAGGTTTTCTATATGGTTTATGTGTGCCTTCTCTTAGGTTGAAGGTAACATCTAGAAAATCTACTTCGTTTAGGTTAGTTTTTATATCTATGTCGAATCCGTTATTTTTAAAAATCTTTATTATTGCTTTTCTAGTTTTGTCTGTGTTTTGTTTGTTACAGTTTCTTAAGATTATGAGACCATCGTCCCTGTAGAGTCCTGTGTCATTTCTATCTATTATTTTGCTCAGTTCGTTTAGTAAGTAAATGCCTATGATTTCGCATGCTTCTGCACCGTCAAAGCTTCCCATTGTAGTGTCAAATATCCCATCTCTCTTTATCCATGCTTCTTCATTGTGGAATAATAGTGATTTACGGGAGTGCTTAATGATGTTGATTTCGCTTGGTTGTATTATTACTTGTTCCTGAGCTAAGTTGATGGCCTTATCTAGCATACGTTCTGTTATGGATGGGTAAAATTCTTTTATGTCTAATTGTAAGAATTGGCAGTTTTGTTTGTTATTTATGCTGTGGAACCAGTCAATAGTTGTTTTCGTATTTTTCCACTGGTTTACTCCTAATTATTTTTCCACTGGTTTACTCCTAATTTCTTCCTATATATATATATATATATATATATATATATATATATATATATATATATATATATATATATATATATATATATATATATATATATATCCCAAATGCAATGAGAAGGAATCAAATATAAATTCAAACGTTCATAACTTAAACGTTCTTAATTTTAAAAAGGGCTCAATAGAAACGTAGACTATTGTCCTCATCTTTGTCGCCATATTTATTACAACATTTCGGCCGTTGTACACTCCGGCTTTCTGCAGGTAGTTGGAATCTCGAACTGAACCCTTTATTTTGCTCACTGGGGTAGACTGTTTTAGTTTCGCCTGCCATGTTTTTAATAGATATCAGTTATCAGTTATCACCTGTTAATTCCCCTCTCCAAGTTATTCACTGTCTTAACCGGGTATTGAACTCACACTGTTTGGGTCCTGTCACTGGATCTAACCAACGCCTTTATCCACTGTACCATGTGTCTTTGAGGATAAGAAATATAGACAGATAAAATGGCGAATTCACTTCGCTAACTAAATTTAAAAGATGTCTTAACCCACTCGATGAATGTTAGGATCCCTGTTTTTGAAAATTATAAAATTCGTCAGTCGAAAGTACTTGTATATTTAAGGAAGACATAATAAAGTTTGTAATTTAAAAAACCACCAAAACAACAAGGATCCTAACATTCATCGAGTAGTTAGTGGGTCAATGTATCTTTAAAATTTAATTAGCGAAGGGAATTCGCCATTTTATCTTATTAACTTTACTAATTTACTTTTTGTATGAATGATTCATTGTAATATGTGTGTGTGACTATATTTCTGAGATAAGGTATTGTAATTATTTACATTTTGTGGACTGTAGTTGTCATATTTATGACGTTTCAGCCTGGCAAGTGGAATTAGAACAATCTACCCCGGTGGACGAAATAAAGGACCCGGTTCAAAATTCCAACGTATATCATTTGAAGGAAGCCGGAAAGTACTACGGCCAAAACATCGGGAATATGACAACAAAAACGAAGACAACAGACCGAACATGTAAATAGTTACAATACCTCACCTCAGAAACATAGACAGTAGTTGCATTGACTTTTACGTAAATACCATCGAGAAAGGCTGCCCGCCATTTTTTCATCCAAATATAGGTTAAAGGCTAAAACTGGGCAAAAGCTTTGGGTGGCAGCTAATTTATTATTAAATTATTATTATTTATTATTTACTTTTGAATCCCAATCTGTAAAAAAGGCAGCAGGAAACTACATTTCTACTTTATCTTTTCCAAGGAGTCATAGCAATTCACAGAATTAACGAAAAGAGTTTATCAAAATCCGCAGTCACCTATGACCTGAAGAGACACGACTTTAAAAAATTTAGTAACACCAACATTCTCCTTATTTTTACAAATGAAGCGACCATTGTTATCAAATGTATATACTTTTTTTTTTAATCAGCTTCATATGAGCTTAAGAGAATTTTCTTTTTGTATGTATGCAAAGGCTCATGATTCGGTTCTCTGTTTTAAAAGGTTTTTGGGATGCAGAAATATCATTATTGCTATTTTTTACTGTTGGCGAAGGTTGCAGATGCTACTATATATATATATATATATATATATATATATATATATATATATATATATATATATATATATTCAACTGGTGTAACAGCAAAATTGTTATCAAATTTTTGATTAGCAGTTTATTTCATTCGAATTCGTTGAGTTGCATCTCCCAAAAGCAACTTTCCTCGGACTGTCAATTTACAGCCGTGAGTAAACAACTTGGATCGTAAAGACAAAATAAGATTGTTATTTGCACTGAATGATCGGTACATTTAGGTGCAGATAATTGCAAAAATGATAAATAAGTATATATGGATATCGATATTTATCTATCTTAACCAACAATCGTCAACATCATTCGTTCTTTTTATTTTTTTCTTATTACTACAGTATCTTGGGAATTCATTGATGGCCACCGACTTTTCCAGCGTTACCTAAAACTGGAGTGGTTATTTTCCGGGATCCACTGTTGGTGAAAATTGTATCGCCAATAATTCTGTCTTTTCGGCATTCTTTTCAGTCTGAAAAAAACAAAAGAAAAAAAAAACAAAAGAAAATGACAAAGCAAATTTCAATGATGGTGGTGGTGGTGGTCGTGGTGGTAGTGGTAATGGGAGGGGAAAGAATTCTACAGATATTCTGACAGAAGAAAATCAGGAAGAAATAATCGTGGCCACAATAAAATCTAAAGAATGAAGATGTCTTTATAAGAAGAAAATCATTAATCAATGAGCCGTAATTGTTCCATATTTCTTTCGAAATACGCGTGTCCTACTGTGTGCGGGCACACATACACCCATATATATATATATATATATATATATGTGTGTGTGTGTGTGTGTTTCAGGGCTAACCGGTTATCGATCCTCGCTCTTCAGAGCTAACTGAGGACAAAAAAATATATCCGCAATAACTAAAAAGGGGTAAAAACGGAGAAGAATTGAGACAAAATTTGAGAGTATAAATTACGGATTATATCTGGACGTAATATATGTATATATTTCTGATTTTGCTATAAAACTTATATATTTAGCGGGGTCACCTGTCCAAGCCGACATCCCACTTATTTCAAGTAGTGAAATTATCGTTAACCGACCTAAAGAGTGAGAAGTTCCACGAAAAGAAGAAATGTATACTAGACTAGAATCGAACGTGTTTGCCATTATTTCCATCATGGAGACCAATTTCAAGCCTAAATTGTGTGCCTTATTAATTACACTAAGCGAAACCGTCATGATAAACAAAGATTCAATAACCCCATAAGTCAGTACTTGTATGTTTTATTTTCGCACACCAATACATACATGCTTACACATACACACGCGCGTACGCGCACACACACACACACAAACACACACTCACACACGCACACACACACACACAAACATACACATATATATATATATGTAAGCAAATATATGGATATAGATCCGACAGTATGAAGAAAAATATACGGAAAAAACAAACAAAAATCCTTATATGCAATTATGCTGTTTTAATGTTAATGTTTCGGTCTAATAAACCATCTTCAGGACATATTCATAAAATATAATTAACATTATCAATTCAACATGACAAAGACGATGGACATAACAAGACTTATCCAAACAGATAACTGAAAGTTTTTATTTATATTATTAAAACAAATAACTGAAAGTTTTTATTTATATTATTAACACAGCATAATTGCATATAAGGATTTTTGTTTGTTTTTTTCCGTATATTTTTCTTCATATATATATATATATATATATATATATATATATATGCAAGTAAGATGAGAACGAATAGAGCACAATTCCATAACATTTAATTTAAAAGAGGGCTCAATACAAAGTAGAGCAATATTTTTTATTTTAGCATATTTCATCAAAAACATGTAAAGAAATCGCTACACATCTCATCAGGCGATTGTAAATGTCTGTATATAGTCATTTACAATCGCCTAATAAGATCCGTTGATTGGCATCGAAACACGACTGCAATTGTGTACCGTTTTTTGACATATTTTTGATGTAATATCGTAAAATATAGTATATATATAGTATATATATATATATATATATATATATATATATATATATATATATATATAATTATTCATTTAAAAATATGATTCCAACACGCTACATAAAAGTTCTCGTGTTTCAAAACCCTTTCAAAAAAAATAAAAAATGAAATAAAAAGATAAATAAATCTCCATAGACACTTAACCAGACTAGCATTGTCATCTTCCGCTTTTAATTTAGACACCCCAACCTTACTCTGATTTGACATCTGTGAATGTAACTGAGATATTGATACAAATTATTAACACCTTACGCCCCTTTTTCTTTAAACAATTGCTCTAGCCGTTACCATAGAAATTTTGATTTCAATAATGAATATGCTTACAAAACACGTAAATTTCAGAAATAAGTTATTCCAAAAAAAATTTCGCTGGAAGGTGGAACTGAGCTTAGTACTTTAGTTCAATTTAATTCAAATAATTATATTGAAGTTTTCGGCTCTTGTTTTGAAACATGCGAACTCTTATGTAGCGTGTTGGAATCATATTTTTAAATAAATAATTATATTTATGCTCTACTTTTGTATAGAGCTTTATTTTTTTTTAAATTAATAACAAAAATACTAAAGAACTTTGGATTATTTACCTAACGAGTTCTTTCCTATTTTCTATATATTTTTCACACACACACACACACACACACACACACACACACACACACACACACACACACACGCACACACACACACTCACTTACTCACACACACGCACACACACACACATATATATATATATATATATATATATATATATATATATATATATATATATATATATGTATATGTATAAAATGTTAATGGTCATGTTGAATTGGACCAGGAAACAGTAGTATTAAAAAGTGCTCAATATATGTGTAGACATTTTAACTTTAAAACTTAATATATCATTTAATTCCGCTACCTTGGTTTCAGTCTTACGGTATCCTCAGACGATTTTTACCAGTTGGCCTTCGAACGCTTTATTTTAAAAAAACAAAGGCAATGAACGCTACATTATTTAAAAAAAAATAAACGAGCACACTGCCTTGGATGTGATAGAAATTGAGGAGAAGAATGCGAAGAAGGAAAGAGAAGAAAAAGGGGAGGTGAAGGAAGAGAAAAGCAAGAGCATTATACATTTGTCGGTGGGGGATAATTGAAATGTATATACTTTTTGAATCAACCTCAGATGAGCTTAAGAGGAATTTTTTGTATGTATGCAACGGCTCATGACTTCGGATCTCTGTTTTAAAAGGATTTTGGGATGCGGAAATATTATTGCTAATTTTTGCTGTTGGCAGCGTTTTTTAAAACTTATTCCCCTTTCTCTTGATGGTTTTTGAATTGACTTTAAATATAGAAGCCGGAGTAGGAATATTGCTACCATTATTGAAGGCCTGAATGTTCCATGGAATTTTGCTGCAATAATTGCAATACAAAGCAAGATGCACAGAAATTAAAAGCAGGGCAAATTCGCTCTAAAAAATACATTAATTCAGTTGAAGAAACTAAAAATATCAAGTTAATAATCTATTATAAAAAGAAAATATCTAACCTTATCAGCAACAACAAACCCCGGCAAAATGAAAGCTATATAAGATCCATATTAGTTATTACTTCAAATACCCATAGGAAACTGTGTTCCAGACGAAAACAAACCATGAATACTAGGTATGATCGGCACTGGTGGTATAAAATAAAACTACGACACATATCAATTCGGCATTTAATCTCCTTCGAAGCAGTCCCCCTCTGTAGCCACACACTGGAAGCATTCCTTGAAACTCTTTCTTTTGGGATAGTGAGAAGATGTTTCGTCGTATTCACTTGGATTTTCTCAACGTTTTGAAATCCCGTTCCTTTCAAGTGGGATTTGATTTCGCACAGAGGAAAAAGTCGCAAGGGGCGTGATCGAGGGAATATGGTGGTTGCTAGACCTGGAGACTGTTATCCTTGGCTCAGAAACTGCTACACAAGCCATGGTCTCTGATGGAACCTCTGGTGGTGTGATTAGACAACTACACTCTACACACTTTCCTTCCAAGCACTGTTATAAACAACGAAATTGAGCGAGAACATTATAACTTATTTTGCATGCGCGACAGAGTTTAAGGTCAATCTGTGCCAAGCAGCTTCACTCTGGCCTACTTTAGCTCCGTTGCCATAACAACAGACTTGACAATTTTTAATCAGATCTCGTATATTATTCATTTGACATACCACTACACGTTTATCTAGACGGCTGACCCTACATCTCTCTTACACGCAGAGTGCTCTATAGACGCACATTTAAACCAGCACGGAATTGTACCAACCTCATGACATAATATCCTCCTCACGAAGACAAATGTGATACGCGCCTCCAACTGCAAAACCCGTCTTAACTATACATCCACTGCCAATTATTTATTCTGCAATGGTGTTTAAACCAGAAAGGTTTTTAAAAGCTCAGTTACACAGCTGATAGATTTATTAAATATATATTTACTTGTTCCGTAGGTACATGATTGATATTATATTGTTTCCCACGCCTGGTGCGACCAGATTTGTTTTTATATTGCTTATGACTTAAAAAACAGATCAAGACATTTTGTTGAAGGTAACGTTTATATTCGATATAACATCTCTGAAGAAGACTCATAATAAATACATACATAAAATTATTACTCGTAAACAATACATGTATACTATAAGGTTATCCTTGCCCTATATCACCTCAATGTACAATTTGTGCACATATTAATGGACATAGAATCCTAGGCACTGATATTTTCACTTGTACAGGGAAAATATTGCAAACAATACGTGTATACTAGGAAAATACTCGAAAACATTACGCGTATACTACAATGTTATCCTTGCCATATATCACCTCAATGAGCAATTTGTGCACATATTAATAGACATAGAACCTAGGCACTGATATTTTCACTTGTACGGGGAAAATATTGCAAACAATACGTGTACACTATACAACGTTACTTGCAAAAAATCTTTCAAATTCTTCAAGTACTTATCATAAAATGAATGACTCCACAAGAAAATGAAATCTTTAGAAATTGGTAGTTTAACGCGCATTGAGTAAAAAATGCAATTTGTGCATCGCCTCGTACCTGATTTCCAATGTATTTCTATTGCAAAATAATTTCCAAACCATTTCTATGGTAGATGTTTATCGTTTATACATATAATAGTTTTATTCATCCGCCAAAGGTTGTCTTATTTTTTTTAATGTTTTCCATAAAGAACATGCACACAGTGACAATAAAGATGTGCTTAATCTGGAAATACACTTCTATGATTTCCCTAAGATTGACAAAGCAACAGAAAATCTTTTGCCTCATGCTCATATATCTAAAATAAAAGTTCTTATCACACCCATACATTTCACACTCACACACTTAGAGATTGACTAAGCGAATCTTAGACGTGGCGCGAGACCGAAACTATGGAGTACATAGTGCGGTTTGAACTCACTGCTCAGCAGTGATGGATATGACAAGACGAGCTTGTTACCCATTACACCATGTCGAACTATCTGGCAGTTTTAATTGATGTAAATTTTATTTAAGTCAATAGAGAACATATGATTAAAAAACATTTAGCTAACTTTTCTCATTTACATACAAGACAACATATGTATAAACATTGTCCAAAATGTTGTAATTTTGCTCTAGTCATTATGTAGAGCAGAGAATAATTGTGAATGTTATTCATTCTCTAATTTTTGGTTTGTTTTGTTTTGTGGCATATTAACCTCAACGGGTTATTTAATGCTGACAAAAATTTTATTTCTGGTAATATTTTCTTTTTTCAAAATATTTATTGCTGATACTAAATTTTTTTAAAAGTATTTCTGGTATTAAAATCTATTTTTACACTTTCATAGTGTTTTGAGTCAGGTTGTGGGGTCATCTATTTGCCCATAGCTGGGACCCTAATAGGTTCCACCACCCCGGGTCAGGGTGGACCTGGGAACACCAGCAATTAAGAGGTGATTCCACGCTCCTCAAAACCTTCTGATCAAAGGCCTTGCTGTTGGACGTAGTTTATCTTCTTACTCAAAACGCGGGTGCAGTTTATCGTCATACCCAGAACGCGGATGCAGTTTACCGTCATACCCAGGACGCGGATGCAGTTTATCGTCATACCCAGGACGTTCTTCAATTTTTGAATATTACTTAAAGCTTTTTGACAATTTAAGAGTTATAATAACATGCAACGCGATACGTATGACCCCTGACAAAACTCTAGATCAGGTTTGTATTGGTCTGTATATGCGCATATCATTATTAAGTGGTTTGTCATGATGAAAAAAATATTTGTACATATCAAAAGATTTTGTCACCATGTGCTTTTTTATTAGATCCCTATTTATTAGGGCACGTAATGAGGAAAGATGGCTTGGAAAATCCAATACTCACAGGGCAGATTTAGGGGAAGAAGAAAGCAGTGTATAACATACTTGAACAGGATTCGGAAGAAATAAAGAAAAGACAAAACTTATTGAAAGCTACAAAGGACAGGAAAATGTGGAGGGCCATGATCCCCTACGTCCTGAAGGGACACGGCACATAAAAGAAGATGTATATTGGGATTGGATGGAGAAAGATGGATTCTTGTGATAATTGCGTCGATTGTTAGAGTGAATGGATCGCAAATCGGATTAGCTAGGTGCAGGACTGACAGTATAGACAAGGGGTTGGCAATCTTTTGCTATGTGCCGACTAAGGGTTTTAAAATCATTCAGTGTGCGTACGTATTTTTATACAAGTCAAGATCAATATACCTGTTCTACAATATATTTTATATAGTAATATATAGTATATATACTTTAGTATATATTAAAATTGAAATGGCTAAATATATTTGTGTTGTAGTAGTTATTGTTTCAGACATCGTGATGTCATTTGCGGCTACGTGCCATTGGAAATTACTTGGTGTGCCACGTGTGCCACAGTTTGCCGACCACTGCTGTAGATGACCAGATCTTGATAACTGATCTCTCCTCTGATTGAGCTCTAACAGTTCAGTGGAGGTTTGGGTGTGGGGGGTTGAAGAAAACTGACTGGTAACATTCAATATCTCGAAAATCAAACTCGTGTCATTTCATCATCGTATATTGGACACAGAAATATCACCAATCACGATTTACGGAGATCCCCTTAGGAAGGTCCACTCACTGAGGTGCCGTGGCTTGAGCGCCTGTTGTGAGAAAAACTCAACCCAGACCTCAAGTAGAATTCTTACATACGATCCCTTGCTAAAGGAGCTGTGAAGATGGTCGGTTCCCTCTACCGCTCCTGACTCCACTTGCTATCGTCTACCTCTATAAGAGAAAGCCGAAAATGGAGTACTGCTGCCATATTTAGGACGGAGCTTCCCAGTCTTCACTTTCCAGTCTTGTGAGAGTTCAAAAGTGTCTCCGCGTCCTTGTGGGTGATGAATTATTTTCCGCCCTACATTTTCACAGACGAAACGTCACAGGCCTCCCGCTGTTTGTCGCTATTTCCATGAGAAGTTCTCAGCCGAACTACATTCCTTAATTCCAACAGTTCCTACTTCTCGGCTAGGGTCTACGCACATTGTAACGAATCACTGTCATTCCTTTCTTATCACGCTGGTGAGATGTAACTTCCACTCAAGCAGCTTCTACCCACGAATCACAGCTCAGTGGAACCAGCTCCCAGGAAGATGCTTCCCCGATGTTTAAAATCTTAATCTGTTCAAGTATAGGGTTAACCGTTACCTTCCCCACATATCCACATAACCTAGGCCTCTTGCCCTGTAACCCTCTTCCTCGAGTGGCTCCAAGGCCTAGTACAGGGTATACATAAAAAACTAAAAAATTATTAGATGGTGCAAAAATAATGACGTAATAATGTCGTTTTTTGACGTAACGTCAAAAAACGACATTATTACGTCATTATTTTTGCACCAACCTAATACCATTATACCACAAAAATGGATCGTTGCCATATCTGAACTGGAGCTGCCCAATCCTTACTTGCTTGTATTGATAGAGTTCAAAAGTCTCTACGCTGCCTTATGGGTGATGAATTATTTTTCACCCTACATACCCTTTCTTCCAAATGAAAAGTTATGAGTTTCTCACTGCACTATCGTTATTTCTATGTCATGTATTCTGACGAGCGACAGTCCTTAGTCCCACCACACCTGACTTTTACAACTGGGACCCACTCTGCCCCGTACACAAGAGTGAATCATCCGCATTTCCTTCGTATTTCATTAGTAAGAAGTAAGCTCCATTTGAACAACTTCTTCCCAAGGACTGCTGCTTTGTGGAACAGACTCCCAGCAGGATGTATTCCCAATCCCTACAATCTTGACCTCTTCAAGTTTAGGGTTAACCGTCATCTTTTCCTTTGGTATTCCTAGAGTGAGAAGTAAGTTCCATTCGGACAGCTTCTTCCCAAGAACTGCTGTTTTGAGGAACAGACTCCCAGCGGGATGCTTTCCCAATCACTACAATCTTGACCTCTTCAAGTCTAGGGTTAACTGTCATCTTTCCTGCATAGCCACCTGAACTTCACTTCTTGTCCTTCCTTACGCTAATACGACACCACACAGTAACAGTCTACCTTGAGAGTCTCTTGGGCCTAGTATTCAAATTCAGTAATTATCATAAATCAAGAACCTTAACGCTAAACAACATTTTCAGTTTAGCAATTTGGATTTTAACAACTGAGAAATATATTTAACTCCGTGAAGAATTTCTAGTGGCAACTTACCTGTAAGTTAAATAAGCTATAGTTTAGGGTCACACACCCTCGGGGACCTCATTATTATAAATATATTTTTTTATTTTATTATTAGTTCTATTCTTTAAATCATCAAAAATTATATATAATCATTAATAAATAATAATTATGTATAATTTAAAATTTTTCTACCCGAATCTTTTAAAAGAAGATCATCGAATTTCATATAGCTTCCGGCTTCAAAATTTCATATTGCTTAGGGCCCTGAGGATTTTACTTGTAAGTCGCTACGTACGTTTCGCCATCCTAACGCATAAACAGTAAATGCTGAGTTTAAAAAGTATTCAGAAATGAAAGACAAACAGAACATCCATAGTTATTCACTGATCTTGATAACAGCCAGAAATATGGTTGAAAGCACCAGATGACAGATATTTGGACAATATTTAAATTACTTGTCTTCAGATATGCGTTAAAGAAATGTTCACTAAACTTCAGACATCATGCATTCTTAGGAAAGATGGCACAGTGGTATCTCGTTGCATTCTTCACAGTTTATAATTCAGAATTTTCCTTCTCTTAGATGGGTTGCATCAGGAGAGCCCAATCTACCCTGCAATTTAACCCATAGCTGGAGGGGAATTCAAAATGGATTCGTGCCTTCCCAAAAGCATTAGTGCGAAAGTGAACGCAACACATTAGCCCAGAATTTGAACACGGCTCTCTGACAACACTTCCCACGCCGGTATAAGATATTTAATTAAATACTGTCGCTTAATTAAACATTAAACGCATCTATAAGAACGCACATGGATAAAACGTACACACACGCGCGCATGCACGCACACACACACGCGCTCACACACACGCGCGCGCACACACACACGCGCGCACACACATATGTGTGCGTGTGTGTTTGTATAAGCATGTGTGTATGCGCGCGTGTGTGTGTTTGTGTATATGTTACTCCAGGACAGAAAGTTAGAGAGGGAGAGGATTATCTTGAATAAGTTGGTAACTGATCTAGGAACAATATATCTCTATCTATAAAAGGCAGGATGTGTGTGTCTGTGTAACGAATGCACAGCCGCAATTTTCAACGGATTTGTACCAAAATTTACATGCACATGCTCCAAGTTAGCGGGAAGGCCAAGACCGACTTTGCATTTCCCAACTCCCATCGATAGTGGAAATAATCGATTTTTTCATGCTTCTACGGCAGTTTTCATGTAGTCTGCGGACATTTTCTACTGGCCAGAGTGAGAGCCTATAGCTGGCTGCCACGAATAGCCAGGAAGATTCTATTGACCAGCGTGAGAGCCAACAGCTGACTGACACGAATGTTAACTAGCATGCTAGCATGCAACAAAAAAAAAATCGATAGCTGCATTCGTCACAAGGGGAAAAATTTAAATCTGCATGGCATTTTACTCCAATTGGCTCATTCGCTTGCTTAAACTCAACGTTGATTCCAATTTCGCAGAACTGGGTTGGGTGTGAAAAAGTAATTGTTGTTAACATTCTTTTTTCATTCGGTTTTTCCAGTTACGTGTCCTTTTTTAAAGCTGATCGTTTTGTGTTAATTTTGTTTAGTTCTTTTTTCGTAACAGATTTAATGTTTAGTATAGAGCTTAGAAAAAATTCGCAGTGTGAGATAGGCAAGAAGTAAGGCATGTAACAACATCAGCAGAGCAAAGGGCACTCCTTTAAAGGCAAGGAAGGGCAAAAATATTTTAAGTCAAGTGATAACGATTGCTGTATAAGTCGTACGATTTTTGAATCAAGCACGTGAAACACCGGACCATGTTGCTAGTGTGTATATATATATATATATATATATATATATATATATATATATATATATATATATATATATATATATAACTGAAATTCATTCCTTTATGAGCTTCTGGTCATTAGCTATGATTAATTAATGGTGAATATGTAATTTTCGTTTATGATCGAATGCATCACGATTGTTCTGTTAAGCTTAGGGAGAAATTATATAAGCTTATTCCCGAAAGAAGTGTCCAATTGCGTTATAAAACCTTGGAGAATCCTAGTAAAATATCTGTAATCATTTCTAAGATACAACGTTTCAGATCTTAATCTAAACATTGGACAATTTTACTGTTAAACGATTTGGAAAAACGAAAGTGTAAATTACGCCGCTCCCCTTTAACTTTCGGTAAAGAGGTAACGTATTGTTTTTAAATTTGCCTCAAAAATCATTTTTATCACTAGTTACCAACCATCGCCTGAGGATGTACAATCATAGTTTTGAAACATGAAAGCTTTTGTATGGCGATGTAAAATGTTTTTATTATAATGAAGTATAATAAAAAATATTATAATAATATTTTATTCTACTATATATTGAGCACTTTAAAAAAAAAGAAAAGAGTAAATGCTACGAACTGTGGATTTTTACTCGATTTGTTTTTTCTCTTATTTATCTTTTTTTTTCTCTCACGTATCAATATATATATATATATATATATATATATATATATATATATATATATATATATATATATCTGTCTATATTTCTGAGATGAGGTATTATGTATACTATTTACATTATTCAGACTATTGTCCTCATCTTTGTCGCCATATTTATTACAACGTTTCGGCCGTTGTACGCTCCTGCCTTCTTCAGGTGATTGGAATGTCGAACTGAACTCTTTATTTCGAGCACTGGGGTGAACTGTTCTAGTTCTACGTGCTATGTCTAATGAATGTCAGTTATCAGTTATCAACTGTTAATTCCGCTCTCCAAGTTCTCGACCGCCTTATCAACTGTGCCATGCACACCAAGGACACATGGCACAGTGGATAAAGGTGTTGGTTAGATCCAGTGCCAGGACCCAAAGAGTGTGAGTTCAATACCTGGTTAAGCCGGTGGAGAACTTGGAGAGGGGAATTAACAAGAGATAACTGATAACTGACATCCTTTAGACATGGTACGTGGAACTAGAATACGTTGTGAAATATATATATATATATATATATATATATACATATATAACAACAACATTGTTCAAATCGTGTAACAGTAAAATTGTCCAATTTTTAGATTAAGCTCTGAACTGTTGTATCTTAGAAATGATTAAAGATATCTTACTAGGATTCTCCAAAGGTTTCCACCTGATCTCTTTACTGAAGGCCGGACTGATCTTTTTCCTCTCACCATTGCTCAGTTGGAAAAACACAAAACAGTTTTAACGGGCTTTCTTTTTTAGCTGAATAACTCAAATGTTTTTTTCTGTGTAAAGTGGTGTGAAGATAGCTAAACGTCTTATCTGAAAACCTGTAAAAAAGAAACTTAATTAGTTTAGTGTTTTTTTTTATATTAAACATTTTGTTGGATGTATAATTATGTATTGGCAATTTCGGTTTTAAACCCGGCATACACACACACACACACACACACACACACACACACACACACACATATATATATATATATATATATATATATATATATATATATATATATGGTAGACATTAGTTTATATCGGGGGATAAAGATAGCTGACGTCGATATTACACATACCTCGCCTCTTTTAGAGCGATTAGGAAGGTACTGGCGCACGGTTACCTGGCGTCTTCTGTTGATGTGTTGATTTGTTTAACGGCACATCAATTCCTTGTGGGTCATTTAATGCTGAAATTTATTTTTCTTGGCAAACTTGACGTAAAAATATGACCTGTTATTCTGCTTTCACAATTGAATACATGGTAGATGATACTCAGCTTTTGTGCATATACATGTTTGTATGGACATAATTACTAGAGGCGGTGATTGCGTTTTAAGTCTTTTTAAGTTATATTTTTGATTACAGTTTGATTTAAAAAATTGTAGGATATTATATGGATTAATTAAAAGCTCATTTTGGTTGTTAGATTTTGTTTTGCCGCATATCAACACATCTATGGGTTATTTAATGCCGGAATCTAAATATTTCGAACACAATTTTATGGCGTCAGCTAAATATTTTGAACGCAACTGTATGCTTTCAACTACAGATAAATTTTTTTGCTTATTATGTATTGTCCATTTTTTTTAATATAAAAATGTGTTGCTAGTATTTTTACTGTTAAAATATATTTTTATACTTTCATAGAGTTTTTGTTTGGGTGGGGGCTCACTTTTTCCCATAGATGGGGTCCTAACAGGTGCTACCACCCAAGGTCAGAGTGGACCTCCTCAAAGTCTCCAATCTTCCGATCAGGGGCTTTGCTGTCGGATGTAGTTTATCGACATACCCAGGACTTTTGGGCGCCTTATCCCATCTATAGCGTGGAGAGAACAGATACTGCGATTTCCTCCCGGCCAAAAGGCCGAGAAGATATTAAGATATTTACTCGACCTCCCCACTAAAGCTGGATGCGACACAAGGTCTTTTTTTTGCGACCGGGCGTCTTATCCGATTGTAGCGGGAACAGATACTACGCTTCCATCCCAGCCAAAAGGCCGAGGCTATTTTTCAGCGCTCACATGTCGCTACTGAATGTGACAAAAGGCCGTGGTGAAAAGTGGGTTTAACGGCATTACTGTGCGAATATTGCACAACCCCACTCAGCACTTCCCCTTTTGGAGACCCCTCAGGCGGCCGGTAATAAAACCATCCCCCTCCAAAAGGAGAGATAGTGCCTGGTGGGGGAGGGAGGCTACTGGTGATTAGGCTTAATATTATTTAAACCACTCCGAGCTTGAGATGAGATTAAATAGAAATAAAGAATAGTGATTTCAAAAAATAAATCAAAGACGTTGTCAACAGTTTTCAATTTTCTCCGCTGAACATTTCAGAATGAAAAGAAAACTCTAGTAAAAGCAGTATCTCAGTTACGTTTTAATTGGTGTCATCAATCCTAACATTGAGTTAGAACGCTAACAAACGCTGTGTTAAAATGAAATGATGTGTAAGTTTGCGTAGGCCTCACTATTCAGCTTCATTTGGTTTTTCATGTTTCAATAGAATGGCATTTTCTTTTCGAGAGTTCAGAATTTTATCTTGTGAGGGCTTCATTCAATTTCACCGTCTCCGACATTGACCAAGCGAGATTGAAATCTTAACTTCAAGATGAAAGCGTATTCCAATCTATTCTCCAATTAAGACGTAGCTTTTTTTTTCGCATCACCTTGCAGTCTTAATTTTCTCCCTGTTTCTATCTATTGAATCTTTTCAGGCGAAAGCTTTCATAGGCAAAGTTTCATTCAAATAAAAAAAAATGTTTTGGAAAAGATTCTTCCATTTTTTGCTTTGGGAGAAATTCTTCGATTTTTCGTCGTACACAAAAACGCCATCGTTTTGCGCAAGGCGTTCAAATACATATTTACTATACTTTGCTAAGACAGGTACAGGGTCATCATATTAGAGCATGTAATGAGGATAAAATCACTTACTCGAATAGAAGTACCGATGCTATATCTATTTCGTCAGTCAGGCATCGTTATACTGGTTAATAAAACGATGAGACAAAATCTCTTATATGTAAAATTATTGTTTATTAACGTCATGACTTCATTAGTATTAAGGTGTGTGGCTTTGTGACCTTTCTTCAAACATGGATATTCTCAAAATGTAATGTTATCATTGTAAATACGAATAAGAATTCGTGACTAAATCTCTCATATGTAAAATTATTTTTTCACCTCCTGACTTCATTAGTATTGGTGCTAAGGTGTGTGGCTTTATAGCCTTTCTTCAAACGTGGATATTTTTAAAATGTAGTATTGATGTTAAGGCGTGTGGCTTTGTGGCTTTTGTTCAAAGGTGGATATTCTCAAAATGTAATGTTATTATTATAACGACTAATAAGAAATTCTCATATCTTTAAGTAATCAACTTGACGTAACAGGTGCTACCACTCCGGGTCAGGGTAGACCTCAGAACACCATGCTCGTCAAAACTTCCTGATCAGAGGCCTTGCTGTTGGATGTAGTTTATCGTCATACCAAACACAGCCACTTTGTCACACATTTCCTCTCCAAAATATATATATATAAATATATATCATTATCTCACATATCTATAATATAAAAAACTATTTAACAAAAAATAAGAAAATAAGGTGATTATTGCGCCATCGTCCTTGAAACTTGCAATATTAAAATCGCTAGAGGGCGTGCTATTTGCGTGATATAAAGTCATAATGAGGAGGTCGTCATATCTTGGAGAATTACAGAATACAGTATTAAATATAGGTGAACAGTTATGCTAAAAGAGAATATTAACAATTACATAAGATTAATTGTAACTCACTTCACATCTTTCGTTTTAAATTTTCCACTGGAATGAAGTGGAAAGATTATATTGAATCAATTGATAAGACAACTAGGAATGTCCGTTCGCCATGTGCTAAATTTTTTTTTTCATCAGGATCGATCTTGTACATTTCCAAGTCTACCATTCGGTCGCGCATTGAATACTGCTGCCACATATGGCCCGATGCTTCCATTTTATATAGAGAGATTCTTCACAAAATCCTAAAAGAATCAGCAATGTTATCGGTTCCGACCTGGCATCTTAGCTTCTGTCACTTTCTCCACTGCTGTAATTTAGCTTTTCTGTACCTTTTCTATAAATATTTTCATGGTAATTGTTCTGATAAGCTTTACTCATTGGGACCTCCACTTTACAAATTTAAGCGCAGTACTAGTTTGGCAGCTAGGTCCCATCATTTCACAGTTGAAAAGGTGAGATGTAACTATGGAAGGAGTCTCCTAACTTGCTTAATCCAAGAGCCACCTATGATAAAGTTCAAATTTTTGTGAGTCGCAAGACAAGAACAAAATTTACACATACGTTTTTGTTACATACATATTAACATTAAATTTACGTTTTCGGCCAATTCATGCACAATAAATAATTATAAAGATTTATATCTTTCTCATTTACCTTTTTTATTAACTGTGATGAAAAAAAGGAGCTGAGCCAAAATAATTTCAAGAGCCGTATATTAAAGGTAAAAAAATCGAATGTGGTTCGCGAACAACGGTTCTATGGTAACAGTTTCTTCTCTCGCACATCTCCCATGTGGGAACTGACCTTACCTTCCTGTCAATTACGATCATCAAAAATTGAAATAAAACCTCAATCGCCATATCGTACCCAAACTAAATTAAGTTTAGTGACTGCCCTTTTCACTGTCAAATATTCCCACTTTTCACTGTTTGACCGAGATAAGTATTTGCTTCGCTTCCAATTGTGATAGGATTTGACAAAGGCCCGGTTTAATGTGTGGTGCCTATACGCGTACAAACAGGGCATAGATAAAAGTTGCTCTGTCCTCGCAACCAGTGTCAGGCTGGTGACGATATCCACCAATTCGCCATCTTTAACATAATGAGAGAGGTTTTGACGTAGGGTTGGAATCCCTGGGACCATACTTATTTTGCACAGGAGTTAACCAATGCAGTAAATGGAGCTATGTTTCTCTCCGTTTTAGATGGGAGAAATTGCTCAGCTTCCAACCCTGCGGAACCATCTTCCTCGTCGAGCCGGTGTTATATTATTCTGTCATATTGGTGGGGAGGCCGGGCAAATATACCTGGGACCAGATATCCCTCAAAGGTTTTCGGTGAAATGCCACAAGAGAGAGAGAGAGAGAGAGAGAGAGAGAGAGAGAGAGAGAGAGAGAGAGAGAGAGAGAGAGAGTATGACATAAATCGATTCTAACTCCAAAGCTAGGAAAAACCCGGTTCAGTACTATTTACCAACCTACCCACGAAGGTAAGATGTGTCACGAGGTCGTTTTTAATGCGAGGTACCCATACACGTAAAAATGTGTTTAACGTCTGTTTCATGGGAAAGAAGATTGACGAAAAGAAAGAAAGAAAAAATAAAGCAAGAGTGTTACATTTTTCATTTGCCTGAAAGAGTCGTAAAAATCTTCAATCTTCCCTTCTTTCTTTCTTTCTTTCTTTCTTTCTTTTTTCTTTCTTTCTTTTTTCTTTTTCTTTTTTCTTTCTTTCTTTTTTCTTTTTCTTTTTTCTTTCTTTCTTTCTTTCTATTTGTCAGTGTTTCGATTTCCATGAAACAGATATTAAAAAACTTCTATCTTCATTTCCTTCTTTTTACTTCATTTCTTTTTCTCACTTTTCTCATTTCAATGAAAGAGGCGGTAAACACTTACATTTTCCCTTCTTTTTTCTCTAACTTTTTCCATTTCCCTGAAACTGACTTTAAACACTTCTATCCTACCTTCTTTCTTTCTTTCATTCATTCTTTCTTTTTTTCTTTCTTTCTTTCTATTTTCACTTTTTCCATCTTTCTGAAAGAGTCAATAAACACTTCTATCTTCTTTTCTTTCTTTCTTTTCTCTAGTTAGCTTGAAAAAAAGGCTTTTCAACCTTCGAAATGGCATCAAAATGTGGTAACAGTTTTCCTCTTTAAACTATAAAGAAGAACTCCAACACTTTGACAAAACCTCACACATTGTGCTAAAGAGGGATGGTTTATGAATACCGACACCAACCTGACAATGTTCGCGGGAACTGAGTACATTTTTACGTGTATGGGTACCTCGCATTAAAAACGACCCCGTGACACATCTTACCTTCGTGGGTAGGTTGGTAAATAGTACTGAACCGGATTTTTCCTAGCTTTGGAGTTAGAATCGATTTGTGCCGTACTCTCTCTCTTTCTTTCTTTCTTTTTCTCACTTTTTCCATTTATCTGCAGCAGACATTAAACACTTCAATCTTACCTTATTCCTCCTTTTTTTCTTTATTTACTTTTCTCGTTTCTGTTCATTTTCCTGAAACAGACGTTAAATAATTCCAGTGTAAAATGTTGTTAATTTCAAATCTTTTCATTTGTACCTCCTTACTTTTTAAGTCGTTAAGCTCATATGTTTCTACGAATATTTTAATCGAAAACCGTGATATTTTCACGGGTTAAGACAAATTTATTAATAATGTCCTATACATATTTACTTATAACTTATTACACATTATTTTGGCTTCTATTTTTGAATTACTAATATCAAGGAAATATTGGAGAGCCATGATCGCCTATGTTCTGAGGGACACACCACAATAAAGAAGACTATAGACTGTTGAATTTTCACACATTCCATGAGGCAGTATTATGAGATTGTTATCTTAACCGCTATCTTTTTCTAATTTCTCTGTTAGTAATGAAACAATAATGAAACAATCCGATCAAATTGTGGGATTGTGTTCTGTGCTTCCAAAATCTATTCCGTTGCGTTTCGTCACTTCAACGAGGTTTTCATGGACAACAGCTGACCTTCAAATACTTCATATTGGAAATGCAATTAACGCGTATCGCTCGGGACAATTGTTTATCGTCTATACTTTTTCATTAGCTGTCAGACACTTTTTCAATACACTAGCAGCCACATAAGAAAGGATTTCTGAAATGAAGGCTTTTGCTTTTCTTCTTCTATTTTTCCAAAGATGAATGTTTTCCGACGCCATTCTTTTTCGTCTCATATAATGGTTACTTCTCGATACTTTTTTCAAATCTTTTTCTGTCACTTGTTCATTCGATTGTAATTTTCTCATTATATTATCAATGCATTCATTTCCTTCTTTCTTTGAATAAAACATTCTTTCTTTCTTTCAATTTGCTTTTACTTTCTTCCTTTCTTTTTGATTTTTTCTTTCTTTCTTTCTTTTTTCTTTCTTTCTTTCTTTCTTTCAATTTGCTTTTACTTTCTTCCTTTCTTTTTGATTTTTTTCTTTCTTTCTTTCTTTCTTTCTTTCTTTCACTTTGCTTTTACTTTCTTCCTTTCTTTTTGATTTTTTCTTTCTTTCTTTCTTTTTTCTTTCTTTCTTTCTTTCTTTCTTTCAATTTACTTTTACTTTCTTCCTTTCTTTTTGATTTTTTTTCTTTCTTTCTTTCTTTCACTTTGCTTTTACTTTCTTCCTTTCTTTTTGATTTTTTCTTTCTTTCTTTTTTCTTTCTTTCTTTCTTTCTTTCTTTCAATTTACTTTTACTTTCTTCCTTTCTTTTTGATTTTTTTTCTTTCTTTCTTTCTTTCTTTCACTTTGCTTTTACTTTCTTCCTTTCTTTTTGATTTTTTCTTTCTTTCTTTCTTTTTTCTTTCTTTCTTTCTTTCTTTCAATTTGCTTTTACTTTCTTCCTTTCTTTTTGATTTTTTTCTTTCTTTTTTCTTTCTTTTTTTCTTTCTTTTTTTCTTTCTTTTTTTCTTTCTTTCTTTCTTTCACTTTGCTTTTATTTTCTTCCACTTAACTTTTTCTTTCTTTCTTTATTTTGGATTTTTTCTTTCTTTCTTTCTTTTTGATTTTCTTTCTTTCTTTCTTTCTTTCTTTCACTTTGATTTTCCTGTTTCTTTTTTCTTTCTTTCTTTTTTCTTTCTTTTACTTTCTTCCACTTTGTTTTTTCTTTCTTTCTTTCTTTCTTTCTTTCTTTCTTTCTTTCTTTCTTTCTTTCTTTCTTTCTCCTTGCTTCTATTCTTTCTTTTTCTAGCTTTATTACTTATCTGCTTTTCTTTCTCTTTACATACCTTCTTTTTTTGCTTTATTTTTTTTCTCGTTCATTCATTTTTCTTATTTAAGTTTTTCTTTCTTTCATTTTTCTTAAATTTTTCCCTTCTATTATTTCCTCTTTTTCACTCTGCATTTTCAATTTTCATTTTCTAACTTACCTCCTCCTCCTTTTCAATTATCTTCTCCTCTCACTCTTATTTCTACGTCCTTCCTCCTTTTTACATTACCTGTTAAAATATCATTCCCTCTTTCTTCTCATTTTAGGTTCTCTTTATTTTTCAATTCCCATTTCCTCTTTATTTTTCCTACTGAACAGAACAGTTGATGTACCGGCTTGCAATCAAGTTTCCGTTCGCCATTTTCAAATCTGATTGCCGCCAGCTCTCCTTCTGGCATTAAAAGCCTTACTCTCCTTTACAATCTCGATTACAAAAATATTGAAACAATCACAAACGACTATCAAGTGTACATTTCCTTTCGGCAATAAAGAGGAAAGCGATTCTTGTATCGGACAACCCCGTAGGGGGGAGCGAAAAGACGAAAACAAACACCGAACTCTAAACTAGATACCTACAACAAATGTCGGTGATGTCTCCTGGACCTGATGGAGGGCTGTTATCATTTAGTCGCGACAGAAAGACGTAGAGAGAGAGTGTGAGTGTGTGTGTGTGTGTGTGTGTGCGTGTGTGTGTGTGTGTGTGTGTGTGTGTGTGTGTGTGTGTAAAGACAGTCAATTTAAACAATGCCAAATTCGATACCGGTCTACTGTGAATCTCTAAAAATGGATTCAAATAATTCAGAAAAATCTTTTAGATAAAATTGTCCTTTGTGTTCTTCCTGGAACTTGTTCTCAAGTGAGTATAAGGGTGTGCATTGGTGGAAACATCGGCAGCAATTTTGTATTTATAGCTTAGAAGAGGAACAGAATACAATGAATATTTTCAGCGGAAAGCTTATTGGATTAACATAGGCTCCGATTTCGAGATATATTTCAGAGTACTTGGGGGATGATGCCACGGCTAGTGCGCAACAGTGAGTCCTTGTACGTTCCACTCGAAATGCACTCATATGCTGCAGTTGTTTTAATCCAATAAATATCGATTTTATATGTTTCTGACGAAAACACGCCTTTAGAACGAAAGAACGAACGAACGAACGAACGAAAGAAAACAAAGGGAGAGCACTGTGGAATGAAGGCTATCACACTAGTCACATTGACCATAGACAATGTTACTGAAAAGATGGGAACGCACTAAGAAAGAAAGAAAGAAAGATAGAAAGAAAGAAAGAACGAAAGATAGAAAGAAAGAAAGAAAAAGAATAGACAGTAACAGATATATAGATCTGAACGGGATGAGATAGATTTGAACAGTCTGAGATAGGTAGGTAGATAGACATGAACGGGATGAGTTAGATGAAAAAAACTGAGATAGATTTGAACAGGCTATATATATATATATATATATATATATATATATATATATATATATATATATATATATATATATATATATATTAATAATAATAATAATAATAATAATAAAAAGAAAGAACAGTAAGATATATAATCCGGTGTTCTTATTGATTTATTTTCATTTTTAAAAAACAGCGCTCAATTTAAATTTACAGAGGATAAATATTATAAATTAACTGATTTAAAATATGGTTTCTTCGCTACACAGGAATTACCATGTTTCAAAAACCGAAGCTAAAAGCTTCAAATTTAATTATATAATTAAAAGCATTAGTTCTGTTTCATCCTCAAGCGAATTTTAAAATAACTTATTTTTTCTTAAAATTTTGGAATAACTTAATTTTTTTCTCCAAATTTTTTCTAGATAAATTATTCTCTTCTTATTAATAACTGAATTGTTCATTTCCAGGTAATCTGACACCTGACTGTTCAAATAAAACTTCAAACGTAACTAGTAGCAACTTCTCTTCAAAACTGAGAAAATTTAGTATCGTTGTATTTTGTACCTACACAAAAAGGGTTTGGCCCACAAGGACATTCATGCTGATATGGTTGCTACATTAGGGGATGACGCACCAGATCCTTGACTGAACCATAGCGGACATTAAGTGAATGGACGCCAAAACGAAAAAGATTCTCACCCGTCACCGCATGCATCATCCCAAAGCTGATGTTGATCGTCTGTATGTACCCAGATCCGAAGTAGGCAGATGATTACTTCAACTAGAACTATCTTACAAAGCTACAGCTACAATTGGCCTTCAAAGATACGTGAAAACTACAGAAGACTGGATGATGATATATATTATACTTTGGTTGACTTATGGCATTTTCGTTTTAGTATGTACTCTTCTAAGTATATGCTCTTTTAGTATATACTCTTCTTAGTATATACACTTCTAGTACATACTCTTCTTTATACTCTTCTTAGTATATATTCTGTGTATATACTTTTCTTAGGATATACTCTTCTAAGTACATACTCTTCTTAGTATATATTCTTCTTAGTATAAACTATTCTTAGTATATATTCTTAGTATATACTCTTCTACTACATAACTCTTCTTAGTATATACTCCTCCTGTACATACTCTTCTTAGTATATATTCTTCTTAGTATATACTCTTAGTTTATACTCTTCTAGTACATACTCTTCTTAGTATATATTCTTCTTAGTATATACTCTTAGTTTATACTCTTCTAGTACATACTCTTATTAGTACATACTCTTCTTAGTATATACTCTTCTTCGTATATACAATTCTTAGTATATATTCTTAGTATATACTGTTCTTAGTTTATACTCTTCTTAGTATATATTCTTCTTAGTATATACTCCTCTTTGTATATAGTCTCCTTAGTATATACTCTTCTTATATATTCTTAGTATAAACTCCTCTTAGTATATACTTTCTTAGTATATATTCTTCGTATATAATCTTCTTTGTATATACTCCACTTAGTATATATTCTTAGTATATACTCTTCCTAGTATATAATATTGTAGTACATACTTTTCATAGTACATACTTTTCTTAGTATATACTCTCTTTAGTATATACTCTTCTAAGTATATTTTTTTAGTGTATACTCTTCTAGTACACACTCTTCTTAGTACATACTCTTCTTAGTATATACTCTTCTTAGTATATACTTTCTTAATATATATTCTTTATATATACTCTTTTTAGTTTATACTCTTCTTAGTATCTATTCTTCTAGAACGTACTCGTTTTAGTACATTCTCTTCTTAGTATATACTTCTGCTTAGTATATATTCTTTTTAGGATATACTCTCCTTAGTATATACTCTTCTTAGTATATAATCTTCTTAGTATATACTGTTTTTACTACATAATCTTCTTAGTATATACTCTTCTTAGTGTATACTCTTATGGGCCGACCAAAACAGACTTGGCGCAGGAGTGTTGACGCAGATGTAAAGGCAGCCGGCACGACATGGGCCGACCTGAAGAGGATCGCCCGAATCCGTGACCGTAGGGGAGGTGTTATTGCAGCCCTATGTTCCCCAAGGAATCAAGCGGCATAAGAAAAAATGTATCATGATCGCTGACGTCCTGAAGAAGTCATAAAAGAAGAGGAATGGATATTCTGTGGAACTCTCTTAATTCAGATTTCATTATTTTCTACTTTCTGGTTTAATTTCTTCAGATCTCATTTCCTCAGATTCAGATTTCATTCTTTCATGTTTCACCTCTTTAGAATCAAATTTCATTCCTTCAGATCTTTAAAAAAAGCTTTACCCTATGCAATGCGACAATGCCATTAGAAACAGTGAGGCATCACCGATAATCCCTTCACATAGTGTAGACAGTAAAGAATAATATAAATAAAGTAAATTAAAAAAAAACAAACTTTTAGAGTAGAAATGGCGGTTCTATCTAGCTAGTTCAACTGTAAAATGGTGAGTTCTAATTGCCAATCTAGTAGCACGGGGCATCAGGGAAGATTCATTAATTAGTTGAAATTTAATTCGTTTACATTCAGATTCCATTCGTTTTTCGGTCTCTTTTTGCTATTTTTTCACCCCATGTCATTTCCTCTTTTTCTGTTCATTCCGTTCATGGCGGAAAAATATTGGTTTGTCCTTTGTTAATCTCTTCATTCTTAGTAAGGACAAATAAGGGACGCAAACAAAAAGAATCAATATTTTCGCTTATTTGTTTCTTCTGAAGATACAAACAAAATCTTAATTCCCAGAACGTTTCTGTCTATATGCTTTAAGCGGAATCTATACTATTTGGATTGTTTTCGGTCTGCCATCAGATTTCACCAATTTTCCAATTAGAGGTATTCTTGACTGCAAGGCCACAATATTTTTCGTCCTCTGAATTTAGTGAGGCTTAATATATATATATATATATATATATATATATATATATATATATATATATATATATATATATATATATGAGCTGAATAAAGAGATATGATCAAGTATATATGTGAGTGATTACGTACACATACAGGTAAGTAAATAAGTATTTATTTAATCAATGGTGTAGACAAAAAGAGTGCTCAATGTAGTTAAACAGAACTATAAAGTATATATTAATAAATACACATACAGTAGCCTAAGAAAATTTTTTAACCAGGAGAAATAAACTACATCCAAAATTGAATTGAATTTGTAGGTCTGATGAATTGGATCGTAATTACGATTCCAATGTAATAAATCATAACGATGGAATATTAGTGTTTGGGCCTTTTATATTATATTCTTACTATGTCCTGGACATTGAGTTCTACCTGGATTCTATCCTCTTGGGAATCTATCTATCTATCTATCTATCTATCTATCTATCTATCTATCTATCTATCTATCTATGCGCGCGTGTACGTAGTCAAAGATGGGTTTCCATCTAAGCCAAAAGAGATAGAGGTGTTTCTACACTTTATTCCGCCGTGTGTTAAAAAAAGCGAACACTGGGAACATTTACACACACCTTATAAACATTGGTGTGTATCACTTTTGGCCACCTTGGCAAATTGATCACTTTTGTTGATTTCTCCCTAAATCAAAAGTAGTTAAAATACGTTTTATGATGTTTGAGGGCCAGAAAACAAGTTATCGCATTTTCCTTAATGCTGTATGGTGGAGAAAACAGCGTCTTCATCATAGTGATGCTGATAAAAGGCCTTACAAAAATACTGCGCCACTAGCGAAAATTTTACTTTGAAAATTAATTTTCTTTTTTTTCTTTTATAAAATGTTATCTTTACTATTACAGAAAATTCAAAAAGTCAACATATGGAGTTAGTAATTAGTGTCTGGTTTGAATAACTGGCTCAATTATTTGTTATGCCATTGAATGGTACTAAGTCCGGATTTTTTCATTCAGAATTTTTTTTCCCATTCTTCTTGGCAGTAATACGAAAGCTTTTGGAACTTGCGTGGTTTTTGTTGGAGCACTTATTTCTTCATTTCCCACCACAATGTTTCGGTAATATTGAGATGAGGACTTTGTGCTGTCCAGTGTTTGAAAAATTGAATATCTTCATCCAAAGGAAAGCGTTTTGTTGCCCGTGGCCAAGAACCCCGTCATTTTGAAAAAATTCTTCATCTTCCTAAGTAAATGATTAGTAAACTAATACAATTTTCGCTGTTTATTTTCCCATCAATTTTACCAATTATCTTCTACCATCGCTTTTGATGCAATCCCACCACCAAATCTTACCATCTTTGAGGTGCACCTTACATGTTTTTTTCCTCCCATTTGCCTTCTTACAGGAGTTAACATATCTGTGGATATGTATACAGTAGCTCCATAAATTCAAAATTTTTCTCTCAGTTTGTAATTTAAAAAAAAAATATAAAACAAAAGGATTTTTTAATTATAAGATTTTAATTTAGTATTTTTATATAAAACCTTGCTGTTACAAATATTTAAGAACTTTGTTGCTATTCTCGTTGTTACCTTTTATTTTTGGCCGCAATTCTCTTATATAAAGGGCTTCAATAATTTTAAAGTTTTTGCTTATTATTATTTTGATGAAGTACTGATGTATTTTCGAATAATATCAGTCTAAACTGTAAATGTCAACATGAGTGTTCCTTTAAATGCTCTGAGAGTGAACTATGCTCATTCAAGTGAAACGTAAGTCTCCTCGTCAACATTGTGGTTGTAAAACCAACCTATCTATTAGGTTAGTGCAAAAATAATGACGTAATAATGTCGTTTTTTGACGTTAAAAATACGCCAAAAAACGATATTATTACGTCATTATTTTTGCACCAACCTAATATTAGCATTTTTATCGGAGATGCAATCTCCCAAAGGACAATTAAATTGATAAGCAATGTCGGTCTTTTGTAAGATGCTAGTTGACGGAGAAGAATAGGTAGGGTGCATTAAATTTAGTACAGTATATAATTAATTTTATTTTTTACTTGGATCAGTGGGGGTTATATTAGTGTTTATGAGTCTTTTTAGAATTTTTTTTTACTCCTGCCGATAATTAGAACGCACTCGATTATGGTATAGTAGTTTAATATGTTTAGTGTTATTTAATGATGTATTATGCACATTTTCTTTTATGTCTATATTTACATTTATGTTTAAATTTAATCTCAGAGCATTATATACATAATAGCGTTTAGATGTGTACCGAGGTTTGGAGTAAAGGACAATAAAAAATGAAAATAACCTAGCGCCCTCATAGAGTGGACCGTTGAGAAGTTCTTTTCCCGACCAAGAAGGGATTAAAAATACATTTTTAAAACTTCTTCCATGACGTTTAGCTTTTCATTTTTTTCTTTTAGTTTTATTTCATGATCGGTTGGAACGGCAAACTCCAAGATCTATTAAATTTAAAAATCGATTAAAACTCTTAAGTTTTATTTTTATTAACTGAAGTCGGTCTTCTGCGATTCGTTTGAATGTCAAAGTCGCAGATGATTTTATACTTTTTACTATTTAAGAGGAACTATCGCTTATGCATACGCCATTGATATACTAGATTTAACACGGGTCATTTGAACTGTTCTTTGTGGATCACCCTTACCACCCAATCATAAGACTATTTTTACATTCGCTTATTATGGCAATGAATAGATAAAAAAAAAAAGAGAAAAGGATCTAAAGGGATATGGCATTAAAACATATTAAGATAATGGTAAAAGTAAAATTAGACGATTCCATCCAGAAACGTTCGGCGTCCATTGACCGAAGAGTTAGTGTTACTAACGGCGGAAATTTATAAAATATTTTTTTATTAAAGCAATTTTTTAGGAAATTTGACTTCTCAAAATTTATATAATCTTGATATTACATACAAATATTTCTAATATGGATAGCAGATACTTTTCCCCTCTTGATAGGATGCCTTATTTGAAGGTTTCGTTCGGTTTGTTTTGTTTTACAGTATATCAACCTCAATGGGTTATTTAATGCCGGCAAATTCATTGCTGGTAATATTTTTTCCAGAATGTATTGCTGGTAATATTTTTTTTCAAAAATTTTTTTTCAAAAATATATTGCTGGTAATATTTTTTTTCAAAAATACATTGCTGGTAATATTTTCTTCCTAAAAATGTATGGCTGTTAATATTTTTTTCAAAAATGTATTACCGCCAATATTCTTTTTCAAAAATGTATTGCTAGTAATATTTTTTTATTAAATGTACTGCTAGTAATAATGTATTACTGGTAATAATTTTTCCTTCAAAAATGTATTTCTGGTAATAAATTTTTACAAAGTATTTCTGGTATTAAAACCTATTTTTACACTTTCATAGTATTTTGACCCCAGTTTGGGAGTTAACTATTTGCCCATAGCTAGGGCTCCAACAGGTGCTACCACCCCGGGTCAGGGTGAACCTGAGAACACCAGCAATTAAGTGGTGGTTCCATGCTTCTCAAAACCACCTGATAAGAGGTCTTGCTCTCGGATGTAGTTTATCGTCTTACCCAGGACATGTATGTAGTTTATCGTCATACCCAGGACGGTCACTTTGTCATACATTTTCTCCCCAATATTGTTCCTGATATATATATACCACTCCGGGTCAGGAGTCTTACCCAGGACGCGGATGTAGTTTATTGTCTTACCCAGGACGCGGATGTAGTTTATCGTCTTACCCAGGACGGGGTATTTAAAGGGTATTTTTTTTTATAACCGGTCCACCTTAAACCTTTACGAATTTACTAACTTTAGTTTTTCAGAGTTTATTTTCTCTTTCTTTTTATGACTCATCATACTCGCTTCTTTTTTCGTTTTCCATTTCTCTTTTCTTTCTTTATTTCCTATTTTTTGAATCATTTCTCCCCAAGAAAGGCAATAAAGCCACTAGGACGCAAGAGGTTACTAAATGTTAGAGAATATATGAAAAAAATTACTATTAAGGAGAGAGGACAATAAAAGAAGAAGAATTAAGAAGACAGAAAATAACTATTGACATTGTGTTTAAATTTTTGAAGATTAAATTTGGCTGGAAAGCTTGAAGTGCGATAGAAGAAACAGTTAACATCGAAGTTACGGTTACATATTGCCATTTCAACTGTA
This sequence comes from Acanthosepion lycidas, assembly GCA_963932145.1. Lineage (NCBI taxonomy): Eukaryota > Metazoa > Mollusca > Cephalopoda > Sepiida > Sepiidae > Acanthosepion > Acanthosepion lycidas. Next base: position 19,347,150 of record OZ010592.1, read on the forward strand.
AAATCATGAGACCTAGCCGCCAATCTAGTACTGCGCTTAAATTCATAAAGTCTTGGTACCACAGAAAGAAGTTCATCAGAACAATTACCATGAAATTGTTTATAGGAAAAAACACAAGAAAGCAACATTAAGTCGGTAAGAAAGCGACTGAAGCCGAGATGCCATATCAGGAACAATAACATTGCAGATTCTTCTTTGTATTTTATGAAGAATTTCTAAATATATAGCAGGTGCACCAGACCAAATGTGCCGACAATATTCAAAGCAAGGATGAATGGTAGAATTATAGATATGTAAGATAGATTCTGGCGAGAAAAATTGTCTAACATGAAATAGTGAAGCAACTTTCCTTAAGTGCAGACGACTGATTCCACTTCCTTTCAATTGATAATGTTAGTCGTAGAAGGCGAAGCGAGTCACTCTCCAGGAGTTTGATGGAAGGAAAGAAGGGGACTCTCAGGTGATTAATGGGGAGCAGTTTCGTTTTGGATGTGTTCAAATTAATAAGCCGTTCTTTACCTCAGTTAACAACAGATTTTAGAATATTCTGGTCGCCTGATGTTGGCAGGAATGTGTAATTTGATTAGTGATCCGAACTTTGTCTCATTTGAGGTGTGAAGGTTTTCGCTGTCTTGATAACCTCGGCATAGAGCACTGTTGCTTACTGTTTAGGTTACTGTTTAGATTCATTTTTTGGCAAATTATGTTTTTCTTTTGTTTTTTGAAAAAGAACCAGTAATCTTCCTTTACGCTTAATATCAAAAATAATATTCATAACTCCAAAGTAATTTAATATATATATATATATATATATATATATATATATATATATATATATATATATATATATGTATATGTGAACATTGAAGTCAACATTCAAAGGCGACAGACTGTTTCATGCTAGATGCAATCGTCGGTGGCCTGACGATTGTGTCTAGCGTGAAACAGTCTGTCGTCTCTGAGTGTTGACTTCAATATTCACTTCTATATTTACACACGCTCTATCTCTGATATTGAGCAATTTATCCCATAAATATAGCACACCTTAAAACTATATATATATATATATATATATATATATATATATATATATATATATATATATATTAGGTTGGTGCAAAAATAATGACGTAATAATGTCGTTTTTTGACGTATTTTTTAACGTCTAAAAACGACATTATTACGTCTTTATTTTTGCACCAACCTAATATATATATATATATATATATATATATATATATATATATATGTATGTATGTATGTATGTATGTATGTATTCCGTTTATTTAAAATGCCAAATATATTTTTAGAATAAAAAATGTAAACCCCGTATAATATATGACTGCACCAACATTACGGTAACCAGATGTTTTTTTATTAAAATTTAAATTACGTAACGGTCATTGTTAAAACAGATATATTTCGGAAAGCTTTTGCAATCCTTGATCACTCTTGAGAAATAAATGAAACACTGACTAAGCAACATTCTCAGCTTACAAATGTCTCGCGAAGTCATTTCGATGGAATTTTTTCCGTTAATTCGAATTTGTAAGCTATACAATGTAGCTTAGTCACTGTTTCATTTATTTCTCAAGCGTTATCAACGATTGCAAAATCTTTCCGAAATATATCTGTTTTAACAATAAATTATCCGTTGGAGTTTTTATTCTTTTTATTACGTAATGGTCTGTCTATAGTCAGCACCTGCAGATTGCGTTGTGCATGAAACTCCGAAGAGTGCTACCGGTGAAGGATAAAATGTATATTTATTAAAATATATTTAATAATAGCTCTGTTTTATTATATCGAGAACTGATTTATTAACATCAGCACTATATTTGCTATATATATATATATATATATATATATATATATATATATATATATATATATATATATATATAGATGGCTCAAAAATTCGTTCGGTTATTTAAGTAAATTTTCACCTTAATAAGCGAACAGACTTTTTGGCTAACCACATATACTTTTTAACGTGGTATATTTATAAAGGAAGAAGGTTCAGTAGCGAAGATAAAGTGTTTATCCACATAGTGTGGATATCGGAATCGACACTTGAAAATATTGAGACATGGAGTAGTATGCTTCATCTATCTATCTATCTATCTATCTATCTATCTATCTATCTATCTCAGTTTGTTCCTATCTATCTATTTATGTATCTATCTATTGGTACTTATTAGAAAAAGCTTCACCTTTTAAAATTTCAGCAAGTATATTTTTTTATTCTATCTCCGTGTAAACTGGTGTTTGGGGGCATTTCTTTAGAAATACGACTTCTTATGGCTGCACGCATGTACATTTAATCCGTGGCTAATGCTACATTAAGTTGCTTTCCTACGTATGCGTGTATATACCTATTTCAAATTCCTACCTGAGATGTTGCGTCTGTGTAGATATACGTGTACAGCTTAATATATATACACTTCTCTTCCTTCCTTATGTGTTCATAGTTGTTACACACACACACACACACACACACACATATATATATATATATATATATATGAATACTTATTTGTTATATATATAAATATATATCAGGAACTTAAAGCACTCAGTTGTCATAAGAGCTTAAGAGGGTATTGTAAGTTCATAATGTAGTGTCAAGGCTAGTAAGCAACTCTGGAAAGCGGATCAGTGTAATAAGCTCATGGTATTGTTAAGAAATGCATGAAACTGATATTCCCTGCCTTCGAGCATACCGACAGTCTTTCAGCGTCGTCCTTTCCCATTGCCTGCTATAATGTTTGACAGAAAACGACAAGAGACAAATAATTAAAGGACCGGGGCTCAGTGATTCTCCTAGATATCATCATCATCATCATCATCATCCTCATCATCATTATCATCCTCCTCCTCCTCATCATCATCCCCTTGACTTTTGTAATCGTAGAGGGGATCCGAATTCTGAGGCCATATTGAATCTTCTCCACAACGCTCTATCAAGGGAAGCCATCAGCAATTCTGGTATAGTCATTATTGTCCAACCACTTTTTGCATTGTCTACTATCTATCTATCTATCTATCTATCTATATATATATATGTGTGTGTGTATTACGTCTTAGACATAGAGCTCCCAACCGTTCTATATCCTCTTGGAAATTCCATACGGATTACCAATAATTTTATTATTATTATTAATATATATATATATATATATATATATATATATATATATTTGTATGAATAAATTATGAATTCGTTGTAAGATATCAGGTATCATTGACGTATTCTTGTCGAGAGGGGTTTTGTCGAGAGTGAAATATATTGCTGGTAATATTTTTTCCAAAAATGTATTGATGGTATTTTTAATATAAAAATATAATTTTATACTTTCATAGTGTTTCGAACCTAGTTTGGTGTTGAACTATTTGCCGTTAGCTGGAACCCTAACAGGTGCTACCACCCCGGGTCAGGGTGGACCTCGGATCAATATCAATTAAGATGTGGTCACATACTCCTCAAAACCTCCCGATCAGAGGCCTTGCCGCCGGATGTAGTATATCGTCATACCCAGGGCGGTTAGCTCCACCAGTTTAGATCTTTACTGCTAGGATCCGCCATTTCTTTCGTAATCCATTTGTAAGGAGGAAGTTCCACTAATGTTTTTATTCCCTGAGAACAGCTACTTTGTAATCAAGTTACATTGACTTTCCTTAATAGCAATCTCTTTAACTCTCTCTCTTCCCTCTCTCTCTCTTTATATATATATATATATATATATATATATATATATATATATATATATATATATATAAAAGTGAACATAGAAGTCAACACTTAGAGGCGACAGTCTGTTTCATGCTATATGCAATCGTCAGGCCACGTGTACTGTTATTTTTCTCGGCTATTTATATATATATATATACGGGTCAGTGGTGCATTGTGGGTAGTCTATTATGGCGGTTATTTTACCGGAAGTCGTTTATTTATTTATTTGGGTTAAATTATTTTGCTTGTTTTTATTTATTTTTTATTTTTTGTTTCTTATTTTATTTATTTATTTATTTTTTTAATCGGTGTTTTTATTAATGTAATAAAAATTTATAAAAAAAAAATATATATATATATTTAAATGGTGGTACTCACTTGGAAAAACCTTAGATAGCTCGACTTGCAGTAGAACAAATCGGTACTCGAGGAAAAAATGGGGAATAAAAAAAGAAAGAATCAAGAACATTAAAACAAGGCGAAAACAATCGTCCAGTGTTTAAGCTCCAAGTCCCCCAAAAAACAAAAAAAAAAAAAAACACGAAACGAGTAAGAAGACAACTACGTAAACTGCTCAATACACTAAGCAGAGCAAAAATCAAGATAATCCTAAGGAGCCAGGCAAACCTACCTAGGTTTTACGTAAACGGAACTTCAGGGAAGTGGCGATGGGGTAACTCACGGAACCAACTCACGACGCGGAGGACATACTTTTTTTTGCTATCCGTCGCGCGTAACAAGTGGTGACGAGGAAACCCTAAAAGGGTAATACGAATCTAATTAAAAAAAAAAAAAAACAATTCGTTAACATGGAAGATTTTAAGTCAATCATTATGGAACTTATCAAAATCCAATTTGAACAGCAACAAAGGTATGAACAGAAACATCTGGACTTGAAGAATTATTGTTACGTGCAATGGCAAATACGGAGCAAAAGTCCGAGAACGAAACAGTTCTCTCACAAGACGCTATTTGGAGTAAAATCGAATATTTCAAGTACGCACCCGACCAAGATAAACCTTTTTCAAATTACTTCCGAAGGTACGAAGATCTATATGATTTTGACTGCAAAGATTGGTCAGACGCACGTAAAGTACGCCTATTACTAAGAAAATTAGGCACAGGCGAATATACCAAATTCGTAGATTATATCCTTCCCAGAAAAACAAGCGCGTTAACGTTCAAAGAATCCATAAAACTGCTTACGGAACTTTTCAGCCATAATACTTTACTATTCCATAAAAGATGGAAATGCTTGAACTTTACAAAAAAGGACAGCGAAGATTACATAACTTTCGCATCCATTGTTAACAATTATTGTGACGACTTCAAATTATCGGAACTAAGCGCGGACAATTTCAAATGTTTAATTTACGTCCAAGGCCTGGTTTCAACCAAAGACTCGGAAATGAGACGCATAATACTTTCTAAATTGGAGAGTGAACAAGATCTGACCCTTCAAAGACTAGACGAAGACTGCCAGAGATGCTTCAGTGTGAAGAAAGACTCAAAAGACATGGAACAATTAAAAACGTAACATTTAATGAAATGACGAAAAAACTAAAAATGTACCTCTTAAGAAATACCGAAAACCTATTCGGAACAGACTGGATGCAAAAATTCGAATTGTGGGATTTACCTACTGTAAGTACTGCCAAAATGTAAAAAGCTTATCAACCGAGGCAGACAAATTAAAAGGAAAACTAAAAACGAGTTTCCCCGAAGTATTTTTAGCAGGTCTCGGAAGATGTAAGAAAATGGCAGCTAATATCGAAATAAAGGAAAACGTTCAACTTGTTTTCAAGAAAAAAAGGAGCGTACCGTTTGCGTCAATAGAAAAGATTGACCAAGAATTATCTAGACTCGAAAATATGGGCATATTGAAAAAAGTAGAGTACAGCAAATGGGCCGCACTGACGGTTTACGTTAAGAAGAAATCAGGAGAAATTCGAGTTTGTGCTGATTTTTCTACAGGTTTGAACGCAGCAATAAAACTTCTATGCATAAATACACACAAGGGATTGTACACATACCGAAGACTACCATTTGGAATTAAGGTCGCGCCGACTATATTCTAACAGACAATGGATACGATGCTTGCTGGACTAGACTACACAATTGTATACCTGGATGATGTATTGATTAATAGCGAAAGCGTTGAACAACACTGGCAACATGTACAAGAAGTTTTTAAGAGAATTCAAAGCTATGGGTTCAAAGTAAAAGAAAATAAATGACATTTTTTCATGAAGGAAATTAAATACCTTGGCCATATCATAGATCAAGAAGGTAGACGATAGTAATACAGTCCTACGCACCAAAAAGAAAATTCCTCCCAGGAGAAAAGTTCTTTTTAAGGCATATAAAAGTAATACCTCTTACTGGGAGCAAGGCATAATTGAGAAAAGAATTGGTAATATGATGTACATTGTACGAGGAACAAATTCTCACACAGAAGACACGTAAACCAAATAAGGAAGAGACTGTTACAGGATGCTAAAGGTCCACTTCAAGAAGAGGTATTGGACACGATTTTCTACACATTCGATATAAAAAGACCGCAAACAATGCCAGAACCAAGAAAATCGTCAAGAAAAAGAAAATTCACTGAACCTTAGGAAATAGATCCAAAGAAAAAAAAGATATAAAAAAAACCCTGCTACGCAAAAGCTTCGGAAAGGGGGGTGTTACGAGGTCTTACCCATAATAATACTAATGGACTATTCCATACTTAATAAATACTGCGCCACAGGAGTAGGCAAGGAGTCAGTAGTTCAAGTCGAGTCAAGAGTCGAGTTATTACAAGACATTGGAATAGTGATACTGGTCGAGACTACATTGTTCTCTCTACTAAACCTGATTGTTCATACTAACACTTCTACTTCTCTGTATATATTCCTGTTTGTAATATATCTGTGTTATTCCATACCTGTGTTCGAGTTCTTCTTTATTGGTTCTACCTTGGACTATCACCGTGGTACAAGGAACCGGATCATAACAATATATAATATAAATATAAGTAATTATACTCGTATGGAAAAACCTTAGGTGTTTTGGCCTGTAAATGAACAAACGAATGCCCAAGAAAAAATAAGGAATAAAAAAAGAAAGAACTAAGAACATGAAAATGAGGCGAAAATAATCGTCCAGAATCCAAACTCAGAGTCCAAAGAAAAAAAAAAACCTCCAAACCGAGTAAAGCAAAAGTAACTAAATAAAGTGCTCAATACACTAAGCAGAGCAAATCTATCTATGAACCTAAAGAGACAGGCAAACCTACCTAGGTTTCACCTACAGGGATTGTCAGGGTCAGGTAGGTTTGCCTAGTTCTTTAGGTGGTTCATAGTTATATATATATATATATATATATATATATATAAAGAAAGAACAGCAAGATATATAATACGGTGTTCTCATAGATATTTTTATTTTTACAAAATAGTGCTCAATGTAAATTTACGGAGCATTAATATTATAAATTAATTGATTTAAAATATGGTTTTTCCGCTACACAGTTCTAACCATGTATCAAAAATGGAAGCTCCAAATTTAATTTTGTAATTAAATTAAAGACATTAGTTCCATTTCATTCGCTTGAGGATGAAATGGAACTAATGTCTTTAATTTAATTACAAAATTAAATTCGGACCTTCCATTTTTGAAACATGGTTAGAACTGTGTAGCGGAAAAACCATATTTTAAATCAATTAATTTATAATATATATATATATATATATATATATATATATATATATATGTGTGTGTGTGTGTGTGTGTGTTTGTATGCCTGCGTGTGTGTTTGTGTGTTCGTGTGTGGGTTCCACTTATCATACACGCATTCATTGATCGAACAGTTAGTATCGGTAGTATCGGTTGAAATTTGTAAAATATTTCTCTTAAAACATTTTTTCAGGAAAATTGATTTCGCAAGTCCAGTGTTATCTCTCCTGGTTACATGTGCTAACCGTTTTAATAGTTGTTTCTGTCATGTGGTTCTTAGCAAACTGCTAGGTACCCTTGATATATTTGGGAAGGATACTAGAATAATCCAGAATCTATACTGGTAGCAAATCAATTACATACGGATAGAAAATGAATTCAGTAAATATACAAAAATAGTAAGGGGTGCAAGTCAAGGATACGTCTTCTCGCCGGATTTATTCACTCTATAAAGGGAGGAGATTCTGAAAGATTTAGACATCCTACCATGTTTAATTATTGACGGCCACAATCTTAACAAGATATGCAGATAACACAGTGTTGATAGCAAACACAAAAAGTAAACTAGATGAACTACTAAGGAAGGGGGTAGAGGCAAGCGGGAAGAAAAGGCTAAGCACCAATTGCAAGGAAACAGAATGCATGGTTGTTAGCAAAAGAAACAGCTTAGTATGCAAATTACAAATTGGAAATACCAAAATCTATGTACAGCGTGGTCCGAAAGTCTTGTCACCCCTAACTCCCTTCCAAACTTTGTGTCAACCATAAATCTAATAGAAAATTATATTATGTATGGGGTGACAAAAATTTTGGACCACCCTGTGCAACAATACTTGGTGCGTGTTTTAACTGACACTAAAATCCGAAGACAAGGAGGCGTCTTCTCACCAGACTTAACCTATACAATGAGCCAATTCTGAGAAGTAATACCAGGATTTATTATTGACAGCCACTATCTTAACAACAAAAGGTGTGCAGATGACACAGTGTTGGCAGAAAACATGGAAAGGAAACTACAAGAATCCATACAGAATGTAGTAAAGGAAAACGAGAAGAAAGGACTAAACGCCAATTGCAAGAAGGCAGAATGCATGGTTGTCAGCAAAAGCCCTAAACGGATATTAGTTTCATCTACATAATCACTTCAGACTGAAGCTTTATAATAAATTCAATTAATTTAACATGTTGAAGCTACATTTTTTTTTACTTTTGTATTGACGAAGATTTTTCAAAGTAAATTCAAGTTATTGAGATTTATGTGATTTGCATAATAGCTTTATCGAGGTTATTGAAGAACATCAATCGAGTTCTTAGGCTTGAAGAATCTTGCGATGTTGAACACTTCTACCTCTAGCGCAGTCCATTCTATGTTCTATTTTCTTATCTACTATACTAAAATTATTATAACTTAGCCATACACTGAGCTATTTCAAGTCTTCAGGAAATTTTTCTCCCTGGAATCGATCCTTCAAATCTACAAATCAACTATTCACCCTTGCATGAAATATTGCTGCCATATATAGTCTGGAGCCCCTTCTGTTTGTCTCAAGGTCCTTGATAAAAACAGAGACGGATATGCAATGTAATTGACCCTGATCTGGCATCTCGTCTGCAGTCGCTCTCTCACAGACGTGCCGTCGCCTCCCTCTATCTTTTTGACAAACACTTTCATGGTAACTGCTCCAATGAGCTGCTTTCATTGGTTCCCAGACTTCATGAATTTAAGCGTTCATCTAGGCTGGCATCTCGCTCTCAACCTTTCACTGAAGACACTGTTAAATGTAGCCGTCACTGTAGCTTCATGTTTCGCACTTCTCGCCTGTGGAACTCCCTCGCTTTTTCCTGTTTCCCTGATAGCTATAATCTGAAACTATTCAAATGTAATGTCAATCGACGTCTCCAGATGCCTTGATCTATCCACCATCCTTCTCTTCATCTTTTCCTCTATTACTCTTATTTGCTCTCGCTCCAGCTCTCTGTAACCCCTTGCATGCTAATGGCTTCCCGGTGAAATGGGGCGAAATCCTTAAAAAAACATTATTAATTCCACATTCTGAATTTTTACGATGGATTCAGGGAATGTTTCATCACGATAACGGTTCATAGTTTTTGTTTGGAAAAGGCTTGTTCTTCGTCCGACATTTTGGAATTCTTGGTAAAAAGTTTATGTGTGAATATCTGGGATGAGGAGTTATCATTATTCACACTATTTACGAGGGTGGACCCAAAAGTAACCGGAATCGTTTTCTGTGTGACAAACCCGTAGTAGTTTAGATGCCATTTGAGGCTAACTGGTGTAATCGTGGGAAGACGTACAGCTCCGTGGTTCACATTTGTTTTGAAGTGCTTCAAGCCTTTTCGTCTATTTGTACCATGGCTGAAAGGATGGCTGCCGTAGACTGAAGGAACAGTTAGAAGTTGATGCAGACCTTTTTTTCGAAGATCTTCACTGGTGATGAAAGCTGGTGCTATGGCTACGACCCGGAAACGAAGCAGCAATCAAGTCAGTGGAAGCATCCAACATCACCACGACCCCCCAAAAAAACGCGTCAAGTGAAGCCCAATGTCAAGACGATGCTGATTTTTTTCTTTGATGCGAAAGGAATTCTCCACAAAGAATTTGTTCGTCCTGGTCTAATTGTGAACCAGACGTTTTACTTGGAAGTCCTGAAGCGTTTGCGAGACAAGGTGAGACGAAAACGCCCTGATCTGTGGGAAAGTGGAGAGTGGTGGTTGCATCACGACAATGCGCCAGCACACACCGCCTTGAGTGTGAGACAGTTTCTGACCAAGAATGGCATAACCCCACTTCCCCACCCTCCCTATTCGCCCGATCTCGCACCCCTGCGACTTTTTTGTTCCCTCGGATGAAGAAAGTCCTCAAAAGAAAACATTTTGCAGATGCGGAAGAGGTTAAGAAGAAAACGATGGAGTCATTAAAAAGCATAACTTCACAAGAGTTCCAGGACTGCTTTGAACAGTGAAAAACACGTCTAGACCGGTGCATTGCTTCAAATGGAGAATACTTTGGAGGTGATAAGAATATAAGCAGGCAACAATAAATGAATAAAAATTTTATGACACAATTCCGGTTACTTTTGGGTCCCCCCTCGTACATTTGAACTATTGTCATCATATTTATTGTTTTTATAACAACATTTCGGACGATGTGCTCTCTGGCCTTCATAATAATTGTGAGTTTAATTCCTGGTTGGGCAGTGCTCAATAACTGAGTAGTACTCTATAACAAAGAACTAGACAGGGTTTCCCGAGACATGGACAGTGAAACGAGAACAGTCTATCTCCGTAGATTAAATAAAGGGTTCAGTTCGGAATTCTGTGTAGGTTAATCGGATCGATATAAACCTGGATGCCCGAGGGCATAACGGCCGAAACATTGTAATAATAATCAGTCCGAATTTACGGTGGAGTAATGGATAAAGGCTCGAATTGAGGAATCGGAGAACCGAGTTCGAATTCCAGTTAAATCCATTACATTCACTTACGTGTTAATACACTTGGGAAAGCAATGAATTCTCTTCTCCCTCTAGCTATGTGTAAATAGCAGGACAGACCGGATTCTATAGACTTAGATGGCAACTGGGCTACCGCAGAAAAATGGCAACCTACTGCGGAAAAAATCTGCCTCGTCAGTCATGTATCGAAAGATATATGATTGCCTAAGTGTGTATTACGTATAGCACGTAACTGACTGACTGAAATATTAGTAAAAAATTGTTGATATTGTTTTGTTTAAGATCACCCGTATCTTAATTATGAATACTTATCAGCATAACGAAGTCCCCCTTATCAATAGAAAAAAAATGAACGTCTATTTCTATTAGCAAATTCTTTTAGGGTGTGACATTGAATTTATAAAGGATTAAAATCTATTTCTTAATATTTGTGCTTGTACACAGTGTAGACATGAAGTAAATTTTGTTGACTAAATTCTGGTATTTTTATGAGAGATAGTCGAAAGTCCATGAACCAAATGACAAAAACTGAACTTTGGTCAATTTATTCATAATTTCGACCCTGGTATAAGAAATAGAGATCTATCTATCTATCTATGTAAGTCTGTTGATATCTCTATTTCCTCTATATCTATCTCACACACTTCATATCTACTTATTTCTGTTCCTAACTACCTGTAAGTATCTATCTATCTATCTATCTATCTAATTCTCATTATATCTATCTATATAACAATCCCATTCCACTTCTATGTATGTATGTATGTATGTATGTATGTATCTATCTATCTATCTATCTATCTATCTATCTATCTAAGTCTGTTCATATCTCTATTTCATTTTGTTTATATCTATCTCACACACTTCATATCTACTTATTTCTGTTCATAACTATTAGCTATTAGCTTGGTGCAAAAATAATGACGTAATAATGTCGTTTTTTGACGTATTGTTTAACGTCAAAAACGACATTATTACGTCCTTATTTTTGCACCAACCTAATACCTGTCAGTATCTATCTATCTATCTATCTATCTATCTATCTATCTATCTATCTATCTATCTTATTCCCATTATATCTATCTATATATCAATCCCATTCCACTTCTATCTATCTATCTATCTATCTATCTATCTATCTATCTATCTATCTATCTATCTATCTATCTGTCGCATAGTCTGGTCCCAGACCGCAGTTCTGGATTACAGAGTGATAACTAGAATCTTGAAAATAATAATGACACGTGACGCGTATTTACTTGCTACTACTCTACGATAAGGCTTCTCGCCTTGTCAAGCGAAAAGGAGCACCCATAGGAATTGAATCAATTACACTATTGAATTGGCTTGAGAGAAAAAAAACGCAGTAGTAGATGCCCTTTAAATTTAACTTAATCTTTTAAAAAAAAGCCCCCCAAGTGGGGTTCAAACTCACTACTTTTTGGTCTGTATAATTAGTTTTCAAACTCCCAAGACAAACGTGAGACGTACATCTGTCTATTTTAATGCATGTTTTTATATATAGAAATTTATTTAAAAAAAATCTATATGTTTGTAAATACATATCTATGAAGCAAAAGACAAGACTATATAGGAGGAAAGGGGGAAAAGCCTTTATTTCATTGGCTGATGTTGACTGACGTATGTCAATAAGAACGCTCGGACTCCTAGCCATATCTGTTGAGGTCCGTAGCACGACGCTATCAAGGAGGCAGCCTGACTCTTTTGAAATCAGGTCGGGTTGCTGTTTGAACCGATATGATGCAAAACCCGAAATCGGCAATGAAGACAGTACATCACTGAAGACCATCCTTGATGCATCTGAAATGTATTAGTCTACTATGATAATAATAATAATAATAATAATAATAATAATAACAACAACAACAACTTTTATAACAATAACACCGATCATTAACACCTTACAAAACACATAGTCCTGAAAAAGTAATGGAATTTAACGCTTTTGAAGGTGAGCTTATTTTGTGAACAACAATTTCCAATATATAAAGGAAATTTCAAAAGTTTACCTTTAGTAGTTAGTTTTATCCTCACTGGATCTCAGTTTTTGTGTGTAACAATTGAGGAGCAGTGTGTAAAATTTTGACATGAGACGCACAGAAGCCATGACTCCATTCACGTCCACACGCAAAACCTACCGCGCTGACAAACTACAAAGCAACCCCTTTCTTTCCCTCTCTCTCTGCGAATTACGATCAAAGCGAAAGGAGTGATGGAAAGTAGCTACGAAAAGAAACAGATACACAACTGCAAAGAAAGAGAGGATAAAAAAAGAAAAGAGAGCAATGGTGGGGGAATAGAAAGTGATAGAGAGAGGAGATAAATATATGTCAGGCTAAACTTGGCCGAGGTTCATATTCTATTTCAGCTTGAACTAAACTTTACATAAAGTTATTTTTCTCCGAGGTGTCTTGGATTGTGAGATCAACTATCACTAGCGATTATGTTCTAATATCTCAGTAAGTTTGGCTCTCAACAACACAAAAGCTTGCGTACAAAAGCTATGATTGACGTACGCATAGACACAATGAGGATAAAATATGGGTATCTTTCCTGAGGTTTTTATAAATTCTACACAGTTCAATTATTACAGTTAACAACGAACTATTTTAAATTGCAAAATTGGGCTTGGCTTAAACCATTTGTTCCCAACAGATTTTGGGCTATGCCCCATTTTGGTATTTCTAAAATTCTAGTGTTCCATGCCAGCTGTAATATTTAATCTTAATTCTTTAATTAAAATTTTACTGCAATTCACGTGAAGGAAGCTTACAGCGCCATTAATTTGGTATCTAAACAAGCCTTCAAAGACCATGGCGTCCATGAAAGAGAAAAATTAAAAAAACGAAACAGTTAAATATATATAGATTCAAAACATATAATAGAGAACTGAAAGGCAGAAATATAAAATATTTGAATGAAAGTTTTATTTTGTAATATACTTTGATTATTTTACTCATGAAATAATAATGCAAAATGAAATTTGAGCTCACTAGAAAACAATTCACTGTTAATGACTCATTCTCTAATTGCCCGCTTATTCTGTTGGTATATTAAGCCGAAGGGTACACATCATATGCATGCCCCACCAAAATATTACCACGCCCCACCGGGGCCCCATTATATCTATCTATATATCAATCCCGTTCCACTTCTATGTATGGATGGATGGATCTATCTATCTATCTATCTATCTATCTATCTATCTATCTATCTATCTATCTATCTATCTATCTAATTCTCATTATATCTATCGAAATAACAATCCCATTCCACTTCTATGTATGTATGTATGTATGTATGTATGTATCTATCTATCTATCTATCTATCTATCTATCTATCTTATTCCCATTATATCTCTCTATATATCAATCCTATTCCACTTCTTTCTTTCTATCTATCTATCTATCTATCTTATTCCCATTATATCTCTCTATATATCAATCCTATTCCACTTCTTTCTATCTATCTATCTATCTATCTATCTATCTATCTTATTCCCATTATATCTCTCTATATATCAATCCTATTCCACTTCTTTCTTTCTATCTATCTATCTATCTATCTATCTATCTATCTATCTAATTCTCATTATATCTATCTAAATAACAATCCCATTCCACTTCTTATTCCCATTATATATCTCTGTATATTAATCCTATTCCACTTCTTTCTATCTATCTATCTATCTATCTATCTATCTATCTATCTATCTATCTATCTATCTATCTATCTATCTATCTATCTCATCCCATTTCCATCTATCTATCTATCTATCTATCTATCTATCTATCTATCTATCTATCTATCTATCTCATCCCATTTCCATCTATCTATCTATCTATCTATCTATCTATCTTGTTCTCTTCATATCTTTCTATATATCAAACCCATTCCATTTCTATGTATGTATGTATGTATGTATCTATTTAAGTTTGTACATATCTATCTATCTATCTATCTATCTATCTATCTATCTATCTATCTATCTATCGATCGATCGATCGATCTCTGATGTAAAATGGAAATTACGCAAGCAAATTAGCAAAAATCATTTAAAGAGAGACATGGAGAAAGGGGGAAAGATCGATAGAAAATATAAACATATAAAAAGAAAGGAGGACAGAAGAGAAGAGAAGTGAAGAGAAGAGAAAGATAGAAACATGTAAAGCGAGAAGGAGAGGAAGATGTGATAGAGACATATAAGGAGAGATAAAGAAGGAGAGGGAGAAAGTTATCAAACAAGCGAGAGATATACATACAAAAAAAGAGAGAGGGTAATTGATGAAAGGATCGAAATAGAAACATGTAGAAAACAGGACAGAGACAAGATAAGAATAAGGTGGCTATAGTGAGAGATAAAAAGAGAGGTAAAGAAATATGGAAACAAAGCTAAGAATAAAGAAATTAAATAAGAAAGAAATAATGATAAAAACATGTAAAGAATGAAAGAGAGAGAGAGAGAGAGGGAGGGAGGAAGACAATAATAAAAAAGTGAAAAATAAAGATAGAAACATGTAAAGGAAGAAAGGAAGAAAGGAAGAAAGAGGAATTTAGTTAAAACTGAGATTATACAGGAGGAGAGAGGGTGAGAGACAAGAGATGAAAAGATAGTTAATGAGTGAAGCTCTTGGACATGTAATACTGAGCGTTGTCGGATATCGATCTCACGTCACTGATCGTCAAGTGGGAGAAACTGTGGGCGTTGGCTGCTATCCCACGTAAAGGTCGGAGCAGAACGAATATCTTGAAAATAGCAGCCGCAGCAGAAGGATCAGGAGAATCCTAATGGAAAAGGTAGAAAGTATTAGGTTGGTGCAAAAATAATGACGTAATAATGTCGTTTTTTTGACGTATTTTTTAACGTCAAAAAACGACATTATTACGTCATTATTTTTACACCAACCTAATACAAGCATGTGTATATGTGCGCATGCGCACACACACTCACCGGCGCGCGCATGCGCGTGCGCATGCGCGTGCGCGTATGAAAGCGATAGAGACAATGAAGATGTTTAAACTTTCCAAAGAAATGAAAATTAAAATAAATAACTTTGTTGGCTGTTTTTTTTTTTTTTTTTTTTTTAGCGGCATATCAACATCTTTATGGGTTATTTAATGCCGAAATCTAGATATTTTGTATGCAATTTTATTTTATTTTTGGCGATAATAATGGTTTAGTGATACAAGCCTTCCTAATTAACCCATCAAATAGCTGGGGGGGGGGTAGGTGAAAAGCTTATTTGCGCGTAAGTGAATATAAGGATCCAAACTGTAATTGGAACTCGGCTCTCCGATTAACAATTCTATTACACCACTCGCACAACCAATCACCTGGTATTACCAAACATTCACCCACCTAAGTACTGACCAGGTACGACGTTGCTTAACCTCGGTGATCGTAAGGGAACCGATGTTTTAACGTGATGTGGTCGTAAGACTTAAAAGAAAGAAAGAAAGAAAGAGTTTAGGTTGGTTAATCTTACGACATGTCCGCCGATGCTGGGCTAATATAGAATTTTCTATATGACGTACAGTGTAATGGTTAGCGGATCACACGAGAAATCGGTGATACGAGTTCGAATTTCAGTTAAGTTCGTTACATTCAAATTCACACAAATACGCATGGAAAAGGCATGGATCCATCTCTTTCATTTGTTAGAGATTAAATAGCAGGGCGAGTAGACTCTCCAGCTGTGGTTGACAACCAGTACTGGAGAAGGACAACTCTGAATTCAAAACCGTCTGTAACCCTGGTGTTGCACTTATTACGCCGCAATCAACAAGATTATGCAGTTCACAATGACGACTACGGTTGACCTCCAACTATGTCAATGTATTATTATTATTATTGAGACTCTTTACCACGCCGTCCTGGGTATGACGATAAACTACATCCGCATCCTGGGTATGACGATAAACTACATCCGCGTCCTACGTAAGACGATAAACTACATCCGCGTCCTCGGAAAGACGATAAACTACATCCAACAGCAAGGCCTCTGATCAGGTTTTGAGGAGCGTGGAACCACCTCTTAATTGCTGGTGTTCCCAGGTCCACCCTGACCCGGGGTGGTAGCACCTATTAGGGTCCCAGCTATGGGAAAATCATTAACCCCCACCAAACTCGGATCAAAACATTATGAAAGTGTAAAAATGGGTTTTAATACCATAAATACTTTGTATAAAAAATTATTACCAGCAATATATTTTTGAAAAACAAATATTACCAGCAATACATTTTTTGAAAAAAAAAAAAAAGAACAGATTTTTGCTAAAAAAATTACCAACAATGAAAATTTTCGGCATTAAATAACCCATTGAGGTTGATATACCGTAAAACAAAACAAACAAAACCAAACCAGTTTTTTACCACGATTCATGTCCCTGCGCTAATAACCCTAAGACTACCCGTACATTTGTGTGTCTCAACGGCTGTTGTGATGCGTCTAGTGTGGTAGTCTGCAGTGGTAGTGCTTGTTATTTCTCGCTTTCAGCTACCGCCGCTGGCTAGCAGCAATGCGAAAAGGGGAGCGAGAACGTAAGTCTTCTCCTGCCAGTATATAGCCTCTCCATCAGCAAGCCCTATGTAGCGCCTCCTCATGGCGACACATGGCAACCGAGCACCCTTTAAGAGAATTCAAGATCCACAGGTAAAATTGGAGCTATTTTGCCAGCTAGTCTGTCTAGCCCAGTGAGCTCTATTAGGTTTACTTTCTCCATTTCAAAAGACTAGTAACGGCCGGTGTAATGGATCGGACAGAGAAATCGGAGGGCAGAGTTCGAATCCCTGTCAGGTTCCTTACTCTCAGATATCCTTGGGAAAAGTATGAATCCAACTCTTCTCTCCTCCCGCTATGGGTTGAATAACCAGTCTACCGCATAAAGAAACGGCAACCTACTGCGGGAAAGTCAGTCACGAATCGAGACATGATCGCCCAAGCGTGTATTACGTATGTCCTTTAACGGTTGACCCGTATCACCACTGGGTTACTTTTCAATCACGCCGCTTTTTCTGCATATTGCCAAGACGGCGACTCAAGAAACGCCAACTAAGACCCAACCGGTTTCTGGTTCAAGGCGCAATGCCCACAATGAACAGCGATAAAACTATAGCAGCCCTCCTCCGATCAAGAGAGATATCGATCATTATGTAAGCAATGTTTGACGTCGGAGTAAAGCAGTAGCTTCTGATGAGATTTTAAAATGAATCCCCCAGCACGAGGACTCATCTTACATGGACGACGCTTGAACTATATCGGCCACTGTTGTTATAGAGACGGCTGAAATCCGATGTAAATTTCTTCATTGCAATACTTCACACATATTCTTTAACATGTCTTGCAGAAAGGCATAAAAGGGTTTTGTTTAATTAATTCACGCCAATGCAAGGCGATAATACCACTAAGAGGCAAGGGGCTACTGACAGTGAAAGAGAATGAAAAGGACTTTGAAGGAATCTGAAACCCAATCTTGAATATGAAATCAGGGATAAACCATCATTCCTGTTCAAAAGACCGAGGAGGAGTATGAACAGGGTAAGTGGTGTGCTCCTCAACATTTCGCATAAAAACTAAAATGAGAACGCTCACGATAGAAAATGACACTGATTTTCTGGTGTAACACATACTATGCAGACATCAACAAAATCATGGAGATAGATAGATAGGTAGATAGATATGAAGAGAATAATATAGATAGATAGATAAAGAAAAGTTCAGAAGACTTATCTTACCAACTTCAAGTTCCGTAGACATACTGCTCGTTTGGCTGAGATTGTTCTCTCTTTCGTTACATCTTTCTATTTGTCACCCTCTCTCTTACTTGATCTCTTTCTTCTGTCCGCTCTTACTTTTTCTTTATCTCTTCTTATATGATTCTATCTTTCTTTCTCGTCCGATTTCTTTCTCTCCTCTCCCCCTCTCCCTTTATATTTTCACATATAACTATCTATCTTTTTTCCCTTCGCCTTTAATGTTTTTTTTCCTTGCGCAATTTTCCTCATATATATATATATATATATATATATATATATATATATATATATATATATATATATATATATGCGTGTGTGTGTGTGTGTGTGTGTGTGTGTGCATTATTCATTTCACCCCAAGCAAAGCGAAAATGCCACTAGAACTCAAGGGTCAGCAGGGAGTGAATGTGAGAAAAAAGACTGAGTATAGGGTGGATTGTGGAAAGGACAAAAGATGAACGGAATTCAAAAAGACAGAAGATGGCAATTGACGTTGCATTTACACCTTTGAAGGTTGTAGTTATCCGAGAAGCAAGTAAACCGATGGGAGTCCCACAGTCGGGAAGTGCGAGAAAAGCAACTGATGGAGTAGAAATGACGGCTCCAGTTTGCTACCTCAACAGTAAATGGGCGGGACTTAAATGCCAATCGGCTAGCGCGCTTAAATTCATGTAGTCGGAGTATATATATATATATATATATATATATATATACATAGATAAAGATAGATATGTTCCAGTTTCGCAGACACACTGCTCGTTTGGGTGAGATTTAATAGATTGATAGATATTAGGTTGGTGCAAAAATGATGTCGTTTTCTCGCATATGTTACTATGTGAGAAAACGACATTATTTTAGCACCAACCTAATAGATAGATAGATAGATAAAGAAAACGGAGCAAGCTTCTTAGAGGAAAAGAATGAGCGAGAGAGAGAGAGAGAGAGAGAGAGAGAGAAAGCGAGCTAGAGAGAGAGTGAACTAGAGAGAGAGCGAGCGAGAGAGATAGCAAGAGTGAGAGCGTGTGTGTGAGTGTGCGTGTGTGTGTGTGCGTGCGTGTGTGAGAGAGAGGGAGAAAGAGAAATTTGGACACACTGAGCTATCTAGGTAGGCAGATCGATTGACAGACAGACGAATATAGGTTGAATGAATGTTCAAAAAAAAAGGCGGGAACAACCCTAAAAGCAAACGCGGCTGCAATAAACAGTGAAGTTTTTATAGAACAATTCATCTGATGAAAGTTAGGTGTTTCAACTTTTTATAGTTATTATTCCTGGTGAATAAATATAGGAGAGTGGCTTTCGTATGTAATTACACGCCCACTCTTTTTTCCCCTGTCAATAGATGTGACATGCTATTGTAAATAGTTGTTGTCAAAATGACTAATGACAGAATTGATTGCATGGTTAGGAGTTGAAACTATCAGCAAGGGCTTTAGTGCTAAGTCAATATGAGTGGCTTCAGGTGAAATTCGAACTCTGCTTAGCTGATTTTGTTTGGGGATGAAATAAATGTTGCACGACCTCGGACCTCTATGTCAGCAGATAGTCTGGTAGGAAGGTTATTTAAAAGAGATGAGGAGAGAAAGTTGCATGAATAGAGTGGTGGGAAGGGAGGACAAAAGCAAGTAATGCGAGAGAGAAAGATAGAGAGCAAAATAATTGGAAAAAAGATTGATAAAATAAGGGAAAAGGAAAGAAAAAGAATATTAGAAAAAAACATAGAAAGCGATTAAAATAAAGAGAGAGAAGAGAGAGAGTGGGAGAGAAGAAGAAGAAGAAGAAGAAGAAAAAGAAGAAAAGAAGAGAAACAAAACGATGAAAAGAAAAAGAATAGAAAAAAGGAGTAGAAAAAGAAAAAGGAAAAGAAGAAAAATAAAAAAGGAAGAAAAAGAAGAAGAAAAAGAAAAAGAGAAAGAAAAAGGAGAAAAAGAAAAAAGAGGAAAAATAAAAATAAGAAGAATAGGAGGACAAGGATGAGGAGGAAGGGGATAAGAAATAAAAATAATATTAAAAAGTAAATGAAGCGAGGTCTCCAGAGGAGGAGTGATAAGTGGTAGATAGACAAAGTGACATCAAGCGAGTCGTCTAGAGAAAGAGTTAGACGTAGATAGACGAAGCGAAATTGAGCGAGATATCCAGAGAAGGAGACAAACTAAATGAAATCAAGCGAGCCTTCCAGAGGAGGAGAAAAAAAAAGGTTGATAGATTAAGTGAAAATAGACCGATCCTTCCAGGTAGCAATAACAAGCAACACATGCATAAAATTCTGTCACGTATCTCGCGCATGAGTTTTCACTAGTTACAGGTGGGCGTGGTCTTTGACAAACTAATCAGCCAATCACAACGCAGCAATTTCCGGCGGTGGGCAATGGAAAGGTGGGAATGAACAGATGGTGATGGGCTTTGTAGTATTAGTAAAGAAAGAGACGAAAGTGTGGGTGTATCCCATCATTACTGTTGGGGGCTGTGTCAACCAACATATAACTCAGGTGCTCTAGCAGACTCTCTCACATCCAAGCAAACTTTTTACAAGTGAAAAACCCAGTATTACAGATCGGTAAGTTACAGTTTATTTAACCATATTAGTTGATTGGAAAAAAGAAAAAAATCTTCACTGTTTGCATTGTTACATTTTTTTCTTATTAGATAGAATTAGTTTGATTTCATTTCATCTTTGTTTGACTCTTAAATATAAGACAATTTAGAATGAATTATTTCACTTAAAAGACAATAATAAGTGATGTAACGATGATAGAACTCGTTAAAGGTCTTTTACGTTAGTCTTTTTTATTTGACTTAACTACTTCTGTACAAAAGACCAAGGAGTAGCATAAACTGGGCAAAGGATGTTCTATTCGACAGTACACATAAAAAACTAAAATGAAAACGATCATGATAGAAAATGACAACGCTGACTTGAAAACAGTACTTGGAGTAACACATATGATGCAGTCATTAACAAGATCATTGAGTTAGTTAGATAGATAGATAGA
>OZ010592.1:19376349-19431349 GCA_963932145.1 Acanthosepion lycidas
TGAATTACTATAATGATTTGCCTAAATCCCCAAAATTCTATTACTTACATACACACACTCACAAACACATACATATATATAGAGAGAGAGGGAGGGAGAGATAGATAGATAGATATATAATGAGCAGACTGAGACATATGAGCAGGCTGAAATAGATAGATATCAACACACTGAGATAGATTAACGACCTAAGAAAGAAAGCAGGCTTAAATAGATGGTATTATGCATGTTTTTTTGTTTTTTTTAAATATAACGTCTTTTTGTTTCAGAGACATAATATCTGCGTGGCATGTTTACGCACCTTCATATATCTTCATTTGTTTTAATTTTGAATTCAGGGTCAATTTTGACATCTAGACGACGCGGTGTCCTCTACTTCGGCCTGCCTATATCATTAGTTACATACAGGGGGGTGATGCAAAAGTAGGTATACAGTAATGACAAACAAAACGATTTTAAATGAATTTTTGGAACATTGATATAACATAGTTAACTGGCATAATACTTATTTCTATCTACTTTTGCAGCCACCTCTACAAATCGAAATCCTAAACATACGAATAAATTGAATTAAACGACATATTTATTTTATTAAGGCTCCTTTCTTAAAATCAGCAAAATGTGCATTTACATCAGGGAGTAAAAAAGGTCCACTTTCGAATCTTCAAATATAACTCTATTATTTTTTTTTAGTAAGGTTCACCCTTTACAAGGTCAGGGAGCCTATTGGGGTAGAGGGTTACGATAAGGGGTAGTTTATATGTATAGGAGGGGAAGATAAGACTCTAGACTTGAACACGTTAAGATTAAATGATCGCAGAAGCATTTTCTTGGGAGTTTGTTCCTTAGGGCAGTGGTTCACGGGAAGAAGCTGTTTGAGTAGAACTTACTTCCCACCAATGGAATACGGGGGGAATGTGGGTGTTTTGATACTGTGTAAGTGGCATGGCGGATCCTAACCGTGAAGGTTAGTCGTGGAGATGCAGTTCGTCCGAGCACTTCCCATGACAGTAGCGACAGTGCAGTGAGAGGCTCGCCACATCCCGCCTCTCAGAGAGAGGTTGGGGTGTGTAAAATAATTATTATTCCACAAGGATCCGGAGAGGCTTTTGAATCAGAGCATGGGGAAAATATGACTGATCTAAAGAGAAATTAATCTTTAATTGGCTTTTCTTAGCGATTCCTGTCGAAATGCAAACACACAGACGAATACTCTGCTTCCACTAGGTTTTAGGACAATGATAAGTTATCCATTCTGTCGGACAGACAAAAGTCGTACAGAAATTTAAATATCTCGGATCACGGAAAATATTATACCGAGTTCCAAAAGTGCTTTGGAACAGCGAAAGATGTTTTTTTAAAAACTAAGCAAAGTATTATGAAACCGTAAAGTCCCATTAGAACTTGGCAGTGAATGCTGGACAGTTTCCTCACAAATGAAGAGACAACAAGATTTGGTTTGGAGGATAATTAGAATACTGCAGACGGAGTATAAAAGCAACGAAGACGTTTAAAAAAAAAGGAAAAATGTCGAAATCAAAATATTTTGTATGCGTTTTTATGTCTTCAACTACAAATATTTTGTACATAATTTTATACTTCCAGAGTAAAAGTATGTGTTTATATATATATATAAAAATGTCTTAATACACACACACACACACATATATATATATAGTGTGTAGATTATCTATTATAGGTGTTATATGTTTTGGTATAAACTTATTTCTTTAAGGTAGAATATTTCAGAGGTTTCAGTATTTTCAATTAAATTTCTCATGTTGGTTTCCTTGCAGCAATTATTTTTACAGGACTTTTGATATAGCTTCTGCATGAATTAAACTAAATTAAATTTCAACATTAAATGACCCATAAGGAGTTGATATAGACAAACTATTGCAAATTGTTTGATTGTTTTTATTTAACGTCATATCAACCTGTTCCATATTGACAGCAGTACATCTCAGTGTACTGATAAATCATCAGTTACCTCCCATTAATCTCTAGGAGGTATGAAAAGGACCCTGTTTGACCCGTCAGTAGACGAATAGTCAGAATAAAGCGCAATAAAGATTGGGTATAAGATTATTGACTGGTTCTGTTTTTACTACATTCTGATCGGCTTTTTCTCTTGACCGGCGATCGCTACGCGCTTCGGTTTGGCTCCAAACCAGAAAATGTTAAATATTTTTATTAAACATGACGACATGTACATTATCTAATTATCCAGTGGGCGTTGCCTTCCACCACTAAATGGGGAGCCGTTTCGGACACGAAAAAGAACACGTCTACATAGCTTGTCGAGTAAGAAACAACTCGCCGAAATATTTCTCCTATCTATTTTTTACGCGATAGATCAAGGAATCAATTAGCTGTCAATCTCCGGAAGTCGGAGCCGAGATACACTTCCACTAAAAATAAACTATTATTTAACAAACCACTATGGGTTATTTTATGTCGAAATCGTGTGGAGATCTTGTTTTTATTGCTGTGACAGTAATTGATGTAATTTCAGTTAACAGTATGAAAATAGCGTTCTCTAAATTTTTCCAATTGCTAAGAACATTTTGTTTTG
Organism: Acanthosepion lycidas; assembly: GCA_963932145.1. Taxonomy (NCBI): domain Eukaryota; kingdom Metazoa; phylum Mollusca; class Cephalopoda; order Sepiida; family Sepiidae; genus Acanthosepion; species Acanthosepion lycidas. Next base: position 19,378,925 of record OZ010592.1, read on the forward strand.
TTATTATTAGTTACTTTGTTTAATAAATTCATTTCGTTTTGCCTTGAAAAAGTCCACATCGGACGAAACGCGTCGGCAACTATTACAGTTTTCCTATTGTCTTTTACATTTATAAATATTATCTTTTTCTGCAGGTTAACTCTGAGAAATTTTTCATATATATATATATATATATATATATATATATATATTTGTGTATTTAGGCAGCAATCCTTCTTTCATGCACATTTCATTGAAAACGACAAACAAGGTGCTTTTATTTAGTTTTTATACAATTTCTCATGCGATCTAATATTTTTTTCCCTCTCGGATGATAAATTATATAAAAACTGTCCGGATAAAAAGAACATTCGGACAATTTTAACATAATTTATCATCCGAAAAGAAAACAATTTTTACATCGCATGAGAAATTGTATAAAAAAACTAACTAAAAGCACCTTGTCTGTCGTTTTCAATGAAATATATATATATATATATATATATATATATATATATATATATATATATATATATATTTCATTAAAATGACAGACAATATATATATATATATATATATATATATATATATATATATTTATATATATTTCATTGAAAACGACAGACAAGGCCTCATATATATATATATATATATATATATATATGAGGCTGAGACGGGTATTAAAATTTCAGGGTGAATGGTGAATAGCACTTCGTCTATAGACATTAGAAGTATCATATTGCAGATTTCCGTTGATCTTATTTTTATATCCAATTATTAATGCGAGTAACCTAATCTATTGTGTAGTGAACAATGATTGTGTGGAAACCTCCGATGATATTGTCTCGTTTACTTTAGTGTTTATTACGTCACAGCAATTATAATAATATAGTACCTTTTTAAAACTGTTGGGAAATTCTGTCACTTGAGAAATAGCAAAGAGGAAAATCCTTTTAACTTTCTTATGTTTCATTTCGTTTCATTTTACATCACTCCTTCGCACTTTGGTTTTCAAAGTTCATTTCTTATAAGTTAACTAAAACAAGATAGAAAAAAAAACACTCCTTATGTTCTTATCCTATTAAATGACATAAAGGATCACCCATGTTTCCTAGAGTAGAGCTGGGGCTTTTAATCTCAGAATTCATGGGAGAATTGAGCTACAATTTCACATTTATTCATAGAGATTCCATTATATAGGTTATACTTAATTAGCTATTATCTTTCTCTAACTCTTCAAATGTTGAATGTATAACTAATTCTAATTTCCATTTTCCCATCTTTACACTATATAAATTTTATCTTATAAATTTCCCCCTGTTTTGTCACAGATTAAATAAAAATAATTGTTTGTACGGAAAATAAGGATCTACGTACATCAAATCGTCTTTAAATTAAGTGGCAGCAGAATTATCGTCGTAACTTTTAAAAGGTAAGCTTAAACATTAATTCTATACTTAAATGCAGCGATCAATTTTGACTTCTGTAGTTTATTGATGCCTATCGCATCTGCTCCTCCATAGCTATTGTGATGATGGCCAAACTAAGAGTCCTCCACAGGAGCTAGCTTAAATACCACCCAATAGATAGCTTAAAATTTTAACACGCACAAACACACACACTGTACTCTATATATATGGTGTCCATAAGGTTCATGTGCACTTTTAAAACTTTATAACTTTATTTGTATTTGCGATAGAAATAATCTGTAAAAAATGTTATAAAGTTTAATGTACCTAGTTTTAAGTATAGCTAAAATAACTAATGTGATTTCAGGCATTACTGTAAATCAGTTGGCAAATGTTTTCCGTGAACTGCAAAATCGTATTACCTTTTGTATCGTTAATGATGGAGGACATGTGGAAACTTAAATAAAATTTCAATAAAACCTTAAAAATATAGATTTACTTCTTTCTAATCCTTTTTACAAAATATTTCTATGGCAAATACAAAGCGCACACGAACTTTATGGACACCCTGTATTAGATGCTAATATTTACGCAGACGTGAACTGTTGATACATGCGCAAAGCTGTTGTATCTCGTGTTTTCAAGATAACAGAGTGAAATAAATAAGGAAGACAAACACGTAAGTAAGTAATGAAAAAGAAGGTTTACTAGACGATGGTACACTTAGCAACTAACCTAATGCTAACTCGTTACTTACCACAGAGCAGGATATGGCACAAGGCCGGTTTAACGTGAGATTTTCCGAGCCTGTAGGCCCGAGTAAATATTCCCGGTAGACCCCATAATAACGAGGTTGGGTTTGTCTGCCTCCCCAGATGGCACTCTGCCTTTCGGTAGAGCCTCGTCGTGGTCCCTGTCTGCCCGAAGGTCGAGAGATCGATAAACACTAAGTGGCTAACTATTCAGAATGCGATAAATCGTCACCATTTTTTCTCCTGTTTTCTCTGCAAGCAAACATAGCACTGTCTTTTGTTTGCTCTTTCAGATTTATTTGCCAGAAAATACTCAAGAAAATAACTTTAAATAACGCGCAAAGGGTTGATAATCCGTAAAAAACGTAAATCAAACAACGGCTGCTCCGGTTGTAGCTTTTTTTTTTTTTTTTAAACATTTCACCCCAATCAAACTCAGATGAAAGGCGGGATTTTGAATTTTGAAAAATTGGCATATTTTGGTAAATTGATCGAATGCAACCAGTTTAGCTCCCACCCCGATTACCGCTCACTTACAATCAACGCCTAACGAAACAATCCACCACTTAAACGCAACCCCCGCCCAAAAAAACAACAACAACAAAAAAACAAACAAAAAACAAGACGCTATTTCCTTCAAGCGAATTTCTATGGTTTATGTTGTCATGAACGCAACGTTCTGGCCATTGTACTCTCTGACCTTTTCCAAGGACCACTCGTATTCGCTAAACCTCCAAGAAATGTCTGAGGGAAACGTATTTTCATAAAGGAAAATATCCTGGATATCCAATAGAATCTAGTCTAGCGGATAAAGGTATTACGAGTTCAATCCCTGGGTCGGTTCAGGGAATGTAAAGACATACACGATCTCAGTAAAACGGTAGATTTTTTTTTAAGCATTTCACCCCAAGCATAGCGGGAGTGTCACTAGCACGCAAAGGCTTACAAAGAGTGGGAGCAAGAGCAAAGAGGCGTGAGAGAGGAAAGGATGAAGAGAAGGACGGGGAATTGATCAAGGCATCTGGAGATGTTGATTGACATTGCATTTAAATATTTGGAGATTATAGCTATCAGGGAAGCAAGTAAGTGGACATGTGATGATCCTACGAAACGAATGATTTACGAGACTCGTGGTTAAATTCTTTTTAAAACCATTAAATCTCCTGTCTATTGTTGAATTTCTTCAGCTGAAAACACTGCCTATTCTTTTAATGCTCATTTTAATACTATTTTAGCTATTCATTGTTTATTTTCTGCTGATTCTGGTTCTTCTCAACACAGATAATTTTGAATTTAAATAAAATATTTTAATCTTTAAAAATGTCGACTTATAAACGAATATATATGTTAATGCCTTGGGATTAACAATATGTTAGTATAATCAAATGTGATAATTTTCCAAAACCAAAATATTCCTGCAAATTCTTTTTTTGTCACTATATTTTCGTTTCCTGTTTTGTCAATCTTTTTAAGATTATTTAAAACCAAGAAATATATTTTTATATTGTAAGAATTTTGGAGAAATAATAATAATTTACAGATACAAATTCTGCTAATTAACCCATTGCTGGGGATTAACCCATTTTTAGATCGGAAAATTTTTTGGAGATAATAATGATTTAGTGATAAAAGGGTTACTAATTAACCCATAGCTGGGGGAGAAGAGATGGTTCATGCTTTTCCCAATGATATTTGCACGTAAGTGAATATAATAAACCCGAATGGAATTGGAACTCGGCTCTCCGACTTCCAATTCAGAGACAATCTTAAGATCCAGGTTCGCAATTAAGAAGCGGGGGAGGTATCCTTTCAAGATAGATTTCAGGGTTTTTTGAGTAAAATACAAGAAACAAAAACAAATCACAAGTTTCACATTAATTATAATCAGAATAAAATCGATTTAAATACACTGACTTTATATTGAACGTATTGTTTATTGAATTCCAATCTCCTGGCATTCTATTGAACGTATTGTTTATTGAATTCTAATCTCCTGGCATTCTATTGAACGTATTGTTTATTGAATTCTAATCTCCTGGCATTCTATTGAACGTATTGTTTATTGAATTCCAATCTCCTGGCATTCTATTGAACGTATTGTTTATTGAATTCCAATCTCCTGGCATTCTATTGAACGTATTGTTTATTGAATTCTAATCTCCTGGCATTCTATTGAACGTATTGTTTATTGAATTCCAATCTCCTGGCATTCTATTGAACGTATTGTTTATTGAATTCCAATCTCCTGGCATTCTATTGAACGTATTGTTTATTGAATTCTAATCTCCTGGCATTCTATTGAACGTATTGTTTATTGAATTCCAATCTCCTGGCATTCTATTGAACGTATTGTTTATTGAATTCTAATCTCCTGGCATTCTATTGAACGTATTGTTTATTGAATTCCAATCTCCTGGCATTCTATTGAACGTATTGTTTATTGAATTCCAATCTCCTGGCATTCTATTGAACGTATTGTTTATTGAATTCTAATCTCCTGGCATTCTATTGAACGTATTGTTTATTGAATTCTAATCTCCTGGCATTCTATTGAACGTATTGTTTATTGAATTCCAATCTCCTGGCATTCTATTGAACGTTTTGTTTATTGCAGTATGCTTTACTTTTATTTATTTAATAATCAATTATGAATTAAAACAAATTACTGTACCTGTTATATATTTCTGAGATGAGGTATTATGTACATTATTTACATTATTCGGACTATTGTCCTCATCTTTGTTGCCATATTTATTACACCGTTTCGGGCTTTTATTACCTGTCTATATTTCTGAGATGAGGTATTATGTACACTATTTACATTATTGGGACTATTGTCCTCATCCTTGTCGCCATATTTATTACAACGTTTCGGCCTTTCAGTATCTGTCTATATTTCTGAGATGGGGTATTATGTACACTATTTACATTATTCGGACTATTGTCTTCATCTTCGTCGTCATATTTATTACAACGTTTCGGCCGTTGTACGCTCCGGCCTTCTTCAGGTGTTAAATAAATTATTGTACATGTCTTCAAGTTTAAAAATCCATCAGCATTTTCTATGGATATTAAATTTGTGAAACTCCTATACAAATAATCCATGTAAATGTATATGTACTAATATGGAAAAGAAATGAAGATTTTCAATAATGTATTATAATATTATTTGGATCGCACCATTTGAGTCGGAAATCTTGGAAAACGGTGTTGTGGGGGGTGATATTCTGACTTATAGTTGAGAACCACTGGTCTAAGAAATTCGAATTAAAGCTTTTTCTCTTTTATTCCAGTGGCTATGAATGAATCGTAATTCAATTACCAATCACTAATTTATTTTTGCCTATATTTATTACTAACAAACGGAAGAAAAGAATATAAAAAGCTTCTGAGAAGACGTAATGGGAACTGTTTCTAAAGATGAAAATTACAAAGCAAAGTACTAAGTGACTTCCACAAGCTAAATAAAGAAACAGAAAAAAAATCGTTATAGAATGAATGCTGGACAATTTCCTCACAAATGATGTGGAGACTTGAGGCAACGGTGATGTGGTTCTATAGAAGGATACTGAGAATTCCATGGATGGAACATATATACAACGAGGAAATTTTAAGGAAAAGTGATACAAAAAGGACACATACTTAGAAATGGAGAGTTAACTGTTTTTTGAAAGTGATTGTCGAATTGCTATTTAATATCAATTCACCCTATATGGCAGTGTGATTGCAGTATCATGGGGTAAGACAAATTACAACTATTGATAATCTGTTGTATATGTGTTTTATATCACATTATAGTTGTAGCATACATACGGACGATGATGAGTAAGTCTCCATATGATCCCCAGACAAGATTATGTCGAAGGGCAGAGTCTCGTCTCGGGAAACAGATACCCGACCCCGTTCTATACGGGGTCTACGGGGAATTTTCGGACCAGGCCTATGGGCTCGGATACCCCACATTAAATTCGGCCTTATGCTACATCTGACCGCGTGGGGCGGTTAGTAGATATCATGCAGTTGGAGATTCTTCTCCAACTGTGCCGGTCAAACTCAGCCTCCGGGTATAGATGATCCCCAGACAAGGCTTTATCGAAGGACAGAGTTTCGTCTCGGGAAACAGCTACCTGACCCCGTCTTATTTGGTGTCTACGGGAAGTTTTTGGTCGATCCTATGGGCTCGGATACACCACATTAAATTCGGCCCTGTGCCACATCTGACCGCGTGGAGCGGTTGGTAGATATCCTGCAGTTGGAGATTCATCGTGGAATTGACTTCTAGCAGATGACTACTACTTCTATGCGCCGCTGACGAATCTTATATGTGTTGTTCTTGTCCTAAGTATTATCGTTCATTACCAACCTTTGTGTGATTATTCTATTCAGTAACCTTTCCTAGGTTATATCAATAGTTTAGGGAAAAATAATGCCATGGATGGGCAGCTGACCAACAATAAAGTTTTAAGCAAAATAGAAAACAAAAAGGACGTTTATGCTTAGAATCAGACAGAGAAAGCGGAACTTTCTTTGACACATAATGAAGAAAGAGGGCTTGGAGAATTTAAAACTCACAGGCGAAAAAAGACAATAAGCTACAGGGGAAACAGCAGGTCACCTGCCTGATAGCATTGTGCAATTGAATGGCAGAACAGCGATTAGGAGGTGTAGCAAAATAACTAACCCACTCAGAGCTACAAATGATAAGAATTTGTGGAGAGCCATGATCGCCCACGTTCTGAAAGAACACAGCACGTAGAAGAAGATAATAAGATGGCTACTTTTCTCTCTGCCTGTGTATATGATCCTGTGTCCGTCACTTGTGTGGAGACTTGAGGCAACAGGGATGTGCTTCTACAGAAGGATACTGAGAATTCCATGGACAGAACATGTCTCTCCAAAATTTGCTCGTCTACACCTAAAATGCTAATGCTCAACAAAAATGCAGCGGATATATCGGAGAATTCTTCCATGATGAAAGAGGAAAGCCTATAATAGATAAAAACATAGAAGGAATTGAAATATTAAAGTCTGGGGTGTGATGACCAAAACCAGATGCAATTGTGATAGAGATTATTTTGGAATTAGGAACATTAATAATAAATAAAAGATACAACGTTGGTAACATACTCGCAGACCTTAGCAGATCCATCTTCTTACTACTGCCTAAGAAGCCAAGTGCAAATGAATGTGAGTTTATGATTGATTTGTTTGTTTAACGGCATATCAACTACTTATGGGCCATTTTCTTAATTCTCTGGGGAATTTCGAAGTAATAAAATTATGCTACTCCAACAGTTGCTTTTCTCGAACTTCTCAGCTGTGGAACTCTCTTTCATTTACTTGCTTCCCTGATAACTACAATCTTCGAAAATTTAAATACAACGTCAATCGTCATAATCGTTCTTCTTGAAACCCGTTCATCCTTTGTCCTTTCCTCAATCCTCCCTATACTCAGTCTTTTCCCTCACTTTCAATCCTTGTAACTCTCTGCATATTAGTGGCATTCCCAACTTGTTTTGGGGATTAACATAATTTAAATGCAACATCAATCGCCATCTTCTGTCTTCTTGAATCCCGTTCATCTTTTGTCCTTTCCTTAATCCTCCCTATACACTTTTCTCACACTTTCAATCCCTATAATTCTCTGCGTTTTAGTGGTATTCCCGCCAGGCTTGGGATAAAATGATTAAAAAAAGAAAGTATATGTTATTGTGATTTCACAGTCGAATACATGGTTGATAATGCTCAGCTTTTGTGCATATACATGTTTGTGTGGTCATGATTATTAGAGGTGTTATGTTGTAGTTTTGTTGAAGTTATATTTTGGAATACAGTTTGATTTAAGAAATTGTAGGATATTATATGGACTAATGCCATGAAAGTTATTTCATGCCGAACTGGGTATGACGATAAACTACGTCCAACAGCAAGGCCCCTGATCAGGAGGTTTTAAGGAGCATCTCTTAACTGCTGGTGTTCCCAGGTTCACCCTGACTTGGGCTGGTAGCACCTGTTAGTGTCCCAGTTAAAAATGAACCGTTGATTTGCTTGGAGGTTCAGTATTTCACCATATGTGGGACCCTAACAGGTACGACTATTCCGGGTCAGGGTATACCTGGGAACAACAGCAATTAAATGTGGTTCCACGCTCCTCAAAACTTCTAATATCCCAATCAGAGGCCTTCCTGTCGGATGAAGTTTATCGTTATACCCAGAAAGAGCAATCAGCTTAATAAGCCACATCACTAAGCTTATCATTCATTAAGCTCATCATTCTGACAGTGGAGGCTTGTATTTGTACTAAGTCGGTCCTAAAATAGGTTCGACGTACAAAACGTTAGGAACTTGATATAATAGGTAATGACGCAGAGAAATCTAGTTGTGGTCGCTGATACTTTAGTATCCGACTAACGGTCGACTGACTGACCGACGATATTTAGTCACCCCCACCATGAGGGCATCATGTGGCACAAGGCTGGTTTAACGTGGGATCTACGACCCCGTGGACTCGACCAAAAATATGCCCATTGAACCCGTATAAACGGGTTCAGGGCCGGTTCCTCCCCGCCAGAAGGCAGAGAGTTCAACCGATCGGCCGGTCGACCAACATCGACTGACTGACTGACGATATTCAGTCATCCCCCACCCCCATCATGTGGCACAAGGCCGGTTATTTAATGTGGGATCTCCGAGCCCGTGGGTTCGGCCCCAAAATATGCCCATTGAACCCGTATAAACGGGTTCAGGGACGGTTTACCACCCCGAAAGAGATTCCGCACTTCGGCGAAGCTTCCTTCGGGTTCCTCCCCGCCCGAAGGCAGAGAGTTCAACCGTTCAGCCGGTCGTCCGACATCGACTGACTGACCGAGGATATTTAGTCACCCCCACCACGAGGGCATCATATGACACAAGGCCGGTTTAACGTGGGATCTCCGATCCCGTGGGCTCGGCCCAAAATATGCACATTAAATCCGTATAAACGGGATCTGGGTCGGTTTACCTCCCCGAAAGAGAATCTGCCCTTCGGCGTCGCCTCTTTCGGGTTCCTCCCCGCCCGAAGGCAGAGAGTTCAACCGATCAGCCAGTCGACTGATTGACCGACGATATTCAGTCACCCCACCGACGAGGGCGTCATGTGGCACAAGGCCTTTTTAACGTGGGATCTTCGAGCCCGTGGGCTCGGACAAAAATATGCCCATTGAACCCGTATAAACGGGTTCAGGGCCGGTTTACCTCCCCGAAAGAGAGTCCGCCCTTCGGCGAAGCCTCCTTCGGGTTCCTCCCGCCCGAAGGCAGAGAGTTCAACCGAACAGCCGGTCGACTGACTGACCGATCCCCTGAGCGACTCCTACTTATTATAGGTGGGAGAGCCTATTAACAATAGAATAGGTGTGTTCCACTATAACAGAAAGCTTGATTTATTCTGAAAAGATTTTAGATTAATCCGGAACATCTACTGCATAGAGATAAGAAATGAACTGAGAAAACATTCACAAATAAAACGTTGGCATGAGACAAGGAGGCAACTTCTCAATTTATTTAATCTTCACAGCAAAACAATTCTAAGAGAACAGAAAGACCTACAAAGATTTATTGTTGGTGGACATTTTTTAAGCATATCAATCCAAGCAAGGCGTGAATTCCACACAAGGGGTTACAGAGAGCGAGAGTAAAAGTAAAGAGGAGTGTTTGGGAAAAGGATAAAGAGAAAGACAGGGATCAAGGTCAAGGCAATCAAAAAATGTCGATTGACATTACATTTGAATATTTAGCTATCAGGGAATCATCAAGAGGATGGGAGTTCCACTGTCAGGAAGTGCGAGATAAGAAGCTGTGGGAGTAGAAAAGACAGCTACATTTAACTGTTTCGATAGTGAAAGGGTGGGACCGAGATGCCAACGTAGTAGCACGCTTAAATTCATGTAGTTTAGGGACCAGTGAAAGTTGCTCGTTAGAGCAGATGCCATGGAAAATACTTGTAGAAAAGATAGAGAGAAGACAAAGCATGTCCGAGAGAAAGTGACTGTAGACGTGATGCCAGATCAGGACCTATCACATTATAGCATGAGATATTAGGTTGGTGCAAAAATAATGACGTAATAATGTCATTTTTTGACGTTAAAAAATACGTCAAAAAACGACATTATTACGTCATTATTTTTGCACCAACCTAATATAACATATTCTTAACAGCATCAGATGATACCGTGTTGATGGTAGATACAGAAAAAAAATGAATACAGCAATTCCTAATCAAGGTATTGAAGGAAAGTGTGAAGAATAGACTAACCATTAATTGTAAGAAGATATATTGTATGGCCGTTTGCAAGAGGAAGAGACCAAGATGGAAGGTACAAATTGGAGGTGTCAAAATCAACAAGTACAGAAATTTAACTATGGGGGAACTGTCTTTACAGATGACAGAATATATAACCCATAAATCTAAAGGAATATCTCATTAAGTCGGTTATTCCCTGCTTTCCCATGTCTCTTTTGTCTTCATTTTTCCCTGTGAGTTTCAAATTCTCCAATCTTTCTTTCCTCATAATGTTCCCGAGAAATTTCAGTTGTCTCTTTCTAAGTGATCATTTTGTTTCCATTTTCCCACTAACCTTTCATTACTCATGTTAAGTACATGGTATTCTCAGCATCCTTCTGTAGAACTAAGTTTCTATTACCTCTAGTGTTTTCTTCATCTGTGAGGAGATGGTCCAGCATTCACTGCCATGTAGGAAAACCGATATTACTTCACAGTTTAGTAATATTTTCTTTGTTTCTAAAGAAATTTTTCTGATTCGTAATACTTTGCTGGACTTTTTAAAGGCATCTTTCGCTATTCCAATACACCTTCTGGTAAGCGGTTTTACATTTTCCAGCCACTAAAAAAACTTCCTAGGTCTTTGAAATTCCGCCCCTCCCAGTCGAGAAAACTGGGTTTGATATCCGTAAACAAGGGAAAAGGACCTGCCAGATCGTAAGCTTGATTGCGCTAGTGAACCCCAGGATTAAAAAAGAAGTAAGGGAGTTAGAAATTAGATTCCAAGACCTCGCCCAGGAAGTGGGGAAAGTGATGGTGACGGTCATACCCATAATGGTTGGCGCATTCGTAATCGTGCCAAATGTAGGTGAGGGGAGATGAGAAGAATTCAAAAACCGAGAAATACTGTTCAAGATACGGTGTCACTATGGCCGGTGCAGATAGTGGGGAAGGTGCAGGTGATTTGAGGGAACTTGCTGTCACTTGATCTCCAGTGAAAACCACTAGTTATTGCATCAGTTGAAGCGTAATGAGTTTAAATAATGTATATTTAGTCAAAAGCTAAGTTTGCGTTTAATTGATCGTAGTTTAATAAGAAATCAATGTCAGATATATGAATCTGTTAGGAAGGAGATGTCAAAACCTGCATTTGGCGAGTGATGTAAGATGTTGGAAAAGGAAAATGGATCCTGCATGGGAACTGCTGACTGCTGACTGCTGCCACCCACAGGCAGAAGAAAACAGAAGAGAAAAGTGGAAGCACTTAGCATGCGTTGCGAGATTGTGACCAGAGCACTTTCTCTTACAAGTGGGTACTCGCTCGCACACACGGACACAACGATGTGCAAAAGGAATTGTGTAATGATACGTATGAACAGTGTTTGTCATTTTCAGTTCGTTCAGATTTATCTACGTCATAACATATCGCATATCTGCGATTTAATTACTTATATATTCATCTTTGTTCTAATCAATTTCAGTTTCTTCAGACATCAATTTTTCTATGTCATTTTTTTGTCTGTTCAACTCGTAGTCTTTTCAAATCTTAATATGTTCATATCTATCTATCTATCTATCTATCTATCTATCTATCTATCTATCTATCTATCTATCTGATTATTTACATTATCTATCTATCTATCTATCTATCTATCTATCAGATTATTTACATATGTATATATGTATGTATGTAAGGTATCTATCTATCTATCAGATTATTTACATATGTATGTATGTATGTAAGGTATGTATGTATGTAAGGTATGTATGTATGTATCTATCTATCTATTTACATATCTATCTCATTGACTGACTATATATTAGAGAATAATAATAATAATAATAATAATAATAATAATAATAATAATATAAAAATTAATAATAAAAATACAAGTAATTATAGATAAGGAGAATAGCAATTGTGAAATTATTGACTTTGCTGTTTCATACCATATAAGAGTGGGTTTCAAAGAAACCGAAAATAGACAGAAAAAAATAGAGAAAAATTCTTTCTCGGAAGCTGAAGAAGTTATAGAACATGAATTTAGAAATAATTTTTGTAGTAATGTGTTCGATTGGAAGCCCACCTAGAAAACTGAAAAAGCCTTTAAAGGGGGTTGGAATTGAGATCTCCAGGTAAATGCTATCATTTACTATGCTAGCATTTCTCGAAAAGTTCTCCAGTTCTGAGGAGACTTGTAAACACAATACCTCAAGGAGAGAATTTTCAATGACTATGTCACTATGCGACAGAATAATAATAATAATAATAATAATAATAATAATAATAATAATAATAATTGAAGGGATTCCTGGAAGCCCATGCCTCAAAGAAATACAAAAAAGTGTTCTCACAAGTACAGCCCACACTTTACGAAGGGCTTTATCTATGTAAAATATGTTTTTTTTGTTTTGTTTTTTGTCAATGGAAAGTGTCATGATGCCATTTCTAACCTTAGGTCTCTGGGCGGGACCCGAAAAGAAATGTGTACACACCAGAAATCAAAGGAAATAAAAACAACAATAATAATGATAAGCAACCGTTCATATTTATGTTGGTTTGTTTCTATCTAAGACATAAATGAAATAAAGGATATGAAGAGAGCCCAGTGTTTTTTTCTATAACACATTACCTTTCTCCACACCGCTCAGCAATGCGTGTGCTTTCTGTATATACATAACGCATATACCAATATATAAACATATCATTTATGCTCAGAGATATCAGCTGGTATCCAATTCTATTCAGTGAAACGTACACACCTGTATCAATTCATATTTACCTACATATATCAACAGATATTTAAATCAGAGAGAGAGAGAGAGATAGAGAGAGAGAGATGGAGAGAGAGGAAGGGAGAGAGAGAGGGAGAGAGAGAATATTTACTACAGAGAGTTTGATCCAGGACGACTCTTTGAAATGATGGTCATCCAGTTTTGCAAATTAGTATTCAATTTTTAACTGAGCTCGAACGCGGATTGCTGGTACAGGTGGTAAATGCACAATTATCTGAGTTGTTCAACAGTCTACCCCAGCGAACGAAACAAAGGGTTAAGTTCGACATTCTAAACACCTGAAGAAAGCCGGAGCGTACAACGGCCGAAACGTTGTGATAACTATGGGAAAGATGAGGACAATAGTCTGAATAATCTAAATAGTGTACATAATACCTCATGTCAGAAATATAGTCAAGATACTGAAAGGCCGAAACGTTGTAATAAATATGGCGACAAAGATGAGGACAATAGTCTGAATAATCTAAATAGTGGACATAATACCTTATGTCAGAAATATAGACAGATACTGAAAGGCCGAAACGTTGTAATAAATATGGCGACAAAGATGATGACAATAGTCTGAATAATGCAAATAGTGTACATAATACCTCATGTCAGAAATATAGACAAGATACTGAAAGGCCGAAATATATATATATATCGAATACGTACTTGGTTAAGCTTCAAGGACAAACATAAATACAATTTAAATGCTGTAAACATCCTATAGAGGATTTCGAACACGCTGTTAAAAATCGAACAAACTGCAGAAACACCTGCTACCGAGGTAGAACTAACTTTGAAAAGAATGGTCTCAACCATCTGAGAGAATTAAGAATTAAGATTAAATCTCGGGCTAATACATCAGCCCATATGACGGTCAACCCTTCAGTATGCCCGTCGTGTAACAAGTGAACATTGAAGTCAATACTCAGAGGCGACAGGCTGTTTCGTGCTAGATGCAATAGTCAGGCCGCGAATGTTGGATTTTTCCTCGACTATTTATATATATGGGTCAGTGGTGCATTGTGGGTAATCTATTCTGGCGCTTATATATATATATATATATATATAGTTAGTTACAGTAACAATGAAGACAAAGCAATTAATCAACAGCCTAGAAATTTATTATTAAAATGGTGCTGGGTAAATCTGGTTAATAACAGTAAAATGGTATGATAAACAAAATGGTATGATAAACAAAATTAAATTAATTACCGATACTGTTCGAATTACAAACCACCTGCTATTTTATTATAAGTAAATGTATAGCGTCTTTATTGTCTCTCTCTCTCTCTCTCTATATATATATATATATATATATATGTGTGTGTGTGTATGTGTGCGTGTAAGGTGGATACTGAGGTCAACACCAAGCAGTGACAGTCTGTTTCATTCTTGAACACCTAAAGATTGCATGCAAGCATAAAATATACTGTCACCGCTCACTGTTGACCTGTGTCCATTTTTATATTTTTATATCTATATGCACTCTATGTCTGATATTTATCCATATATATAGCATACCTTAAAACTAGATTTTTATTACATATATAAAGAAAAGAAAACAACATAAATTAAAATAACAGCTTTTATACAAAAATATCACAATTCTGTTCTTTCACCCCAACCGAGGGACGTCAGCTTAGCCGAAATGCATCAACGATTTAATATTGAAGCACACATACACACACACGCATTCACGCACGTACACACACACACACACACACACACACACACACACATATATATATATATATATATATATATTTGTTTCGTTCTGTTCTGAAGAAGCCGATCTGTCGATGGCGAAACACGTAATCAAGTCTATAAAACAATTTTCTATATTGTCAAATTCATCATTGTCTGGATTCTATATCCTATTTACACACACACACACACACACACACACACACATATATATATATATATATATATATGCGTGTGTGTGTATGTGTGTGTGTGTATGTATGTAAAAATTCACATATAAATTAAAGATTTTTATGCCAACGCGTTTCCTTCCTTGCAAATTGGAAATTTTATTTGGTAACCTGAATTTATACACAGAAATAAAATGTAAAGAAAATACCGGTAATTTTTCAAATTTTGAATTAGAGAACGCTCTAAAATACTGTAAAAGTTTATTGTGTATGGAAAGGTAGAGTGTGGGGGCCGTTAATAGTTTAACTTTACTCCGTAATTTTTCAGGTTACCGAATAAATTTCTACATTTAAAAAATTTCGTAAAGAAAAGCAACGCTTTGACATAAAAGGCTTCCTCTTGCCTTGGATTAAACACACACACACACACACATATATATATCAAAGGGTTTCTCTCACAGCGAAATATTTTCGGTAACGGGACCTATATAGGATGCAAGTGTTATCGGACAGAATCTTCCTTTTGAGTTGTTTTCTTTAGATATTTTTCAAGGGGTTTTACTTTTAAGTGTTGCTAATTTCATGTTTGTCTGTCGAATGACTAAAGACAACAATACATAAGAAAGATTCTAGTCGATAACATTTGCGATCCTACTTAGAGTTCCGTTACCGAAAATTTCTTGCTGTGAGAGAAGCTATTTAATATATATATATATATATATATATATATATATATATATATATATATATATATATATATATATATATATTCTAATTTGTATTATTTCAAACTTTATTTTAGTTGATACCCGTGTTTCAAATAGATGCCCCGTTAGTTATTTTAAAGAGTGTATATTACGCTTGTTGGTCTGCGCACTCAAGAAAACTTAATAAAGAAAATGTTCTCTCCTGCGGGGTTCGAGGTTACTTCCTCCTTTCGTAGGGGAAACTAATATCTTATCCGACCTGCTTTAGACCACACGGCCATAAAGATCATCACAGCCAAGAAAGGTTCAGCTACCCTTTTTAAAGAATGCACATTTACTCGTCCAAACATTATCGAAAGTTCCTATTTCTTTTGAAATTAATATGCATGCTTAAACTTGTATTCGAGCGAGATTTGCTTTGTAAAGAAAAAGATCTAACATTGTACTTGTTAAACATATGTAAGCGATTCATTTCTTATCCTACCACGAGATTATCTTTTATCTCTTGGATTATTATATCTGACAATATAAATCTTGGATTAGTTCTTCAAGCAAAAAAAAAAAAAAAAAAAAAAAAAACGTTACGTCACTTACATCAAAAGATTTGTCTGTTGCCTGATTTTTCTCCCTTAAAGTAATTGGCTGAACGAAATTTATTCTTTAAGCAGCAATTTCTCTCGGTCTGCATTTCGATCCGTAGGCGTCTGTACGCGTCCTAAAAATAATAGGTATAAACATTTTTCATTTCAACATATTGTGCTATTCCATAGGAAAAGGCGTCATTTCTTGCTTTCCGCTTTGACATTTGAAACTATTGAAGTTGCATTTGAAAGATTTCGTTTCTTAACTCAAGAAAATTCTTCTTCTCAACTCCATTTAGCTATAAACAGTCAAATTATTATTATGACAGCTGTCAATAAAAAAAAGGCTTGGCTAATGCATTTCTAAGAATATTGTTAATTTAACGGATTTAAAGTCGTATTATGGATATGTGCGTAGTATAGTGGTTATTTACAAGGAAAGTGTTTATTGGCATCTCGAATTCAAATTTCAGTCGAGGCCGCTGCGTTCACAAAAAATATCATTAGAAAAGTATGAATTTATCTATTTTCCAACGCCTCAGCTAGGGGTCAATAGTAAGCCAGACTGAGTTCTCTAGCCCAGGTTGGTAAGCAATCTAGGATAAAGACCTGTTCGGCGTAGGTTTAGCAATTTCAGTCCGTCAAAATCTTACTTGCGATGGAAACCACGGCAGCAGCTCCTAGCGTGGTGGGGCTGTAGATTTATAACCTACAGGGAATCGACAGGACTTACATACAAAATACATACAAGCTATATTCGACATTATTTTCAAATAATGGTTTGTGAACTTCTGCTAAAAGTATCTTCGATTAATCCTGTGAATATGGTGGACTGCCGAATGAAAGCTAACACGAGACTTCAATCTTCGTTAATTAACAATTTCTTCGTTTTGCTATTTCGTCAGTTACTCGGCCAATACATGGACCATACACTCTGCCTGTGATGTGTGAGAGACTGTCTAGGGCTATTGTTTATATATCTATCTGTCCAACATTCTAATTCGCATGCTTGCAACATCGAACTCAGGTGTAAAGTCACGTACTATTGAATTTGGCGACCGGGTGTAATCCCAGGTCAACCATGTTCCTGACTTTCTTGGACGGTCTCATGGGAAATGTAACTGCAATATCCGCTTCGGCGTAATAAAAAAACTTTTTTTAAATAACAATATATGTGTGTTTTGTTTGTCGGATGTATAATAGTATCTGAAACAAATGTGAAGATGATGAGACAAGTGGAGAATTTATTAACGACGCGTTTCGCCAGAGCGTCGGATCTCTTTGGCTTCCTCAGGTTAGAATGAAAGAAAGACAAAATTGTATTTGAGAGAAAATGCTTTGGGATTTCTGAGGATAAGTAGTATTCAAAAATCAAATTGAATTAGATAACTTATCACCTCCAATGTCCAGAACTCAAGAGAGTGTCTGTCCGTTTGTCCTATCTTTATCAGAGGCGTTTGATTGTATTTTAATTCAGTCGAAACTTGAGGGTGTTCTAAGATATATATATATATATATATATATATATATATATATATATATATATATATAAGGGAAGAAGAAGACTCATACTTTTTCCTAAGGGTATTAGCACGTAAGTGAATGTAATGGATTTGACTGGAATTCGAATTCGGCTCTCCGATTCCTCAATCTGAGCCGCTTATCCCTTACACCACTGTACCTCCTCATTTTATTTTAAAATACTAGTCTGGGAGTTTTTTTTATAGCTATAAGCCATTAAGTGTCTAAAAGCTCAGAAGAAAAATATTGTGCCGTTAACTTCAGTTTTCCCCTCCACTTTTAAAATGATTATCACTCTAGACACAAATAAAAAACAAAGAAATAGAATTTCTATATTTGCAGCCGTACCGTCCTCCCGTCATTTTGGTCTTAGATCAAGACTTAAACAAAGACAAATCATTACTGTCAGAATTTCACGCCCGTGGGGTTCAAACTCCACTCCCATTCAGTTCTAATCAGTAGTTTGCCATTTTGGGACAACTTACGCATTCTGTAACATACCATTAGCAATTCTGACTCATACACCAGTGCATTGCCAAGAATTGAGTGCTAGATGTTTTCGAGGTATACAACATTTGAATATGAAGACGACAGTACAAAGATAAAAGACCAGACAAGAAATTCCAGCTAATGGTTGGATAACCTCGAGGCATGCCCCCTCCAGTCATAACTTCCCGTTCTCAGACTTTCATCTGTGAACTCAGGGTTGAGGCACACAGATAACAGGGATTCTCCAATGAGGATCAAGTGAAAGAGGCAACACCCACATAACTTAAAAATTAACCAGGATGACTTTCTAAGCGTAGTTTAGATGTGGCACATGGCCGAAAATATGGGTTACTCAGTGAGGATTGAACTGAATATTCAGTCGTAATTGATCTTGCGAGACAAGTGCGATAACCATTAAACCACGTCGAAGTGGCCAGATGACTTTCTAAGCGTAGTTTAGATGTGGCACATGGCCGAAAATATGGGGTATCCAGTGAGGATTGAACTCACTATTCAGTCGTAACTGATCTAGCGAGACAAGCGCGCTAACCAATGCATCACGCCGAGGTGACCAACCATTATTTTGTAAGATTTTAAAAGTAATTAATTAAAAACATATAATTTAAAAACTTATAGGATAAATATGAAATAAAGAAATTGTCTCTTAATGAGGAACTATCATCATTTACATTTACTCTTCTCCCCCAATGTTGTTGTTATCATAACATTTCGGCCAATATGCTCTATGACTGTCATCAGTTACTTGTCAGCAAAGTTCGGACTGAACACTTTATTTAATCAACCAGGACAGATTCTTCTCGCTTCGCTGCCTACGCCTAGGGACATGTCATCCAGTTCTTATTTAGCACTGATCAGCTATTGCTTGCCTCCATTTCCACTGAGTTCAAGTACACACTACCCAGCCCAGAGATTGAACTCACATTTACTATGCATCCTGGGTATGACGATAAACTACGTCCGCGTCCAGGGTAAGACGATAAACTACGTCTAACAGCAAGGCCTCTGATCAGGAGGCTTTGAGGAGCGTGGAACTACCTCTTAATTGCCGGCGTTCCCAGGTCCACCCTGAGCCGGGGTAGTAGCACCTGTTAGGGTCCCAGCTATGGGCAATTAGTTAACCCAGGAACTGAAGTAAAAGCATTATAAAAGTGTAAAAATAGGTTTTAATACCAGAAATACTTTGTAAAAAATTATTACCAGAAATAAATTTTTGAAGAAAAAAATATGACCAGCAATATGTTTTTGAAAAAAAACTATTACCAGCAATACGTTTTTGAAAAAAATATTACCAGATATACGTTTTTGAAAAATAATATTACGAGCTATACGTTTTTGAAAAATATTACTAGTTATACGTTTTTGGAAAAATAATATTGCCAGCTATACGTTTTTGAAAAATAATATTACCAGCTTTACGTTTTTGAAAAATAATATTATCAGCTATACGTTTTTGAGGAAAAATTATTAACAGAAATAGATTTTTGACAAAACGAAAATATTACCAGAAAAAAAAGTTGAGGTTGATATGTCGTAAAACAAAACTACCCAGCACAGAGATTGAACTCACATTTACTGTGATTAAATCCACGAAGCAACGCCTTAATCCATGAGGCTATTGTCCTGTCGTTAGACATGGTTAACGTGGACGAGAACAATTTCAGTTCGAGATTCACTGGAAGTTATCCTGATCGATACGAACTTGAAGGCCGATGAACACAACGGCCGAAATATTGTGATAATAACAATAAAAATGAGGACAATAGTCTGCATGTAAATAATGTCAATAAAGAATTTGTTTATATCTGTTTCCTCTGAAAAGCTGAAATTATTTATATATATATTTCATGTCGACGTTAAAAAATAATAAAAAAAGAAGATCCAATCAAAGTGTACAAAATACGTAAACAATTTTTTTAAAAAGCGGTAATTTTAATGAGAGAGGAATGGCTTTTAAAACAAGAACCTATGAAATGTAATAAAATATTCATAAAAGAAAGAAATTGTTGATAGCAAATGATATAATAAAAACGACAGTTTTGAAAACAAAAATACGGGAAATGATATTAGAAGTGAGTGGCGAAAATTGTTTTGTTTTCATTCCTGGCATCGGAATGTGTTGATGGTTTTGTAATTTCCGCGAGATTGACACAAACAAATTCATTATTCTTCTCTCGTTTCTCGTTTAGACAATAGCAAAATGGCCAGCAGCCAACCAAACTCTAGCACTTGCAACACTTGACTTAATTAACTTTCTTTATATGTTATAATGTATATATGCATGTAAGGTATTTATATATTTGTTTTAGACTTACACACACACAAAGCGAACGCGCGGGAACACACACATATATATATATAGTCCTGGGTACGGTGATAAACTACATCCAGCAGCAAGGCCTCTCAAGATTGGAGGTTTTGAGAAGCATAGACCCAGCTCTTAACTGTTGTTGTTCCAAGGTCTATCCTGACCCGGAGTGGTAGCCCCTGTGATGGTCACAGCTATGGGCAAATAATCAGACCCCAAACAAAAATCAAAACACCAAGAAAGCATAAAAATACATTTTTTATAGTAAGAATACAAGCAATACATTTTTATTAAAAACATTACACATATTTGTAGGGAAATTAGCAACAGTCCATTTTTATAGTAAAATTAGCAACAATGCATTTTCATAGTAAAATTAGCAACAATACATTTTTATAGTAAAATTAGCAACAATGCATTTTTATAGTAAAATTGGGAACAATATATTTTGTAGTAGAATTACCCCCTCGTTAGATTTTGTAAGATTGTTTGGAAAAAATGTAGTTTATAAGGTTGTAATTTGTCATATTTAGATTTTGGTATAAAATTACCCATACGGTTTGACATGCCTCTAGGTAAAAACAAGTGAACCACAAAAACAAACAAACAAACAAAAACAAACAAACACAAACACACACACACACACACACACACAGAGATAAATTAAGGGGGATTTGTGCAATCATAATTAATTCATCGAGTTTAGAAGAATCCTCAACAGAATGCAAAAACCACTAGACGGCCGTTTCGACCTATTTGGGGGGCTCATCAGCAGTGTGCATCCACAACCGAGAATCGTCACATTGGATTCTTCTAGATTAAATGAATTAATTATGATATATATATATATATATATATATATATATATAGTCATAAGATTTAATATGTGCTATATTTATGGGATAAAGTGCTCAATATCAGAGACACAGCGTGTGTAAATATAAATGTGAACATAGAAGTCAACACTTAAGGGCGAAAGTCTGTTTCATGCTAGATGCAATCGTCAGGCCTTTTTTCTTTGATCATTTTCAAAATCTGGTGATTTGTAGAAATACAAGACCAGAAAAAAGTTTGAAAGCGTTCGATCCAAAACATTCAAATACTATCAATATCAAGTATTTTCAACTGTCCTCAGTCATTACGAAGAAATAAATGTTATTAGTATGGTAGACAAGATTTTGTTGGCTACAGTTTGGTATTTTTTCGAACGTTACAATTCAAATAGGTGAACTGCATATATATATATATATATATATATATATATATATATATATATATATATATATATATATATATATATATATATATATGTCTATATTTTTAAGATGATGTATTATGTACATTATTTACATTATTAGGACTATTGTCCTCATCTTTGTCGCCATTCCAACCACCTGAAGAAGGCTGGAGCATACAAATATAAATATCGCGACAAAGATGAGGACAATAGTCTGAATAATCTAAACAATATATATATATATATATATATATATATATATATATATATATATATATATATATATATATATATATACAGGATGCGATATATATATGTGTGTGTGCGTGTGTTTTATTAAATAATATAAACAAGTTTTGTCTATTTATTTTAAGTAAATTCCTTTCCTTTTGTCATCTTTGATAATGGCTTATGTAAGCCGAAAGCTTAGATAGGATTAAAACATGTATCAATATGGTGTTTTTCTTTCATCTTTCAATGATAATGTTATTAAGCTTATCAGACAATATTATTTAATGAAACATACATCAATGAAAAAATGCTGCCTAAATACACACACACACACACACAATATATATATATATATATATATATATATATATATATATATATATATATATATATATATATATGGGCAAATTGTCGTCTAAATGAGGAAAAAATTAAAATAAGACTGATACCTCATTTTAACAGTTATATTTAGCAAGATTGCACAAAAATATCTTGGCGTCCTGCGTATGAAAAAAAACTACATCCGCGATCTTGGTATGACGATAAACTACATCCGCATCCTGGGTAAGATGATAAATACGTTTTTGAAAAAATACTATTACCAGCTATACGTTTTTGAAAGAATAGTGTTGCCGGCTATACGTTTTTGAAAAAAAATATTACCAGCTATACATTTTCGAAAAAATAATATTACCAGCCATACGTTTTTGAATAAATAATATTACCAGTTATACATTTATGAGGAAAAAAAAATTAACAGAAATAGATTTTTGACAAAACAAAAATATTACCAGGAAAAAAAAGTTGTCGGCATTAAATGATATATTGAGGTTGATATGCCGTAAAACAAAACAAACCAAACAAAAATATATTGAAATACTAAAGAGTAGATTTATTCAATAAAATCGGCATTGGTTTCAGCCACGGCCTCCAGACAACTTGGGAATCTCCTGCAACTCTTCTGGATGGTCTCCTTGTTTAAGTTAGTGAATGCTGCCATAATCCTTGCCTTCAGTTCATCTTTGATGTTACAATAGTTTTGTTGGTCTTTCGCTCAACCGCGCCCCACACATAATATACAAAAGGGGTTGCAGTCTGGGGAGTTGTGTGGCCAGATGTAAAGGGTGACGCGGTCGGAGAAATCGTTTGTCAGCCATGACTGGGTTCTCCTGCTTGTGTGGAATGGGTTGACCCAGAGCACCACTACCTCCTCAAAGCATTTGATGTAAGCCTCCGTGTGGATTCCAAGGCCCTCACCTACAAATTTGAGAGTTCTTTTCTTATCAGAACGATCAGAGTGACTTTTCTGACCTGCCGTACCTTTGAGAAAAGAGAAAATTAAAAACTGAGTCAGTCAGTCTTATCAAATCACAAAATGAAAGTTGTCCTCAATGGCCACTCTTCTAGATCTTTTTGTACTAATTCAGATGTCCCCCCAGGGCTTTATCCTTGTCCCAACTTTGTTCTTAATTTTCCTCAATATATATAGATGTAATGGGTATTGTTGTTGTAGAATTTGTCTGAAAGCCATGACTTGATTCTCCTGCTTGTGTGGGATGGTGCAGAGTCCTGTTGCCTGACATAGGGTCTTCCAGCAGCCACCCTCTTGACCCAGAGCACCACTATCTCCTCAAGGAACTTGATGTAGAGTTGTGGCCCTGTGGGAAGATGAATGGAGTCATAACGTTGCCATCATTAGTGATCACTCCAAACATCTTCGTAATTACCACTGAAGCAAACCACTACAATATTAACCTCTTCATGTCTAGGGTCAACTGTTATCGATCCTACATTTATAATAATCTACAATTACGTCCATTTAAAAACTAATTCAAGAACCATTTGCTTTGAGTGGCTCTTGGTCCTTTTATTAGGTAAAGAATTGCAATTCACTTCTTTAGTAATTAAATTATCATATTCAAATTCTACACTGGTATTTGATCTAAAATATACGATGTTTACGTATACTTGTAAAACAGTCATTGCAGTTCTAAAGAAAATCTCTCTTTGTTCATTTTGTTTAAAGTATATTAATGGGAATACAAAGAATAAATCAAGAAGCAGACGAGAAAAAGAAAGCGAAGGGGAAATTATCAATTAAATAAATCGACAGTTATCACCCACACTTGATTCGGCGGTTGTTATCAATGCCCTTATATGGTTATAGGCTTTTAAACTTGACAGCTTCTACAATAAAGAAAGATAAAAAAAATAAAACGGAAAAAGGAAATACTGTTATGAGAGAAAAGATAAAAAAAAAAAATGACTAGGAATGAAGATGTTCACTTAACTTTAACAATACAAAAGATAAGCTTGCAGCGCCCCCTCCTCCCGCTAAAGAAATATCCTTAATTAAATTAACGTAACCGATTCACGCAAAAAGACACCTGTTGAACAAGGTAGATTTTGTTAATCGAAATCTATAGATAAATAGATTCCGATGTCTCTACATGTGTATATACTCGCATTAAAATCAAATAAAAAGTATAGACAGAGAGGCGGAAATAAAATAAACATTTTGGGTTTTTATTTCTCCGTGCTCTCTTTTTGTTGTATGGTCTTATTGAATTTTTTATATTTTATCATAAGGATAAAATATAAGGATCTCATTAGGATTTATTCTAATTTACGGCTCTATTTAGCGTGTTGAGCACGCTACATTTTAGTCTTTATACTCGCTTGTTTTTTTCTTCTTTCGACTAAAGACGTAAGACACTTGACGATTTGTTTCGCCTTGCTCTGATGTTTTTAGTTCTTTCTTTTTTTTACTTCCAATTTTTTCCTCGGATACCAATTTGCCCTCAGGTGTCCACAAGTTGAGCCATCCGAGGTTTTTCAAGCGAGTAATACTGTTAATATATATATATATATATATATATATATATATATATATATAATTTCATGAATCATTCATACAAAAAACAAATATAGATATAATTATTACCGAGAAGTAAAAAAACAAGAACAAATCTATTTCCATACCTGAGGATGTCTGTAGAAACAGACGAAAGCTTGTAAAAATTAAAAAGACCTTATGCAACTGGAATTTATAAACAGGGATCATATCATTCATATACAGGTTCGGGGTTAGTGTACCTTATTGAAATTGTTTGCGAAGATGTATTCTCGCCATTTAAATCATTAAGCTCTATATTTGTTTTTTGTATGAATGATTCATGTAATTATAAATTGAACTGCACCTATAATCGAAATTAATATATATATATATATGTCTGTGTGTGTGTGTGTATATATATATATATATATATATATATATATATATATATATATATATATATATATATATTAAGACCTTTTTACATTTATACGTTCTTTTTATAGATACAAATATTTAAGTAAATGCTCTGTTTATAATAAACAGTTTTAACAACATTTACCTGCCTGAATGTCCGAGAAATTTTCATAGAAAATATTCGTCCTCCAACAGGAATCGAACCTGTATCCTATACGGACCTTTTTAACCGAACGCTTCTCAAAAAGTTCGAAAGAAAACGGTTAAATCAATTACGTCATCTTTTTGAAGATGTAAGCCACATACATTCATCTAAAGCCATAACAAGCTGACCACAATTTAAACAATATTCATTTATTTTAAAAAAATTCAAATATTACACGCTTACTTTTGCCTTACCAGACTTTGAATTATGGCATTTTCTGTCCTCCACACATTTTGACTGACCTGATGAATATTCATGAACATTTTCAAATTTAAAAGCTTTAATAAACCAATGACATCCTTGCCCTTGTATATAAACACTTGCAACAAAATAAATCCTACATTGCCTTGATGAAGTCTCTCTGAGGACGAAGCGCGTTGGCTAAGAATAGTTTTTACTCTTGTCTTTTTATTCATTTTGCTCCTTCACAGATGCACTCTATCTGAAAATAATATATATATATATATATATATTACGGCGTTAAAAACATGAATATTTTTACATTGGACCATGATGTTATTAAAATAAAATACCAGCCGACCGGTTTCGCCCCCTCTCTTCAGAGCTGTAAACGGGGGAAAATTATGAACAAGGAGAAAAAAAAAATATATATATATGGGTGACGTGAATGAACGGAAGGGAAGTTGTTACACCTAAAGATGCTAGAGACCCAGAAGAGCAAGCCCAAGCAAACAATCTCTCTGTTTACAAAGAGAAGGTCGCCCAGACTTGATAAACAGCGTCTCCAACACCTTCAGATGGAACAACGAGTGTGAAGTGGACACCACAGAAAACCAATTCACACTGAAGTCCACCGCACAACCAGGACTATTTATGAGATGATCCGCTATAGATGACCCGTATGTGTTTCGAACGGTATCACCAATCGAAAAATTTTTATTATAAATTTTAGCAGGCACGTGTTGCTTGATTCTAACATCCAAGCGTTGTGTAGTTCTACCTATGTAGTCGGCACCGCAACTACATTTAAATTTATAAATTACAGAATTAATATGATGAGGAGGTAGAACATCCTTACTCATGGATGGAAGAACAGATCTTGTTTTAAACACAACACGTACATTCGCTGCAAAATAGCATTGATTAGAACTCGATGAAATTTGCTTAGCCAACATTTCGCTATCCCCACCAAAATATGGAACTCGTAAATACACGGGACATTTTTTAACAAGCACTGGTTTTACTTTATTAAAGTCCACCAACTTTTGACGAATAACCATTTGAACGATATCATAAGGATAACCGTTACTAGTAAAGATGTTAGTTAAAAACTTAATCTCATCTTTCAAAGTGTCATCTGAGCAAATCCTCAATGCCCTATGGGTCAAAGACTTAATTAAATTAATCTTTTGCTGTTTGGGACAAAAGGAATCCCAACGAGTGTAAAGACCCGTGAAAGTAGACTTCCTATAAACTGTAGTAGTATATAAGGAAGGTGTTCTACGAACTAGAACATCAAGGAAGGGTAAAGTGTTATCCTCTTTCTTCTCTACTGTATATTTAAGGGCAGGATGAACACTATTTAGTAGGGAGAAAAATTTGTCTACCTCGAATTCATTACGAAACACACAAAAAGTGTCATCAACGTACCGGAAGTAAACAGTGGGCTTAGAGGAATCTGTAAACAAACTCTGTTCATAGAAACCCACAAAAATGTTAGCTAAAACAGGACCCAAAGGGGAACCCATAGCAACACCATCAATCTGTCGATACATAATATTATCAAAACTAAAATCGACAGACATGGTAGCAAATTTCATGAGTTCAATAAAAACATCTTCAGGTATTGTCGGAGGTGTCAAATGACTACGATATAGCAAATCACTGCAAATATCTATAGTCTCCGACAATGGAACGCAAGTGAAGAGGCTACAGATATCAAAGGAACACATAAATCCATCAGTGGTCTCAAGATTCCTAATAGATTCAGAGAACGAGAAGGAATCTTTAATACAAAAGGAGCTATAATGCTGCAACACTGGTTCCAGCATTATAGTTAGCCACTTAGCGACTTTATGTTGAGAGGACCCAATCATAGATAATATGGGTCTCAACGGAACACCCTCCTTATGAATTTTAGGTAATCCATAAAGACGGGGTCGAATCGAGCCAGACGGTCTCAATTCCTCAGATATTTCAGAAGAGAGAACACCACTTTTTACCCATTTAAGGAGACGCTTCTGAAAACGAATTTCAGAAGTTAACGTGCTATCATGGGTATCAACGTGACCAAGACGCTGAAACTTAGAAGGATCATTAAGTATATGTAACATTTTAGTCACATAATCCTGGCGGTCCATAAGCACAACACCAGAACCCTTATCTGGTCTGGTAATGACCAGAGAGTGATTATTCTTTAGGGACTTAATGCTCCCTACTCCATTTAAATTCAGAGGAGGAAATTGAAGAACTTGCATATGAATGAGCTAAGTCATTCAATTTTGCTCGGAAGTCACTGGATTTACTCACAGAAAGGGGTTGAAGCTTACTAAGCTGAGCATAAAGAACCTCAAATTCCGAAAAAAATCTGTTCTCTATTAAGAGAAACAGGCGGAATTTTAAAGTCTAGGCCATGTGCCAAAATAGTAAGCTCTAGCTCAGAAGGACTATATGATGATAAATTAATTACATTAGTCAAATTTGGTTCAACCGCGCAGCCAAATCTTTTGAAAATAAGATGTTTTAATTTGCTATGATAGCAGCACGTTGTCTTCGAACGACAGCGTGCAACTACCTGACCAACATAACGGGAGAAACGGACCATATCAAAAAACCTCAAAATATTCCTAGTTTCACGCCATATCCTCCTATATTTTCCCATAAGGTCCAAACGCTGGTTGGAAGCTTGCAAGAGAAAGTCTTTAATAAAAGCCCTCTCCATCTTCCAACCAGACATCAACCTAGCCCGCCTAATCCGAAAAGAAATGAACGTAGGACAGACTTGGTTTTGAAGGCAGGATTGTAAAAATACTATTTCTGCCTTCAGTTTTTCAATTCTGGACCTAATGTATATAATTTTATTCAATTTTTTAATTGAATCAGAGGTGTACCTATTTTTAAAATATTTAAAAATATTTTTTGTGGTACAAAACTTTATTACGGCGTTAAAAACATGAATATTTTTACATTGGACCATGATGTTATTAAAATAAAATACCAGCCGACCGGTTTCGCCCCCTCTCTTCAGAGCTGTAAACGGGGGAAAATTATGAACAAGGAGAAAAAAAAAAAAAAAAATATATATATATATGGGTGACGTGAATGAACGGAAGGGAAGTTGTTACACCTAAAGATGCTAGAGACCCAGAAGAGCAAGCCCAAGCAAACAATCTCTCTGTTTACAAAGAGAAGGTCGCCCAGACTTGATAAACAGCGTCTCCAACACCTTCAGATGGAACAACGAGTGTGAAGTGGACACCACAGAAAACCAATTCACACTGAAGTCCACCGCACAACCAGGACTATTTATGAGATGATCCGCTATAGATGACCCGTATGTGTTTCGAACGGTATCACCAATCGAAAAATTTTTATTATAAATTTTAGCAGGCACGTGTTGCTTGATTCTAACATCCAAGCGTTGTGTAGTTCTACCTATGTAGTCGACACCGCAACTACATTTAAATTGATAAATTACAGAATTAATATGATGAGGAGGTAGAACATCCTTACTCATGGATGGAAGAACAGATCTTGTTTTAAACACAACACGTTGATGACACTTTTTGTGTGTTTCGTAATGAATTCGAGGTAGACAAATTTTTCTCCCTACTAAATAGTGTTCATCCTGCCCTTAAATATACAGTAGAGAAGGAAGAGGATAACACTTTACCCTTCCTTGATGTTCTACGAACTAGAACACCTTCCTTATATACTACTACAGTTTATAGGAAGTCTACTTTCACGGGTCTTTACACTCGTTGGGATTCCTTTTGTCCCAAACAGCAAAAGATTAATTTAATTAAGTCTTTGACCCATAGGGCATTGAGGATTTGCTCAGATGACACTTTGAAAGATGAGATTAAGTTTTTAACTAACATCTTTACTAGTAACGGTTATCCTTATGATATCGTTCAAATGGTTATTCGTCAAAAGTTGGTGGACTTTAATAAAGTAAAACCAGTGCTTGTTAAAAAATGTCCCGTGTATTTACGAGTTCCATATTTTGGTGGGGATAGCGAAATGTTGGCTAAGCAAATTTCATCGAGTTCTAATCAATGCTATTTTGCAGCGAATGTACGTGTTGTGTTTAAAACAAGATCTGTTCTTCCATCCATGAGTAAGGATGTTCTACCTTCTCATCATATTAATTCTGTAATTTATCAATTTAAATGTAGTTGCGGTGCCGACTACATAGGTAGAACTACACAACGCTTGGATGTTCGAATCAAGCAACACGTGCCTGCTAAAATTTATAATAAAAATTTTTCGATTGGTGATACCGTTCGAAACACATACGGGTCATCTATAGCGGATCATCTCATAAATAGTCCTGGTTGTGCGGTGGACTTCAGTGTGAATTGGTTTTCTGTGGTGTCCACTTCACACTCGTTGTTCCATCTGAAGGTGTTGGAGACGCTGTTTATCAAGTCTGGGCGACCTTCTCTTTGTAAACAGAGAGATTGTTTGCTTGGGCTTGCTCTTCTGGGTCTCTAGCATCTTTAGGTGTAACAACTTCCCTTCCGTTCATTCACGTCACCCATATATATATATTTTTTTTTTCTCCTTGTTCATAATTTTCCCCCGTTTACAGCTCTGAAGAGAGGGGGCGAAACCGGTCGGCTGGTATTTTATTTTAATAACATCATGGTCCAATGTAAAAATATTCATGTTTTTAACGCCGTAATAAAGTTTTGTACGACAAAAAATATTTTTAATATATATATATATATATATATATATATATATATATATATGTATATATATATATATATCGTGAAGTCTATTTAACCTATGAAAAAGAAATAACACAAAACTAAAAAAATAAATAAATAAATACCAGTGTTGAGTTTCGTGTTTCATTTTATATTTATGTACTCTCCATCTCTGATACTGAGCACTTTTATTCTTAAAATTCATAGCTTTGCTATATTTTTATCATATTCTATATATATATATATATATATATATATATATATATATATATATATATATATATATATATATATATATATATGTGGTGGTGTCGTAATCAACACCATCACTTGATAAGACACCAGAAATGTTGAAACACAATTGCAATTTTTGTAGTGATGTTATAACATGCATAGTTATTTTTAGTAGTTAGACGTATCTGAGGTGCTATCCCTGTTTCTGCTATGTATTGAGAAATATTGATAAAATCCAAACAGGCGTTGCAATGTTATTGGGCCTGATCTGGCATCTCGGTTTCAGTCACTTTTCCACCGAGGTACTGGAACTTCTTTGTGCATTTTGTATAAATATTTTAATCGTAATTGTTCTGATGAGTTTTTTGTCTTTGGTACCTAAATTTTATGAATATGATCTCTGTACTAGATTAGCGGCTAGGTCTCATCATTTTATAATTGAAATGGCTAGATACAACCGTAAGTTCTATCCTAATTTTTTTTTTCCATTCACACCTGTGGTACTCTTCTGGTTTCTTGCTTTTTCCAAAATGTAAATGTCAATCGCTATCTTCTGTTTTGTTAATTTCTTTTATTCTATTGTTCTATCTCCTAATATATAATAAAATATAATATTGTTTCTGTTTTCTTAATTCTTGTTCTTTTATTTTTCTCCTTAATGTTTTGTTTTTCTCATATTCTCTCACACTCACTAAACTCTTTGCGTCTTAGTGACTTTATTGCCTTGCTTGGCGTGAAATGCTAAAACAAATAGTTGTTGCATTTGCCTGCATGTTTTATTGACTGCAACCAGCAAGTATTATGAAACAAAGACTACTATATATCGGCGATGGATTTATTTGTTTTGTTTGTTTGTTTTGTTTTTATATCAGTTGCAATAAACTAATACATTGAGATTAGAACTGGCCTTTTCATTATATCTTGAAGTGTGTGTTACTGCTCGATGTGCGAACTTGAATAGAAGTAGGCCGTTTATTTTTTTCCCGATTTATTTCCCGCCTATTATTTTTCCCGCCTTTTAAAATTCGTGTTCGCGTTCAGTCACCATTTTCCTTCATTCTGGCCAAACCGGAAAGAACATTCAAAGGGAATTAGGAGGAGTAATGTTATTTATTATTTTTATTCGTTTCTTTCTTTCGAATATTCTGTTTTAGTTGTTATTAGTCCCTACCTCAGGATCGATTATCCAGAAAGTTCTTTATTGTTAGAGTTTTTTTTTTTTTTTTTTTTTTTTTTATATCGCAATTGGCCATTGTATAAGTGACGTGAGTTTATATTCCAGGGGTCTTTGTTCTACGCAGTAGTGTAATTAATCTCGTTATTGAAAATAGTATTAAACCCTGGTCTATATGCACGCCCACCAAATC
The DNA here is from genome assembly GCA_963932145.1 of Acanthosepion lycidas. NCBI lineage: Eukaryota > Metazoa > Mollusca > Cephalopoda > Sepiida > Sepiidae > Acanthosepion > Acanthosepion lycidas. Next base: position 19,411,026 of record OZ010592.1, read on the forward strand.
ATAACCCATAACTAGAGAGGTTAAGTCACAGGTAATACAGAAAAAATAAATAAATAAATAAAAAGGAACCAAAATTGCATGGATTCGGGCTGCGTTCTAAATATCAAGCCAGCTGCACATTCTACTTTTATAAGAGCCCGATTAGACCTAAAATAGTGATGCTGCCATATCTGGTCTGGAACTGCCCAAACCTCACTTGCCAAAATATTAGAATGAGGAAAACGGAGATTGAAAAGAAAGTCGGAACTATCCAAGCTATGACAGTATGAGGATAGCAAGATCATCTGGATTTGAGAAAATTTGCAACAACTTCCTACTGTAAATAAGCAGATGTACGAACGTGTAAATAAATATGGAATACAAATAAAATAATGACTGGGTGGGAACATCAACACATTAGTAACTATGCAAATATATTTATGCTATACTGGTTTATTTACTAATTTATAAACTTAAATGCATGTTTACGTTGAAAGTTTTAGAAATCCATGAAATGTTTAACGACGCCATTATCCTCAACTTTTCAGGAATTAGTATCATAAACTTAAAGTATTTTGTATTTCATTGCATTTGCTTCTACTAAATATAATCTTTTAAATCATATTCAGTGCGGCCTATTTAATCTGGCACCCTTGGGACCAGGGCACAACCGGATCAGAGAAAATAACGGATGATAGAAAGCAACCCTAAATAAACACTACATAGTCTTGATAGCTCATTCCACATAGATATTGCTATGTTATCAAAGGTAAAACAAAGCTTAAAACAAGAAATAAAACAATCATTAATTCTTCCAAATCCTTTATGCAAAGGCTAAAAAACAGGCTAAGACCAAAAAATAATATATACTTATTATCCTGAATCGGTAAATATTTAACTATTTATAAGAAATCAGGAAGACCGTATCTCCAAAACACTCTGTTGTTGTTGGTTGCTGCGGATAGGAGCGTCATCTTAACCACTCAACGAACTAAAGGCAGCTGATTCAACAAAGTCCCGGACTATAAGAGTAGCCAGGCACGGATTAAAGAGTTCGAGCTGTATTTCCAAATGAAGCTGTATATAGTTAAATACTATTTGCATAAATAGACTTAATTGATTGATAGCGAATGTATTTTTATCCTAATATAATTAAAAATAATTTTCAGAAGTGCGTTTTTTGGATATATCTGAATGATCTTATTTGAAGTGCCGGGGTGTATTGTTATAATAGTAGGAATGTTTTGGAATATTATCTCCATCTTTCTTGTTTCGATCTCTGTGTTTCAACCAGTGCGCCGCATTTCGCAGAAAACGAAATGAATTCCTTTATCTCATTCACTTTTAGACGCTCCAAATAACACTTGTTACATTTGCCTACACAAATCACAGATTAGAGCGACAAATATTTATCCTAGATTTCCGAAAATAAAATGCGAGGAGAGAAACCGTATTGGGCTTACAAGAAGAGACTGGGCCAACAGAAATGCGATTAAAACATTGAAGTTGATAAATATTTAAGAAAAAATGATCCCGTTTATGAAAACAAAATGTAATATCGACGAGGGTAACATGAACGATAAGCAGTCAATCGGTTTCACTAATACTGGTGATCCTCAAAGATCGACCTGTAAGCTACGAATGATAAGCTACAAGACGGAATTACATAAGTAGAGCTGAAAGAGTGTTAATCCTGATACAAAAAAGAGTAGAGAGAAAGAGATAGCGAGATAGCTAGAGAGAGAGAGAGAGAGAGAGAGAGCGAGAGAGACAGAGAGATAGCGAGAGAGAGCGCGAGAGAGATACAAGAGAGCGCGGGAGAGAGACAGAGAGAGATAGCTAGAGAGAGAGCGCGAGAGAGACAGAGAAAGCGAGAGAGATAGCTAGAGAGAGAGAGCACGAGAGAGACAGAGAGAAATAGCGAGAGAGATAGCTAGAGAGAGAGAGAGCGCGAGAGAGACAGAGAGAGATAGCGAGAGAGAGATAGCTAGAGAGAGAGCACGCGAGAGAGACAGAGAAAGATAGCGAGAGAGAGGAAAAGAGAAAGAAGGAGAGAGAGAAAGAAAGAAAGAGGGAGATAGTGAGAAAGAGAGAGATAGCAAGCGATAGATAGATAATGAAAGAGAGAGAGAGTGGGAGAGAGAGAGAGAGAGAAAATATATCGATTACATTAATTACATAGTGAAACATCCTCCAAAAAGATCACTTATCGAGTAAATGCTTACAAACTCTGATATAAGCAAACAATATTTGCCTATACACAAATATACATATAAACTACTAGTAATTACCTATGAACCTTTCAAGCGAATAATACTGTTTATATATTATATATATATATATATATATATATATATATATATATATAATTATTTATTTAAAAATATGATTCCAATGCTACATAAGAGTTCTCATGTTTACTATTATGTAGTGTTGGAATCATATTTTTGAATAAATAATTATATTTATGCTCTACTTAAAATAATAACAAAAGTACTGACACTTTTATGTTTATACGTTCTTTTTTATAGATACAAATATTTAGGTAAATGCTCTGTCTATAATAAACAGTATTAAACAACATTTACCGGCCTTTATGTCCGAGAAATTTTCATAGAAAATATGCGTCCTCCAAAAGGAATCGAACCTGTAACCTATACGGAACCATCATATAGTCTGACGTACCTTAACCGATTGGGCCACCGAGAAGCGTGCGACATAACTGTTTTTAAACAACCTTGTTTTAAAATCGACCTATCAACTAAACGAGTTTACAGACGCAAATATAAGCGATAAATATTTGCCCATTCTCGAACCCTGGTAGGTGCTTATTTGAGCCGTGAGGGAGGCGCTTCTGACCAAGTGCTCCATCGCGAAGAGTTGATCACCAAAATCAAATTCACACGAATGACCTCGTCAAACTTTCTTTGACTTCGTTCTTTGACTTTCGTTCTGCCTAACACAAGCATCGACCCTGAAACCCAGAAAACAGTTCTTGCGAATCGGCCTTATTGGCGTAGGACTTTCCGAGTGGGGGAAAGTCGAAACTTTAGTGTCTAAACATCGACATGAAGATCTGTGACGTGCTGTAAGGAGAGCCTGACTCACTCAACCGCGTCCACCACCCACACTCATCGGTGACTACTATTGACGACTCTTGGGGAGTGGGTCGGGCCTTTACAGTCATCTCCACCACTTCCACCGTTAGTGGGGATAGGGAGAGAGGATCAGGATACCATTGCTCAGATGCGAGCAGGAGCTAATAGAGTCAAATATAAACCGCCAATATTTACCTGCTTATATATATATATATATATATATATATATATATATATATATATATATTCCATGCAGTGTTGTTTTCCTATGTTCTCACTATCTATGTCTATAAATGTATCACTGATATTGAAAACATTTCTCCAATTGCTTCTTCTATATGCCATAAAGAAATCGCGAGTAATCTCCCTGATTTTATGATTACCTCCCTTTGGAGAACTATTTTGTTTCTAGAGGACACTAAACAGTCACTACGCTCGTATCAATTATTCTAAGCAGAATAAAGCTTCCTTAAGTCTACTCCTGTTCTCTTTTGTTATTACAGTCCTCTCAGGACGTGGGCTATCATGACTCTCCACAGATTCTTATCCTTTGTAGGTGTTAGCTATGTACTTTTTTTTACTATCGCTCCCAGCCCTGTTTCGACGACCCATTTGCACAAACTTGGTAGGTAGGTTACTCGCTGTTTCTCTCTGTCTTTTTTGCCTTCAGTACGTCCCGTGCGTATGAAATTTTCCAAACCTTTTTCACTCAGAAACTTCAACAGAATCTTCTAGATTCTAAGTATTAGACTTCTGAACCTCTAGATTCAAAACCATCACTATATACAAAGGAAAGTAAAAAAAAAGAAAAAAAGAAAAAAGTATGCCCACTCTTGTCTAAAAATGTGTTTTGGCGAAACTGTTGATAATTTTTGACTTACTCTCGTATTTACTTTTAAAAATATGTCTATATATGAGGTATTGTAATTATTTACACTATTTACCATGTTCGGACTGTTGTCCTCAGCTTCGTTGCCATCTTCACGACGTTTCGGCCATTGTATGCTCCAGTCTTCAAATGATTTGAATTTTGAACTGAAGCTTTTATTCCGTCCGCCCGGATAGATTGTTCTAGTTACACGTGACATGGCTCTTCCGGATGTCTCAGTATCATTTATCTCCCTTTAACTCTCCAAGTTTTTGTTCACCTGTCATGTAGTCAGGTATTGAACTCACAACTCTTTGGGTCAAGTCATTGGATTCAACCAATGCTTTTATCCATTGCGCCATGTGGACGAAATAAAGTGTTCAGTTTGAAATTTTGATCATCTGAAGAAGGCCGAAGCGCACAAACGTCGAAACGTCGTGAATATGGCAACGAAGCCGAGGACAAAAAACTGAACAGTGTAAATAGTGTAAGCATTTACTTTTGTTCGAGATTGTGGCAAAATTATTATCTGATGAAAGGTACAGTCTGGTAGCATATTTTAGACCTTTCTCAAAATGAAATTTAAATGTAATATTTGTTAAAGCATTTCAAAGCATTTCACCCAAGCGAGGCGAAAATGCCACTCAGAGTCAATGGGAGTGAAAAGAATGAGAGGAAAAAGGACAATAAGAGAACAGATTTAAGGAAGATAGAAGATAGCTATAGGCGTTGCATTTAAAGTTTTGAAGATTGTAATTGGCAGGGAAGCAAACGTCGGAAGGGAGTGCCACACTATACAAGAAAAAAATCTGTTAGAAAAGAAATTCAGTTATGGGCCATGCATGATACACGCTTAAACGATCATGTATCTTTTGGTATATGACTGACGAGGAAGATTTTTCCTGCAGTAGTTTGCCATTTCTTTCTGCAGTAGACCACTTGCCATCCAAGGCTATGGAACCCGGTCTGACCCGCTATTTTCCCATAGCTGAAGGGAGAAGAAGAAGATTCATACCTTTCCCAAGGGTATGAGTACGTAAGTGAATGGACTCGACTGGAATTCGAACTCCGCTTTCCAATTCCTCAATCCGAGTCGCTATCCATTACTCCACCGGGCCTCCTAGAAAAGACATTACGGTTACATTTTACTAATTCAACAGTGAAACGATGAAGTTTAATCGCCAATCTGGTAGCTCATCAAAACAATTGCCATGAAAATATTTATAGAAAAGATAGAGGAAAGCCACGTCATGGCGGTGAGAGAGTGATTGAAACCGAGATACCAGATCAGGACCCATAACGTTGCAGATTCTTCTTTGGAGAATCTGGAGATGGATAGTAGGATCACCAGACCAGATTTGGCAGTAATATTCAATGCATGGACGGATGGTTCATTAGAATCATTCGACTACATGAACGTGAAACCAAAAAGGCACAATGAGTTGATATTCTGGAGGTTAGCATCAGCCATACTGATAGAAGTGGGAGCTAACCGGTTCTCTATGGTGATTAAAAGATAGCAGTTTTGTTCAGAAGGGAAATATAATGTTGTTCGCCTGTGTGTGTGTGTGTGTGTGTGTGTGTGTGTGTGTGTGTGCATCTGTATGTGAGAGAGAGATTAAGGGGAGAAAGAGAGAGTGTGAGAACGGAAAATGTTAAAGTTTCAAGCTAAACAGAAAAAAAAGAATTTTTTTTTATCCGTCGTCTCCCTTCCTAACGTGGATGTTCATGGCTCTCCACAACTTTCTACCTTATATAGCTAAATTTAAACAACATATAGACCTTTATGCAAATTAATTGAAACAAAATGAATAATTCCGTTATTATTTACTGTTTTTCGTATTTTTCTATTGAAACATTACCAAGCGCACATGTTAGTACTTCGTATGTCCATTCTACGAAGCCATTCCTTGCAGATTGACCACAAATTCTCAACTGGATATAAATCAGGAAAGTTTCTAGGCTTTGATTTGTTCACTGGTAAGGCTTACCAGTGTGTTCATGCAGCTTTTCGTACACTTCCTTGGAGTAACGTCCATCGCAGACAATGGTCGTAGGACAACTAATAGACAGTTAAGATAATAGTGTCTAGGCGTGATAAAAATTTGATGCTATCACAGATGACGCAATATTTTTCAAGGCCAAATATATTTCATCATACACCCTGAAAATAGATTCATACCACACACCCCACTGCAAATGACCTAATCTGAGGAAAAAATAGAAATCGATTACACCCTGACACTCAAGTGGGTCTAAAACTAACCGTATGATGAAAGAAAGGAAACTAAAGCGATTGTTTCAATTAATTTGCACAAGGGTGTATGTATATTGCCTGGTGTCTGAATCTTTAAACTTTCATAAGCCATAGTCAAAGAGTATTTTGCTGATAATATTATATTAGGTTGGTGCAAAAATAATGACATAATAATGTCGTTTTTTGACGTTAAAAACACGTCAAAAAACGACATTATTACGTCATTATTTTTGCACCAACCTAATAACTATTTGCATTTTGTGCCATGTCACTGCTATTTCTCATTTTCCTCGGGTATCTGTTTCCTCTGTCGTATTAAACTACTCAAATTATTTTTTCGTTTTTATCTTCATTTTAATTTTGTCCGCCCTGTTAGCTACATTTACCGGGGTTAGCTAATATCTTCATATAGTGAAGTGGGTATGTAACTCTTTTAGTTATTCTACGACGATTGAGTTGATGGAGCCTGCTTGTGTACCTTAAAAATCAGCGATCTATATCCTGTCCTAGGGTCAAACACTGGCAGTAGTGGGGAAAAGATGATTACGTCAATAAAAAAGCAGGCAGCAAGGAATGCCATGTATTATCTTTATCAAGTCAGACGGATTTCGTGAATTAATGTTATTTTTAAAACACTTTTGATTTTGAAAATTTGTAGTTAATGTAATCGCTTTTTGCATTATTCTAATCATGTTGAATTTTGTTGTTTAATCAATATCTTATCACGGATCATCTTGATGCTGTATAAATACGGAATATAAAAACAGTGATGCACACTGAAGAGAAAAATAAGGTTGTGTGTGTGTATGTGTATGAGTAAAAGTGAGAGAGAAAGAAAGAGAGAGAGAGACGCTAAATGACGAAGTTACGGGGTAAACAGAAAAATATGATTCTTCTTTTATATGTCGTCACCATTCTGGACGTGGGTGTTCATGGCCCTCCACAGCTTCCCATATTTTATCGCTCTAATCCCTATTTGCTTCCTGACTATCCTCCTAGCCAACCATTTATACAATCTCGATGTTTCCCTCTGTCCCTCTAGTCTTCAGTATGTTCTGTGAGTGTTAAATTTGTCAAGTCTTCTTTCCTCATTATGAGCATCAGATATTTCAACAACTATTTTCTTGGGCGGAGGTCCTAAAAATAAATAAATAAAAACAGTCAAGTATTAAGACAACCAAGAAGAATTTGAAAGTTCGAAAGTTGTATTTTTTTAACATTAAAAAAAATCAGAAAGGAATTCTTTTTTACCTTGACCAACAAGTTACTTATGAGAGGGATATACGAGAGAAAAAAAATGAAACCATTCTTCGTTGAGATAAAAAAAACAGTTAATGGTAGAAATATAGAGTTAACAAATAGAAATAGTAAGGAAGAAAAGAAAGAGAATTAATGCAAAACCAAAGAGAGGCAAAAACTATAGCGAGGGAAAGCAAAAGTTAGAGAAAGAGAAAGAGGAATTGATACAGAGAAGGTTACGTGTGTGAGATTGATTGATTCGTTTTTTACGGTTTATCAACCCTTTTTTTAAATTGTAAGAAATTTTTTGAGATAATAATGATTTAGTGATACAAGTATTACTAATTAACCCATAGCTGGGGGAGAAAAGATGGATTCATGCCTAATCAGAATTTGATAAACGAACGCGAAATTATAATGTAGTCATAAAATGGAGGATCAATTCAATATTACAATCAATATACAGACTGATCCCTCACTTTGGGGCCACTGGTAATTTCTATATATTTATATTTCAGATAATGTAGATAAATCTAAAAGACATGCCTGTGTAACTAATCAGCATTTGATCGATTGATTCGCTTTCTACGGTCTGTCAACTCTTTGGAGGTTATTTAAAGGTTGAAAATATTTTAGTTTATAAAAGTTCTTTTTTGAGATAATAATGATTTAGTGACAAAAATCATACTAATTAACCCATAGCTGAGGGAGAAGAGGTGGATTCATACCTAATCTGAATTTCAAATAAGAAATTATAATCTGGATATCAAAACATGCGACTATTTAATAGTGACGATATAAAAATACTTTCTGGCTTTAAATAATATGATAATTGATAACCTATAGAAAACGGATCACTCGATCAATAAAAAACATCCAACATGGCGTCCAACTCGTTCAGAAAAGTCGAACCGTTTTCTCGAATCAATGGTTAAAAATGGCTTCAAACGAATGAATCCTTTAGGTTTTAAATTAAAATTCTACATCTGACTGGTGCTACAGAATCATAAAGAGCTTTACAAAGTAACAAAAACCACATCACTTGAACACTCCCAACAGCAACAACAATAAAAAAAAGGGACGCACATGTAGCTGAAGGAGAAAATAATGATATAAAAATGAGACTAAATTTCAACATTACCAAAAACAAAAGGTTTGAAAAGAAACCACATTGGTGTTAGCAAGAGCGATAACAGTTAGAGGATATGAGAAGTCTAACCTTTTTCAAAACTATTTTAAATAAACGATGCTTTAGATTTCAACCATTAACACTAACTGTTCACCCAATGAGTGTCAAATATTTCTTTTATGGAAACGGTCAATTTTAGCATTTTCTTTAAAATAAAGTGTTAAGAAAATTTATTATTTGAATCAGAATCTTAGTTATGTGGGGAAAAACTACATAAATCTTATTTTACGTTTTTGTTTTAGGAATCCAATGACACCATATTTTTATGTTATTTTGCAGATAATGAAGATATCTGAGCTAATCATCTCCATCACAGCTGTGTTGCTGATTGCCCTTACGATAGCTGACGGCTCTCCAGCTCCTAAATGGCGTCCACAGGGTCGGTTTGGCAAACGAGTCAGCGAGCTAAATGATGATCCTTTGTGGGTGCTGTTGTCATGTAAGTAACGAGCTTTTTAAAATCCTAACCATTCTTTTTTCGTATATGTCACACATACACACACACACAGTGACATTACCGCCTTGCTTGGGGTGAAATGATTAAAAAAGTAGCAGTTCAACTTTTCCCTTTTGTAGTTGGTACACTTTGGACTATCTCCAAGAATCTTTCTGCCTGGTTGATCCTTGAAATCTACGAGAGTACCCAGGTGGCAACTCTACTTGGAACGGCTCATGCGCTAAATGTTGTGTTGTGGGTAGAAGATATGAATAACATCACCCGGCAGAAACATATAAAAGTTGGAAAGTTTCTCAAATATTATTATTTTTTTTGTTATTACTAAGTAGCAGAGCAGTACGCCAAAAAAGTGACACTGAAACCCACTGTATCCAATATGACACCCATCCTGATAAGATTATATCAGGTCTAGGCGTCAAATCCCATGTGCATAATAGAGTAACAGGTTTTGATAAAAGCATTGCGTATCCTTTCAGGTGTCGCTTTGTTAGCTGTACATTCAGGTCGGGTAACCCAGTCCCCTTGCAGTGTTTCCAAGTATCTAAATATGCTTCCCAAGTCACCTTGGTTGCCTCATCCTTCATATTTAGAAAACAACTCTCTCTCTCTCGCCACTTAGCCATGATGCTCTCTCGCTACTTCTGGTCATGAACAGGGATGCCTAATTTGTTGGTGAAGAAAATGAGAAAATGGCGGTGTTAATAAGTGGAGGATTTATCAAAATATCTAAATATACTCTCCTGAAAAAAATCCCAGGTTGTTTTTAGTTTTTCTTTCATGGAAGTAGACAAAGATTTCTGCTCAGTATGAAAATAAATACAGAAGCAAAGAAATCAATAAATAGAAAATCTGATTCCAAAGGATATGGTCTGAGTTCAAGTCCCGTCGGGAGCGTTTTTTATCATTATTTTATTTTATTTTATTTTATTTCCGATTTCGTGTTGTTTACTCTCGGGATCGAAACTTGTATCGATCTGGAATGTCCGGGCAAAAAGCGGTAATAAGATCGAGAAAAACTCGTAATAATATGATATAAATAATAAAGAGTGCATTGATTCAAATTATTTTCATAGAAAGTAACAATAAATTCAAGAAAAAAAAAATTAGTAATAAGATATTAGTACGAATAATGAGTGTATCGACTCAGAGTATCGCGGTAAAAAGCAGTAAGAAGAAAGGGCAAAATAGTAATAAAATAAAAATATTAATGAAGAGTTTATCGACCTACAGTTTCTGATAAAAATGACAATAAAATTAGAGAAAAACTATTAATAAAATAATAGTAAGAATAAATGTTTCATTTAAATAAAATTAAACATATTAAACGAAGTAAATGAAGTGCTTGTAAAATCCAACAGCCTCAGACAAATATGAATTGTGTCTCAGAATTAACTATCTATTTCAATGAAATCGGCCATATCTTTAAACTTGCTTTTATTTCTGTTCATCATGTTTAAGATGTGTTCTAAGTGTGTATAAATTTTTATTTTTGTCTATAACTTTCCAATTTTATTTTAATTCCTTTTCAAAAACTCATAAATAATGAATACACAAGAACGCATAATTATTGACCATAGATTACTTTGCAAAGCTTTATCGCCAAAAGATTAATAGATTAACCTGGCTTAAAGAACGCATTCAGTTAGTTGTGCAGGAAATAATTCCTGAATTGGTTCAAAATGTGTTTAGCCATGCTAATAAGAGATTTGAAATTTGCGGGGATACAGACGGAGCCCATGTTGGAAATGTTCAATACATTTTTGACGTAAGATTTATAAATCTATTTGTTTTACATCATAATTATGTAATAAACATAAAATTGTTTCAGTTTATTTATTTATTTTTTTTAAAAATCCTCGATTTCATTGAAATAGAGTTAATTCTTGGACAATCTCTATAATGGCTAATCAAGTCAAAAAATGCGGGGAAAAAACCCTAAGTAACGTTTTTCGTTCCCAGAAGGAACTTCTTCCGACAAGTAATAGTTTTATCGAAGTCAGTCTTATATATTAGGTTATCACACATGAAATGACGCATTTTTTGATTGGTTGTTGATCCGGTCGTCTAACGAAATAACCTTAGTATATAAAAAAAAAAATCTTGACTTATTCATGACACTTTTTCTCTCCAGATAATTTTTCTTTCAATATATTGTTACTCATACGACCAATGAAAATTACAATGAAACACTGTCAAGTAATCTTACAGTGTGAGTAAAAACTGGGAAAATGGGAAAAAGAACCATTTTTACATGGAATCATTACATGCGATGAGAAATATGTACTTTTGACAAGAGTAAGAGATTAGGCTAGTTGTTGGATGCAAGTAAATCACCAAAACAATATCCAAAACTCTGATTAACCTCTGCCTGAATGTGAGTTAATTCATCAATCTATTAAAGGTTTCCACTATGTACGCTGTTTTTAAGAACGTGGACGAGTGCGTCGCAATATCGACCCTTTAGCCTTCTTAGTGTCATCCGCCAATTGCTCGTGGCCATAATCATTAAGTATATTGTTGCCCACCCCAACAGGAACAACCAGTATGAATTTCATTTTGCTCGGTTCAATGTTGATGTCCTGACTGTAACTACTCACAGAATCAGTGGGATACGAGACAGAAATTTTATCACGAGAACGATTATCTTTTATATTAGGTTGTCACATATGAAATAACGTATATTTTTTGTTGATCCGGTCATCTAACGAAGTAACCTCCTTACAATATAAAAAAATCTTGATTTATTCCGGACTCTTTTTCTTTCCAGATAATTTTTTCTTTCAATATATAAGTCTAATGAAAATAATTACAATGAAACAATGCCGATGAGTGCAAAGTGGGGAACCATTTTTGCATCGAATCATTACACGTGATAATTTTCTTTTATCACTAGTTTGGACAAGGCCCGTACGCTCGAACCTTCGGCCACGAGCTCAGTTCAACCATCTATCGACGGCTTTCAGACATTTGTCCAGTTTTAATGACAAGACATGGGTGAACCTGTGGTATGTTCGTCAGACACTTTCCAAAGACGCCGCACACAAGGATCACCTCCCTAGACCGAAAATATCAAGAAGCCCCAATTCCTAACAAACCGACCCAGGTGAGATACGAACCCGGATCTCATGGTCGGAAAGCAAATGTACTAAGCACTCGGCCACAGGACCTCCGTATAGATATTTGTAAGTAGATATATATTAGGTTGTCACACATGAAATGACGCATTTTTTGGTTGGTTGTTGATCCGGTCGTCTAACGAAATAAACTCCTTAGTATATAAAAAAATCTTGATTTATTCTTACCTCTTTTTCTCTCCAGATTATTTTTCTTTCAATATATTGTTGTTGATAAGTCCAATGAAAATGAATAGAATGAAACAATGTGGACGAATCCTAGTTTATGAATATAAATTGGGAAAAAGAACCCTTTTTGAATCGAATTATTACATGCGACGAGATTCATCTGATCGCTAGAAAAAGAGGCCGAATAATGTAATGGTAACTTAAATTATTAACTTTGTGTCTCGTCCAGCAGCAAGGCCTCTGATCAGAAGGTTTTGAGGAGCGTGGAACCAGTTCATAATTGCTGGTGTTCCGAAGTCAACTCTGACCTGGGGTGGTAGCACCTGTTAGGGTCCCAGCTATAGGCAAATAGTTAACCCCGAAACTGGAGTCAAAACACTACGAAAGAGTAAAAATAAATTTTAATATCAGAAATACTTTGTAAAAAAAAAAAAAAATTACCAGCAATAAATTTTTAGAAAAAACTATTGCCAGCAATACATTAAAAAAAAAAAAAAAAAAAAAAAAAACTATTACCAACAATATGTTTTTGAAAAAAACAAATATTACTAGCAATACATTCTTGGAAAAAAAAATATTACCAGCTATACATTTTTGGAAAAAAATATTACCAGCTATACAAAAACAAAAAAATATTACCAGCAATACTTTTTTGAAAAAAAATATTACCAGCAATACATTTTTGAAGGAAAAATATTACCAGGAATTGATTTTTGACAAAAATTATTACCAGCAATAAAAATTGTCGGCATTAAATAACCTATTGAGGTTGATATGCCGTAAAACAAACCAAACCAAACCCGTCTGTTGAACTCTCTTCCTCTTACTTCTCTGATAGTTATAATCTCCAATTATTCAAATTCAATGTTAATTGACATCAGCAGATGCCTTGATCTAGTTCCCCTCCTTCTCTTCATCCTTTCCTCTATCACGTCTCTTTACTCTTGCTCCCACTCTCTGTAACCCCTTGCGTGCTTGATGTGAAATGCTTCCGCTCAGAGATGATAGTGGAAATAATCGATTTTTTCATGCTTCTACGGCAGTTTTCATGTAGTTTGCGGCCATTTTGTACTGACCAGAGTGAGAGCCTATAGCTGGCTGCCACGAATAGGCAGGAAGATTCTATTGGCCAGTGTGAGAGCCAACAGCTGACTGACACGAATGTTAACTAGCATGCTAGCATGCAAAAAAAATCGATAGCTGCATTCGTCACAAGTGGGAAAGATTTAAATCTGCATGGCACTTTACTCCAATTGGTTCATTCGCTTGCTTAAACTCAACGTTGATTCTGATTCCGCAGAACTGGGTTGGTTGTGAAAAAGTATTTGTTGTTAACATTCTTTTTTCATTCGGTTTTTCCAGTTACGAGTCCTTTTTTAAAGCTGATCGTTTTGTGTTCATTTTGTTTAGTTCTTTTTTTCGTAACAGGTTTAATGTTTAGTATAGAGCTTAGAAAAATTCGCAGTGTGAGATAGGCAAGAAGTAAGGCATGTAGCAACATCAGCACGGCAAAGGGCACTCCTTTAAAGGCAAGGAAGAGCAAAGATATTTTAAGTCAAGTGATAGCGATTGCTGTACGAGTCGTACGATTTTTGAATCAAGCACGGGCAACGGCGGACCATGCTGCTAGTTTCTAATATGCCTTTTCTGTTTTTAATCGCAATCAAAACGGAATAGTCGATTATTTATGTAGTATTTTTCTTTCTTTCTCGCATTGAGACCAAACAGCGTCTCTGATATGTCTTTTCCATTTTCCCTTGCGATCACAACGGAATAGTCGATGTATCGTTCGCGCTAATTAAGGAATAAGTAGAATTATAATCTATCATATCCGTATTGAAAGTTATAATAATTGTTACACACCCCGTACCATATATACGACTGACTGACTTCATCGATAAAACCATTAAAAGTCGGAGATTTACTTAGTACAATTTTCCATTTTGTCATTCGTTTACCGCCATTACTTTGAAAAATACATTTTATATCTTCCATTCTAATCTATCAAAATATCGATACTATTGTAAGCTGCAAGAAAAATATAAATGGTACTTGTTCCACACATTTTTGGCTCTCGTATCTTCATCTTTGTTATTTTTTCACATTCACTTCTTTCTGACTATGGATTAAATATCTGGATAAACTGGGCTCTCTAGCCCTGGCTAGAAGTTGCTCGAATAGAATTCAAAACCGTAGGAAAGACAACGGGAAACCACTCCACTAATTTTCCCATGAAGTTATCGTAATTCACTGAGATTGCAGAAAAAGCTGTGGAGAGACATGACCATTATGTTCTGAAGGGATACAGTATTTTTTTAAATCGTCTTTTATGGAGGATAGGGTGTAAAATACACCCGAGGAAGATTGAAAACTGTACCGGTCGAAACCTTGTAATAAAAACAAATTTTTAAATATCTGGGATGTGTTTTAACAGACGACAAAAATTGTAGCACCAAAATTCGAAGACGCATTAGAATAGAGAAAGATACCTTTCAAAAAATAAATAAAGTGTTAAGAAGCAGAACAAAAAAATTTTAGAAATAAAGAAAAGAGCGCCGAAGTGTTACACCTTATCAAATTTTCTATATAGGTGCGAATGGTGTATAATTTCCTGATAAATGAAGAGGCAATACAGAAGGATGTCGCGAATACCATGGGCGGAGCATGTGAACAACGAGGAAGTTTTAAAGAAAATGGAAACAAAAAGGAAACTTATATTTAGAATCAGAAAGCCACTGGTGAAATTTCTAGTGTATATAATGAGGACAGGGGGCTTGGAAAATCTGGTACTTATAAGACATATTAAATGCAAAAGGAAAACCTAATGAGCTTGTGTAAATGAATAGCAGAACAAGGAGTAGAAGGATAGTAAAAGGATAAAAATTACTAAGAGCTACAAAGGATAAGGAAGTTGTAGAGAGCCTTGACCACTCAGTTTCTAAAGGGACACGGAACATAGAAGTTTCATTTTTACGAGACCTAAGGAAACGTTTAATGACTACGAAAGGAAATATTACAGCTTTCCATTTTTCTCTACACATTTTTGTTTTTTTCTGATCTAAAATCTATTACTTATATTGTTTACATTATTCATACTGTTATCATCATCTTCATTGCCATATTTACAACGTTTCGGCCATTGTACGCTACGGCCTTCTTCAGGTGATTGGATCTCTGAGATGAGGTATTATGATTACATGCATTATTTAAATTATTCGGAATATTATCCTCATCTTCATTGCTATATTAAAAACATTTCGGCCTCTATATTTCTAAGAACAGGTATTATGATTACTTGCATTATTTGCATTATTCGGACTGTTATCCTCATCTTCACTGCTATATTCACAACGTTTCGGCCATTGTACGCTCCGGTCTTCTTCAGGTGATTTGATCTCTAAGATGATGTATTATGATTACTTGCATTATTTGCATTACTCGGACTGTTATCCTCATCTTCAATGCCATATTTACAACTCTCCGGCCTTCTTCAGGTGACTGGAATTTCGAACTGAACCCTTTATTATTATTGCTAATTCTCAGTATATCCTCCATTTTTGCGAATTACTTCGAAAATTCGCTTTGGCATACTCATTATTAACTTCTGCATGCGGGTGCTTGTGATGCTCGCCCAGGATGCATAAACTGCAGCATGAAGAGCATCCACAGTTTGAAATTTCGATCCATGTTTATAAACATCGTTTGCCATCCATCCCCAAACATTCTCGATTGGGTTTCGATCTGGAGAGCGTTGTGGATTGCAGCATTGTCTTGCTGGAAAATCCAGTTTTCTCCACATAGATGAGGGCCTTTAGTGATTAGCGATGCCTTTCTTAACATGTCAGTGTAACTAGCAGCTGTTTGACGACTTTTTACCTCCTGTAACTCAATAGTACCATTGTACGAAAATGAACCCCAGACCATAATTGATCCACCTTCACTGTGTCGTGTTGAGAAAATTTCTTTTGGGACATCTTTTGCATGCCAGTAACGCTGAAAACCGTCTGGGCCATCAAGATTGAATTTTTTCTTGTCTGAAAACAAAACTTTCTTCGATTTATCCATATCCCACGTTTGATAATCGGAAGCAAATTATAAACGAGAGGTTTTATGGCGAAGAAGGCGAGGCCTCTGCAAACGTTTCAAGTTTTTAAAACCTTTCTTAATGCCGTCGAATTGTTCGAGAGTGGCATTCAGCATCTGTATGCGCTTTTATCTGATTTGATGTTAGGCTTGAATCTCTCTTAACTTCTCGCCTAATGCGTCTGTCTAGAGATGGTAAGATTTTATTGGGGTGAGCGCTTGATTTTTTTTAGAAGCATACACATCCGGATTTTTAATGAAGTTAGCAATGACATTTCTGCTACGGCCAGTTCCATTTGCAATGGCTCGTTGCGAAAGACCACGTCTTTGAAGTTCAATAATCCTGCCCTGTTCGAACTTTGTTAAAATTTTACCCTTAGCCATTTTAAAATCTGATATTTAATACTGGAAATGAGCTACGTAGATGTCTACACGCCTTCAGCTATGAGCACACTGACTCGTTCTAAAATTTTTGTCCAGTAATTTGTTTTTTTTCACACGTGGTCTTATCTTTATGGCCAACCAAGAAAAAACCCTTTTTTCGATGTTTAAATTAATCAATTAAAAGCTTAAAATGTTCACTTGTTTTTTGATAAATTACATTTTCTAATTAAATATAAATGTTTCGCAAATATAATTTGATTAAAGTAACAGTATTTTATATTTTTTTTAACCCTTTTGGTCTTAAGATTTTGACCAGGGGTGTATATGGTGGTTGCCAACTCATGTCCGAGTACGGCCATCACTACATAACTTTTTAGAGAATATCTACCGATGTGCTAAACGAATGTGGCTCTTTAGTCCAGCAAGGGACCTACATACTCTGGCACAAACAGAGAACTTAAGAGGTCTAACAATGAGTGATACATTATCATGCAATTTAAAATGTCGCATGAAACCGCTTCTGGACCCGAATATCTTATCACAAATATCACATTTCAATTGCTGGACTTCTACCGTTTTATAGTCAGTTGGCACTTTCCATTAGTGCGCTCTCAAGTGACCCCTTAGACTAGCAATCGACAAACACACCCTATTACAATCTGTACACGTCAGATCGAGCTGCCTGCAGGTATGTTCAGGAAGTTCAACGGAGACACCTTTATGCACATCTCTTTTAAGCTTTGTGTGCCTCTTTTTTTCAAAGTGACACCTTCTACTACTAGCAACATCATTCCAATTATTGCAATCAGATGCACATTATTCCCAGTGCTCATAAGGAATGTTGCATTTCTTCAGCGCATCTTTGATGCAGTCCTTAAAGCGCATCTTAAATTTGGCGGCAAACAATAAATATATATATATATATATATATATATATATATATATATATATATATATATATTATATATATTTCCCCGATGGCTAATCTGATGAACGCAAAAATTTTGAGTTAAATCTGGGAGCAAGAAATCAATCGAAGCGTTTTGATAATTGAATATGCTTTTTAATGAACAAGACTGGTGTTTATTATATTAATTACACTTAGTGGGTGTCACGGTTGTGATCAGACGGTAATAAAAGGTCACTGCCATCACTCTTGTGTGTGTGTGTGTGTTTTTAAAGAAATTTGTAATTGACGCTACATTTTGCTTTTTTTTATTTGCCGTCGTTTTTATGACTGTATTCCCTACACCCGTTTTTGTTCAACGTTCAAACACATTTTGCTGATACGTTTTGCAAGTTTGCAACTAAAAAAAAAACTTAAAAAAAAAAAAAAATATAGCGATTCCAAATATGTCCGCTCGTAATTTATTCATTTCACTGGAATCTTTTTTCTCTCAGCTTTCCTTCCTTAAATTCTTTCGCCTTTCTTTTCATTCTTTTCATTCTGATTGTTCATTGTTCTTTGCAGTGACTTTTACCATATGATTTACTTTATTATGATCGTTTTCTTTCTTTTTACTATATTTGTATGTGTGTGAATCCTCTTCCTCATGTGCAGTGTCTCCTCAGGATGGTAGGCAATTATGGCACATCACAACGTTCTGCCTCTTTAATAGTTTTTTAATAAATTTTGTCATTCTGCTATTTTTTTCCTAAACCCTGTTTCGCCATCCATTTACTCAAGCTCACTAAATATGTTATGATTTGTTTTCCCCTGTCTCTCTTGCCTTCAATCTGTCCTGTGAGTATCTGATTTTCCAAGCCATCTTTTCTCATAATGTGACCGAGAAACGTCAACTATCTCTTCGTGATGTTAAGTATAAGTTTCCTTTTTGTTTCCATTTTCTCTAAAACTTCATCGTTGATCACATGTTCGGTTCATGGTATCCTCAGCATCCTTCTGTAGAAATTTCAATTGTCTCTTCCTGATGTTAAGTATAAGTTTACTTTTTGTTTTCATTTTTTTCTTAAACTTCCTCGTTGCTCACATATTCGGTCCATGGTATCCTCAGCAACCTTCAATAGAAATTTCAATTGTCTCTTCCTGATGTTAAGTATAAGTTTCCTTTTTGTTTCAATTTTCTCTAAAACTTCATCGTTGATCACATGTTCGGTTCATGGTATCCTCAGCATCCTTCTGTAGAAATTTCAATTGTCTCTTCCTGATGTTAAGTATAAGTTTACTTTTTGTTTTCATTTTTTTCTTAAACTTCCTCGTTGCTCACATATTCGGTCCATGGTATCCTCAGCAACCTTCAATAGAAATTTCAATTGTCTCTTCCTGATGTTAAGTATAAGTTTCCTTTTTGTTTCAATTTTCTCTAAAACTTCATCGTTGATCACATGTTCGGTTCATGGTATCCTCAGCATCCTTCTGTAGAAATTTCAATTGTCTCTTCCTTATGTTAAGTATAAGTTTACTTTTTGTTTTCATTTTTTTCTTAAACTTCCTCGTTGCTCACATATTCGGTCCATGGTATCCTCAGCAACCTTCAATAGAAATTTCAATTGTCTATTCCTGATGTTAAGTATAAGTTTCCTTTTTGTTTCAATTTTCTCTAAAACTTCATCGTTGATCACATGTTCGGTTGATGGTATACTCAGCATCCTTCTGTAGAACGATATTTCTATTGCTTGATCTCTCTTCCATCTTTGAGGAGATTGTTCAGCACTCATTGCCATGCAGGAGAATGTATATCACGTAGCAGTTTAATACTATTGTCCTTGTTTGTAGCGATTTTTTCTGTTTCTTAATACTCTACTCAGCTTTTAGAAGGCAACTTTGGCTATCACAATGCGGCCACGGATTAAGTTTCACACTTTCTGTCCTCTGTTAAAACACCTCCAAGATGTTTAAATTTCCGCCCTTGTTTGGTTTTGGTATCTCCTATTTTTATTTCGCACTTTAGGCTTATCCCTTTGCTAACAATTATACATTATGTCTTCTTCCAGTTGATATTTAGTTCTTTTCCTCGCTTTCCTTCGCTACCTTCTGTAAGAGATTCTGTTGTTTATTTTCTTTCTATGCTATAAACAGTGCATATCTTATGTTGTTATGTTTTCTTTCTTTCTTTCTTTCTTTCTTTTTCTTTCTTTCGTTTCTTTCTTTCTTTTTCTTTCTTTTGTTTTCTTTCTTTTTTGTTCTTTCTTTCTTTTTTCTTTCTTTCTTTTTCGTTCTTTCTTTCCTTTTTCTTTCTTTCTTTTTTTTCGTTTTTTCTTTTTTCTTTCTTTCTTTCTTTCTTTCTTCAACTCCGTTTCTTTCTTTCTTTCTTTCTTTCTTTCTTTCTTTCTTTCGTTTTTTTTCTTTTTGTTCTTTCTTTCTTTTTCCTTCTTTCTTTCCTTTTTCTTTCTTTCTTTCTTTCTTTTTCTTTCTTTCTTTCTTTCTTTCTTTCTTTCTTTCTTTCTTTTTCTTTCTTTCTTTCTTTCTTTCACGTCCTTCTCCGTTTTAACACGATATCGTCATCA
>OZ010592.1:19436349-19488849 GCA_963932145.1 Acanthosepion lycidas
AATCTTGAGTGGCTCTTGGGCCTTGAATTGGGTGTGCAGTAGCATAAAACAACTTGAATATTTTATCTACATTTGTTTTTACAATTTAATATAAAAAATGAATTATTGAATCATATGATGTTTGTTTGTATTTGTGTTGGATATTTTTGTGCTGTTAGACGTAAATATTCCGGCCTCATCCCACCCATCAAAAACAGGCTTTACTGAATATTTTCAATTGACGAGTTGTCGGATAATCTGCAGTTGGTTGAGAGTAGGATTTGTTTGATTATGCTGGTTGGGCAATTGGAGAACGCGTCTATGTAAAGTGAGATGTCGCTTGGTTAAAGTGAGTTGACGGTGGTTAATCCTCATATCTTATAAATTTATGATAAGCAAAAGTTTTATGATATGCTATATTTATTGCTTAAAGTGCACTGTATCAGTGATAGAGCGTATGCAAATATAAATGCGGACATTGAGGACAACAACGAGCGGCGACTATTTGTATTGTCCTCGAACGCAAAGTTCAGGCCATTTTGTGAATTTATAAATTATGCAAGATAATTAACTTCTTCGTTTTAAGATAATTAATTTCCTTTTAATTTAATTTACAGCTGAAAGTGAGAAAAGAGAAGATTTATTACCCTATGGTGTGGCCAACAAACCCGTTCACTTCGAAAACCTCCTGTGCGTTCCAGTCGGAGTTAAGAACGCTTACAAGTGTACCAGGTAAGGAAGCGAGACGCCAAAGTATAGTATTCATTTTTACTATTAATAATCTAGTATACTTTGTAATACAAGAAATAACCGTGAAAATTCGCGGTTTTCGTATTCAAATTTTCTGTGTTGTATAGGAGTAAGTGTCGCTGCCGACACCGTAGTTTGAACATAGATCTCCAGTAAGCAAACACGGACGATTCCATTCTTTAATTGAGTAGATCCCGTGATCATCAAGAAAATGAAATAAATAGGAAGTAGCGTGACGATAGCGTCATCACGGCTTCTACACTTGATCACTATTCGGATTACTTCGGAAATGTGCTTGCCAAACTCTCTGTCTCCGTGTAGAGAGGAAACCAGACGAGGCTATACCGAAGGGCAGGGTCTCGTCTAAAGTGGTCGACAGCTACCCGACCTTGTTTTTACGGGGTCTGAAGGATATTTTTGCCCAAGCCTATGGGCTCGGTTACCCCACAATAGACTAGGCCTTGTGCCACATCCGACCGCGTGGGGCGGTTAGTGAATATTATCATTACTTCTACACTTCTGAATTACTTCAGAAGTGTGCTTGTTAAACTCTCTGCCTCCGAGAAGAAGAGAAACCAGACGAGGCTGTACCGAAGGGCAGAGTTTTGTCTGGAGTAGTAGACAGCTATCCGACCCCGTTTTTATGGGATCTACGGGGGGATATTTGTCCGAGCCTACGAGCCTAGATACCGCAAATTAACTTGTGCCGCATCCGACTGCGTGAGGCGCTAGATGAATATCTCACTACTTCTACTCTATCCTTTATTACTATACGGATCGCTATTCTCTACTCTATTCCCTATAGTATTTATCTATACTGTTCATTGTACTATTTGGCAATTACTATTTGAACGAGTATTACTAGTGCGAGTATTATTTGAAGGCGTTACTACTACCAGTACCCGTGTTACAAGTCTCGACTACAACGAATATTTTCGGAAGTGATGACGAACATTCTTTGACCTAACGGAAGTTACAACGAGTGAGCGTTCTCACATCACAAAACTTAAATTCTTGACTTAATGGTTGAATAAGCTCATGTCCTATGTATGACGATAAACTG
This sequence comes from Acanthosepion lycidas, assembly GCA_963932145.1. Classification (NCBI taxonomy): domain Eukaryota; kingdom Metazoa; phylum Mollusca; class Cephalopoda; order Sepiida; family Sepiidae; genus Acanthosepion; species Acanthosepion lycidas. The sequence continues at coordinate 19,438,142 of OZ010592.1, forward strand.
CATCCGGCAGCAAAACTTCACTTATCGGGAGATTATGAGAAGCGTAGGACCACCTCTTAATTGTCGTTGTTTCCATATCCACTCTGATTCAGGGTGGTAGCGCCTGTTAGGGTACAAACTATGGGCAAATAGTTAACCCTTGAAACTGGTGTCAAAACACTATGAAAGTATAAAAATAGATTTTTTTACAATAAAAATTACCAGCAATACATTTTTGAAAAAATAATTACTAGTAATACATTTTTGTAAAATAATTATTCTCAGCAATATATTTTTGTAAAATAAATTACTAATACTGCTAAGAAAATTAAATTTTGGTACTAAATAACCCACAAGGAGTTGATATGCTGTTAAACAAACAAACAAAAAAATTGAATAAACTCCTTGCGAGTTGGACGACAATAAATTACCAATAAGAACTATCGCCTCCTATTTTTTCTTTTTTTTTCTTTTCTTTTCTTTTTTTTCTTTCTTTCTTTCTTTATGTTGAAACTTGACTAATGCATGGAATAATAATGCAACACAAAAATGTACTTAGAACAAAATGTATTGAAACAAGAAAGTGTACACAATATTTACATATAGTCTTTTGTATATTCCTGGGAAGACCGTTCCTGGAGAATGTGTTGACTGAGTCGCAGTCGGGCAGAGTCTCTGGTTGAATCTCTTCATTCCTTCCCGGTACCAACCATATTTATATGGTCGGTACTCCACTATGCAAATTAGGTGGATCCTACCACAACACTTTCTTTCTTTCTTTTCCTTTCCCTAAAACAAAGCAGCGCATTTGATATATCTTTTCTTCTGTCAATTCTCGCAATCAAACAGGAATGATCCAGTGTTTATCTGAGGTAATAGAAAGGCGTAACGTACGTGCTAACTCACTAACCAATTAAAAAACGAAGGAATTATCTTTCGATAATTTTAACGTTAATAATACGACCGGCATTCAGAAGGTTTGTCGAAAAGAGTCTTTTATAAGAAATCTATTTCTAAAAAAGTAATGCATTTTTATTTATTAATTCAACATAAACGTTATTTTTAGTGGATACCCATATTTGAGTAGACGCTCCGTTTTTTTTATTTTAAGCAGTATTTTATTTCGTCTCCAGGACTGGACTTTCGAGAAACGTTGCCTACCTGTGGGCGCATTGTTCTTTAATAAGATTTCTCGAATTTTCAGGCCAGTAGACAAAATAAAATACTCTTTAAAATAAACGGGGCGTCTAATTAAATAATGGGTATCTACAAAAAATAACATTTAAGGTGATAAAAATATGTCGGATTAATAAAATAATCTTCATATCTTTCCTCTTTTCATTTATATCACAAACGTCACTCACCATAATCCTTTTAAGAGTAACCATCTACCTTGAGTGGATTTCGAGCCTCGAGTGAACTATAGTGTGAAGAAAATTATATTGTGTAGTTCTCCCACAACATTCCAAACACCTTTCAAACTTCTTCTTTTCAAAATTGAAATATTTTTCTGTAATCATTTCAACAAACTTGTTATACGCTATCTTTACAAATCAAACGAAGAAAATGGATCATTGCTGCGATATCTGGACTGGAGCTTCACAGTATTTACTTGCCTGTCTTGAGTTTAAAAGTGTCCCCACGGCCTTGTGGTTGATGAATTATTTTACACTCTGCAACCCCTTTACCACAGACGAAAATTCACAAGCCACTCGCTTCTCTATCGCGATTTCAACGACATTACTTAGTCCAACAAATTCTGACCTCTACAACTGGGACCCGCCATGTCACGTACACAAGAGTGAATCATCCGCATTCCCTTCGTATTCCTATGGCAAGAAGGAAGTTCCAGTCGGTCAGCTTCTTCCCAAGACCTTCTGTTTTGTGGAACAAACTTCCGACAGGGTGTTTTCCCGATCATTACAATTTTGACCCCTTCAAGTCTAGGGTTAACCGTTATCTTTCCTACATAACCCAATGAACTTCTTACGCTCATACAACACCAGACCGCAAGGCTCTACCTCTTGAACTTTGTTTTGGGGGAACTTTAGTATATAAAAGAACTCTACGCAAGATTATATTTGAGGTTTGTGGACCCTCAAGAAAAGTTTCCCAGATAAAGATGATTCTATGTATTACGCCATTTGGGCTTACGAAAGGTCTCATCGTAACCATTTCACATAGTGATGAAAAATTGTATTGGTAATTTTGCTATAGTTTTCCTTTCCTAGACAGCGTGTCCAAAACTTATTAATCAGGTGTCCGTTCTTTATTGCATCATACTCTTCTGTAACTCTTCCGGCACTTTCAATCCGAAGACAAATCTCACACAAACTTATATTAGTCCTGGGTATGACGATAAACTACATCCGGCAGCAAGGCCTCTCATCGGGAGATTGGAGCTTTTGAGGAGCGTAAAACCAACTGTTATCTATTGTTTTTCCCAGATCAACCCAGATCTGTGGTGGTAGTACCTGCTATGGCCCCAGCTTTGGGTAAATAGGGAATCCCCTAAACAAAACCAAAATACTATGAAAGTATAAAAATACCAGCAATACATTTTTATATAAAAAATGATCGATAATACATATTTATAGTAAAATTACCAAAAATACATTACCAAGTAGAATTATCAACAATACATTTTAAAACAATTACTATTGACCAACAATATATTTTATCTATAGTTGAAGTCAGACAACTGCTTTTAAAACATATTTAGTTGACATCATAAAATTGTGTCCAAAATACTTAGATTTTGGCATTAAATAACCCATAGAGGTGTTGATATGCCGCTAAACAAAATCAAACAACCAACATGAATGAACTTTCATGAAATTAATCCATATAATATCCTACAATTTCTTAAAGATATCAAACTGTATTCCAAAATATTATTACAACAAAACGCAACATAAAACTCACATATCACCGACTCTGGTAATCATGCCCACACAACATTTATATACCCAAAATCCGATTATCTAGCATGTATTCAGTTGTGAAAGCAGAATAACATACAACCTTGCACAGTTTTAGACCCACTGGAGAGACAGGGTGTAATCGATTTCTATTTTTACCTCAGATTAGGTCATTTACAGTGATGAATTTATTTTCGGGGTGTATGATTAAATTTGTTTGTCCTTGAAATATATTGCGTCATCCGTGATTGCATCAGATTTTTATCACGTCCAGACACTATTGTCTCGACTGTCGATTAGTTGTCCTACGTCTGTGATAGATATTACTCCAATGAAGCGCACTAAAATTTAAATACAGCACGGACACACTGGCAAGCCTTACCAGTGAGCAAATCAAAGTACTATAGACTGGCTCGGAAACTCTTTTAATCTTTTTGTTTAAAATTTCCAGTTCTACATATTTCCTTACATTGGTGTTGTCATGATTATTCATCCTTGTAGCTCTTATTCTATTAGTATCTTTTCTATTTCTACATTGGGATGCCTTGTGGCCTTTTTTTCCACATTCATGACAGTTTTTATATCTGAAGCGGCAATCCTTGTTCCAATGAAATCCTCCACATCGATAACATGCTGATGGAGGAGGCTTATATTTGTTTCGATATCCGTCATAATTTGTTCTGTATGTTGTATTTTTCTCTTATCATAATATTTTATTTTTCTTTCCGGGGAGGGTGAGAATCTTTTTTCATTGTCGTAAAATTTTAGTTTTCTTTCCGGGGAGGGTGAAGAACGTAGACTTTTATTTAACTTACGTATATGAGAAACAGCTGATTTTTCAATGTCCTTTGCGTCTTTCTTTATGGTTAAACGTCTCTGGCAATCTTCCGATAATTGCTGTAATGTTAGACCCAGTTCATTTTGTAATTTTGCAAGCATTCTTCTGCGCATTTCGCTATCTTTTGTAGAAACTAGCCCTTGAACAAAGATGAGGCATTTAAAATTGTCCGGTGTTAATTCCGCTAGTTTGAAGTCGTCACAATGTTTATTTACGATTGCGGCAAACGTGGAATAATCCTCATTATCGCCCTTTACCAGGTTAAGGCATTTCCACCTCCTATGGAAGAGTGATGTTTTGGGGCTGAAGAGTTCTTTAAGACATGTCACTGCTTCGTCAAATTTTAATTCGTTCGTCTTTTTTGGCAAGATATAATCCACGAACTTTGTATATTCTTCAGTTCCTAATTTTCTAAGCAATAGACGTAGCTTTTTTGCTTCTGTCCAATTTTGACAGTCTATGTTAAAGATGTCTTCATGTCTTCTGAAGTAATCTCCAAAATTTTTGTCCTCATCTAGAGAATATTTGAAAATCTCTATGGTATTCCACACTGCGTCTTGCGAAAATGTTGCTTCTTTTTCAATATCTAATTGCTTGCTGCCCGCTACTTTCAATATTAGTTCCTGGAGCTCTGTTTGTCTATCTTGATTTTCCTTTTGCGTTTGTAATATTTGCTTTTGCCATTTTTCTTGTAGCTGTAACTGTTGATCATTTTGGTATTTCTGCATATGTAATTGTTGCTCATTTTGGTGCTTTATCAGTTCTACCAACATATTTTTAAAATCTTCCATGATAACTCAATTTTATGTATTATTACTCCTCAAAATTGTTTGTCGCTAATTTGTTGTTGAACGACGAGGGAAGGATTTTTCTTCTGTTGATTAGTTTTTCCGCGTGTGTTCGCCAAGTTGTTTGTTGTTAGGCATACGAAAAGTTTTTCTTTCCGTGTGAGTTTCGAATCCTCGTTCGCCAAGTTGTTGTGGATTCCGCGTGAAAAATCGGTCTCCAATAAATGACAAACGCAAGTATTTAAGCTAAGAAATTAAATGTATTTACACAAAATACAAAAGGTAATGCTGTTAGTAAAATCCAGGAACGCCAGTTAGTATTAATCAAAGATCGCTATATACAGTCTCGAAGTAAACTTCCTTAGAGTCGGGCGTCCTTGTAACTGACTTCTAACGTCAACTCAATCACAGTGTCTATGTACTTTCCACTCTGTTCCTCTACTTGTTCCTCCCTTATCTCTGACTAACTGTGGCTATTTTATGGCAGCAGGACGAGTCCATTTATATCAGAAAAGGGTGAACCCCATAACACAAATGTATCATCTACCATGTATCATCTACCATGTATTCAATTGTGAATGCAGAACAACATATATTTTTATTACTTCAAAGCACCCAAGAAATTTTTGCACTGAATGACGGATAAGGAACTGATATGCCGTTAAACAAATCAACCAACCAATATCCTGGTATTTTAGGGTAGCCTTGCTGTAGAGATTGAACTGAACTGGAGAGAAGATACATTCTTGTCTTACGCCCCTTTCATATTTTTATGTACCAATTGTAATTTTCTATCCGTATACAGGCGGCTAACTCCCAGGTTCTGAATTATTTTAATATCCACCCCGAGCAGATTAACCTTATCAAATGTACCTTATCAAATGCTTGTGTGTAATCTATGAAACATAAACATGTAACCCTCCGTATTGCTCTCTCCGAAAACATCCTGATAATAAATATAGCATTTCTTGTTCCAGTAGATTTGACAAAATCACGAGGTTCTTGTCTTATTTCTGGTCTAATCCCGTTTCCCGCTCTAGTCATCAGACTCCAGGTGATGAGCTTATTCGTCTGGCTCATTAAGCTCATTGTCTGATTTAGTTCGCACTCATTCACACCAAGATGCTTAGCTTCTCTTATACATCATCTATTTTATCTATAGTTGAAGCCATAAAATTATATTCAAAATATTTAGATTTCGGCATTAGATAATCTATAAAGGCTAATATAGTACTAAACAATATCAACAAAACAAGCAAAATGACTAAACTTTTTCATGGTATTAATCCTTATATCTTACAATTTCTGAAAGAAATCAAGCTGTATTCCAAAATATAACTTCAACAAAACTACAACATAAAACACATATCATCGCTTCTAGTAATAATGTACCTATAAGCATGTCTATGCATAAAAGCTGCGTATCATCTACCATGTATTCAATTGTGAAAGCAGAACAACATATATCATATTTTTATTAATTCAAAGCTCCCAAGAAATGAAATACCCACAGGGAGTTGATACGCCGTTAAATACAAAAAGATCAATCAATAGGCGTATATTTTAAGTTTGGGCGCTCAAATGTTAGTTTCATATAAATTAATACCAATTACTTCGTTTTATTCGATTCCGACTTACGAAAAGCATAGTCCCGACGTTCTACTTTGATATAGTGAAGGAAAAGTTTATTTTTTAAGGTTTTTTTTTCCCTGTTATTTTTAATCTAGACATCTTATCTAAAATGATTTCCTCATATCTATTCTTTTCTTGTATCTTTTCAGGCCTGAATCCTAACCTAATCTGTCAGCACCCGCAAAACGAAAGGTTGTTGAGCCGGCCAACAAATCCCCAACGGATCTTTGTGGGATAGGTGGGGGTCAATATTTTTTTTTACCCCCTTGGCTGCAGCTCATCTTCTTGACGTCACCCTGCATTCTATTCTCACATTCATGATGTTTTGAATGACTTTTAGTTGTTGAACAACCAAGAACCACCGTTTACCCTAAAATTTGATTTCAAGGGTTGCTTTTCTGGCATCCCTCTTGTCTCCTTTTAAAAGAAAGAAGAAAAATATACTACTCGAATTTGTGGTTTCCACACCTGCAGTCTAAGTTCTATGCGTTATCCGTAGCCAAAATGTACTGAGTTTTAGGATAACATGAATAAAAACTTCATTAAAATCTCGTGTTATTATTGCTTGTTATTTCAACTGTGTACTTTTTTATTCGTGTAATGAAGCCGTTATTGTTTGTCTGTTCACAAAGTGAAAATACTGAAGATATCTCTATGTATAAAACTGTACAACCCCCATAACCATATACATTCTGAAACTATATTATCCAGGGTACTTGGATAAGTTTATTTCATTTTGATCAAAGGGGGTCCCCGTGGGTCACAACTACCCTCCTGAAAATATTTTTCTCTTTCATATAGATGAAATTTAAATTTGAACAAGTCTATGACTCCTAGGGTACTTGGATCAGTATATTTCATTTTGATGAAAGAGGGTCTCTGGGTCGGAGCAACCCCCCCACTGAAATTTTCTCCCTTTGATTTAAATTAAATTTAAATTTGAACGACGGAGTGACTCCTATCTAAAATATAGAAGGAGAAAGCCAGAAGATGAAGGTCACAGCGGCAAGATCAAAATGAAACAATATAGATGTCAAGTCGAACAAGAAATCGTCAATCAGTGGTAGTGCCTTACAATACATATTTGTTGCGACAATTCAACTGTCATCTCAATGTTGAAATTTGTTCATCAATTCATTCAATCAAGTATTGCATCAAATACATATCAAAGGGGTCAGATCAAGTAGTTTTTTGCACAAACACCATGCTAAAAATTTTTTCCTTTTGATTTAAATTAAATTTGAACAAGGGAGTGACGCTTATCCAAAATATAGAAGTAGAAAGTCAGAAGATGGAGGCCACATCACAAGATCATTGAGTAATGCATCATTTTCTCCACAAATTATAACAATGATTTAAAATCAATCATCATTTTCTTAAAAAAACAAAACAAAACAATTGTGACGCGCAGCAAGGTGCGCGTAATTCGGTTAGTATTATATATACGGAGAAGATTGTAATGAACTGTTCTCGACGTGATTTGGACATCAATTGCTTCCCATAAACATATATATGGACACACTAGCCTTGTTCGTCCATTGAAAACATACATTATATGTATGAAGACACAGTATGTCAACCAAGTGCAATAAATAATCGTGAAGACAGGAGACAAAGATTTATTAGGAACCGTGTAATCAGTACATCCTCATGTGAAATAATGCATTTCCAATAATAATAATATATAACTGGACCCAAGAAAATTCCAAATATATCATAACTCTTGCATATATATTTCTGCAATTATTGGCGGAATAAGGATATTATATGCATATTAAATACAAATCTACACTGCAAAGTTAATAAAAAAATGAATAAAAATATTTTAGTTGAGAAAGTCAGAAAATCTAGGAAAATATGAAAGAAAGCTCACTACTCTATCACTATTTATATATGACAGATGTCCGGACAAGTTACATTCTACAAATTCAGACCTTCAACATGTTTACGGTGGCAAACCATCACCATTCGCGTCGTGTATCTTTGATAAGTAGCAAGTTCCCTCCCCCCAGAACTGTGTGACTGTGGAACAATCTCCCGGGAGCATGATTCCCTGAGAACTAAAATTTTGATCTCTTTAACTCCAGGATCAAAAGTTATCTGTTTTACACGTCATCATAATGTGTTTTTTACTTTCTCTTTCCTTCCTCTTACAAGGCACGGTGGAGTAATGGATAGCGGCTCGGATTGAGGAATCGGAGACCCGAGTTCGAATCCATTACATTCACTTACCTTGGGAATACCCTTGGGAAAGTGTTGTGGTGTCTTCCCTCTAAGAGTCTATGTTAGACTCTTCCGCCTACTATAAGTTTAGTAGGAGAGAAGGAAACGGTAACAGTGAATAGATTGTTCTACCGGGCTGTGACTGTTCACAGTTGCTGTCGAACTCTCTGCCTTTGGATGGAGAGGAACCCGGACGAGGCTATGCCGAAGGGCAGACCTTCGACCGTTTATATGGATTCTAGAGAAATATTTTTGGCCGAGCCTTACGGCTCGGAGAACCCACGGTAAAGTCGGCCTTGTGCCACATACATCCCTTGTGGGTGGGGGCTTTTAAATATTAACAGTGAATAGATTGAGCGCTAGTTCATTCGTGTAATACTCTTCTGGTGTACTTACTGTTTAATATATCTGCAAACTTGGTTTTTGTGATTACTTAACCGTTTACTTGGTCACAACAGAAAGGTATGAATCCTCTTCTTCTTCTTCTCCTCCACCTATGACCGGGAAAGAAATAGCAACCTATTGCGGGAAAAATTTGCCTCGTCAGTCATGTATCCAAAGATACATGATCGCCTGAGCGTGTATCACACATGACACATGACACATAACTGAACTGAGTCCTCTACCGACGAGGGTTACGATCATATCACGAACATATCGCGTTGAAACATACGATCATCGAATTTAAGCAACATCGTTATCAGTGCCTAGATGGGTAACAGGTGCTATAAGCTTGGAAATGCTGGGGATGTAACGAACAATGGCTCGGGTTTCTCTCGGGAATGAATTCCGATTTCAGTTGTGTTCGTTATATTCACCTACGCGCAAATACACTTGTGAAAGGTATGAATCCAACTCTTCGCTCCCAGCTATGGGTTAATTAATAAATCTTGCATGAATAAACCATTTTTATCTCCCCTCCTCAAATTCTTACAATGTAAAAATATTTTCTGGCTTTAAATAACCTGCAAAGGGTTGATAAACCGTAGAAAACGAATCAATCAATCAATCTGCCTTGAGTGGACCTTACATTGGTCGAATAAACAGAAAAAATGGAAAAATATTAAGATATAAAAAGTCTGAGACACTTTGGCGAAAGACACTTCCAAGGGTTCAGAAATGGTTATCGCGCTTGATTCTGTTTTCAAAAGTTATCATTCGTCCTTAGTAACAAGAAGAATATTATTACTCCGTAATAAAAGAAGCCAACAAATTCAAAATGGAGTTTCAAATGGGCGTAGAGATGCAACTACAGCACAATAGACCGGCTGAAACTGCAAAATACTTAAAAAAGACAGCAAAGACGAATGCAACCGACCAGATACAGAAGCGATGGCAAGATAAACCACTTCATAGCCAATACTCTGCCCGTGCGAAACAAGCTGACGTAGACAAAACCCGTACCCATCAGTGGCTACGTAGTGCAGGGTTGAAAGCTGAAACTGAAGGTTTTATCCTTGCTGCGCAGGACCAATGCTTGCTAACTAGGAATTATCAAGCACATATACTAAAATATTGTGTCAGCCCAAAATGCAGATTCTGTAATAAATATCCAGAAACGACTGATCATCTTGTATCAGGTTGCACGATATTGGCACCCACTAAATATAAAACCCGACATGACAGAGTGGGCCAATATCTGCACTGGAAAATCTGCAACTTCTACGGGAAGGAAACTGAAAGAAACTGGTATGAACACCACCCAGATCCGCTTACGGAGATAGGACCTGTTACAATTCTATGGGACTACACAATACACACTGACAGAACAATCAAATCCAACCGCCCAGACATTGTTATTAAAGACCACAAACAAAAACGGTGCCTCCTTATTGATATGGCAGTCCCTGCTGACTGCAATATATCTTTGAAGATATTCAAAAAGCTGTCAAAATACAAGGACCTTGAAATAGAAATCTCGAAAATGTGGCATATGGGAACATAAACAATCCCTGTTGTAGTTGGAGCCCTAGGGCTGGTTGGAAAAGATTGCAGTAGACTAATTGAAGGGATTCCTGGAAGTCCATGCCTCAAGGAGATACAAAAAATTGTTCTGACAAGTACAGCCCACACTTTACGAAAGGCTTTATCTAAGTAATTTTTTTTTTTGTCAGTGGAAAGTGTCATGATGCCATTTCTAACCTTAGGTTTTCTGGGTGGGACCCGGAAAGAAATGTGTAAACGCCAGAAATCAAAGAAAATGAAAATAATAATAATATGACTGACGTAACACTACTAATATTTTTTAGAATGTGCACCTCAAGATGCTTGTCGAAATTTCTGTCATTTGTAATAAAATGTAATTTCAGTCGTTTGTAATAAAATATAGATTACGTGAACATTGTTTGAAAATAATTGTTAGAAAACAATTATTCGAAAAACATTTATTCGAATTTTAGATTGTTTGAATGAAAATTAATAGAAAGGGCCATTATACTAAACGATAATTATTCAAAATGCAAAATTCTTCATTGCAATAAAAATAGAAAATTAAAAGAGGAAATAAACAAATGATAATTATTCGAAATACAAATATCGTTAATAAAATAATTTAGTAAGAAAAAAATCCTTATAAGCTTAATTTAAGTTTTCCATTTACATCGCGGTATTTCTTGGTGCTCTTAATATTTTAGCAACCTGCTCTTACTCTGCAATATCAATTTTTCCTGTTTTTCTTTTAAGAGCGTCTAAGAATTTCCATATTGTGGGATGATAGGATGTCACTTTCTTCAAAAAGCCCTATGCCATCCTTCAAGGGCGTTATGAGTTCTAGGTAAATCAGCATTGACCCTCTTAAACCAAGATCACATACATATTTCAAACATAGGTATTTCGAATAATTATCATTTAGTATAATTGTCCTTTCGATTAATTTTCATTCAAACAATTTACAATTCGAATAAATGATTTTTGAATAATTGCTTTTCAAGAATTATTTTCGAACAATTTTCCCGATACGAAAATATAATTCGACAAGCATCTTAAGGTGTACATTCTGAAAAAATATTCAGAATCTACCGATATTTTGGCCCTAAAATCACATGAGGATGGTTACAAATGCAAATTATTAACTTCCCGGCCCAGGGGAATGAGCAGAATGAGAGGAGAGTTCCATAAGTTTTATACTAAGCTGTTTGATTAGTTCCTCTTAGCAATTAATCAACTAACGAAAAATTCCAAAATGAACAAGATCACCATCATTATACGCATGTTTTAGTTGTAGGCCTTCACATTGGCGGCATTCCATCCATTTTGTAGCGTTGATTACCAGTACGGCCGTTTGTCATTACAAGAAAAACAACGTTTGTATTAGGTTGGTGCAAAAATAATGTCGTTTTTTGACGTTAAAAAATACGTCAAAAAACCTAATACAAAGACTTATAAATTTTGTAGATATGTATTTTTATACTTGAAAAATATTTTTTTCTATATAACTTGAAGAAGACAGACATTCTGTTAAAATATTCTTTAACATTGGCAAACACTGTGTTTTTTGTTTTTCGTTTCTTAAATCGCGAGATCTCCTCTTAACTATAATAATAATGATGATAATAATAATAAGTTACTGACAATGTCCAGATGATGCCAAAATACCGCGGAAGCTAACGCAGATTTAAGGAAATTTACTACTTCGCAGTTTCCAGTTATAACTAACATGCTAACGTTCTCAGTTGACATGAAGTGGAAAGACTATATATATATATATATATATATATATATATATATATATATATATATACACACACACACACACACACACACACATATATATATATATATATATATATATATATATATATATATAAATATAGATAACTAGACTCGTTTCGAAAAACCCTCGAATTTTTGATTTGCAAATAATCAAATCAATCTCGAGGGAAAAAAATGTTTAAAAAAAAAGAAAGAGCTACAAACATGAACTACTGTCGAACAAATCGCACAGATGCAGGTCTGAAGCCCAAAGAAAAAAAACCGATACGAGTAGACAAATAACTAACAAAAGAGCTCAATACAATCGTAGAGCAGACCTAGATACACCTAGTGAGCCAGACAAACCTACCTAGGTTTCACCTAAACGGATCGTCAGGGAAAGTATGGCATACTTTCCCTGACAATCCGTTTAGGTGAAACCTAGGTAGGTTTGTCTGGCTCACTAGGTGTATCTCTCTCTCTCTCTCTCTCTCTCTCTATATATATATATATATATATATATATATATATATATATATATATATATGTATATTGATTCCATTGCTCGGTCAGCTGCTAAGAAAATTTGTTTACTGTGTCGTGCGAGACAATTTTTCTCTCCAGAATCTGTCTTACATATCTATAAGTCTACTATTCGTACATTCTTAGAATATTGCTCTCACATATGGTCTGGTGCCCTTGCTATTTATCTTGAGCTCCTTGCTAAAACCCAAAGAAGAATCAGCAATATTATTGGTCCTTATCTGGCGGCTCGGCTTCAGTCACTTTGCCATCGCCGTAAGGTTGCTTCGTTGCGTCTTTTCTTTAAATACTTTCATGGTAATTGTTCGAATTAGCTCTTCACTGTGGTAACTAGACTTATTGAATTTAAACACAGTCCTAGGCTAGTGTCTAGATATCATCAATGTACAGTTGAGCTGGCTAGATGTAGCCGTAAATTCTAGGCTAAGAGTTTTTTCTTTTTTTTTTTAGAACTTTTCGCTTGTGGAACTCCGTTCTGGCTTTATGCTTTCCAAACAACTTTAATCTGCAAAAATTTATATGAAATATCAATTGCTATCTACTATCCTCCTGCTTGCTCTTTCTTCTCCCTCTTTCCTATCATTATTAATGTTCCTGTTCCTAATTCTTCCACATCCTGTATCCCCTTGCGTCTTTACTGTCTTGCATGGGGTGGTACCGATTAAAAAAAAAAAGCCCAAAACATACATCTATTGTGAGCATTCAAAGCCTGAAATAATAACAGATAACTAGAAATATTTTAACAAAAAGGATTGCTCCATGAAAACCAATAATGTAAGCAAAAACTAGGTTTCCTAAAGAATAGAAGATACATAATGTTTTCGATCTTCAAACGGATTACGTTATTCAAACCAGTCGACCAGAAGTAATTATTAGAACTAAAGAGAAGTGTCGATAGCGAATTTTACATTTTCAACAATATCGAACAGCTGAAAAAAAGAATCAGAATCTTGTCAGAGACGTTAAAATATTGTTGAATATGAATGCGACATTTTTACACGTCATTACTGGAAAGTTTAGGACTTAGAAAAATATTGGGAAAACTGGAAATCCCTGGAAAATTTGAAACCTTCCAAACAATAGAATTAATAAAATCTGCCAGAATATTGAGTGCTAGGATTTTGAACGGACTTGTGGTTGTTGACTTCCCAGAGAAAGCCATCATGACTAGTGTGAAAACTGTGCCAGAAATAATCTTTTTTTTTAGGGTAAAAAAGAAAATTCTGATGTTGGAGCATTATTTAATTCCGTTTATACCAGTTTTTCTCAACCAAACAGAAATTCCTCTCCGATATTTTCTTTACTAAACTTCACTCAATACAAGGCCGAAGAGCCAATCAAAGAAGAAGTTTCCCGAATGAGGCGTGTGATACGAATGTAGGATGAAGTAAGAAATGAAATGATCCAGAGTAGAACATTCTTCTTACCACTGGGATACAGATGAAATTAGAGGGATTCAGCCCTGTGGAGCTAGTGTAAAGGAATGATTTGTTTCTAACGACTTACCAACCCTTTTTGTGTTTATCTAAAGCCAGAACATATTTCGGATTATTGGAGGTTGCTTACAGTATCTGGTGTCCCCAAGCGGCCGCCATCTAAACGGGATTTATACTGCTTAACTTCGGTGATCTAAAGAAAAACGATGTTTTCAGCGGGATTTTGATTACAGGCGTAGATGTAACAAGGCGGTTATTGGCTGTAAATGTTTGAACTGGTGGCAAGAAAAACGGAGCTGATCTGAACATTTGCGATAGAAGTAGCGTTAGGTTTGTGACTTTTCATCTGTTGGAAAGAAGCTGTAGGGTGGGAAATAAATCCCTCACGAGGCCCACGTAAACACCTTTGAACTTTGTCAAGACGGGCAGCTTCAGGCCAGATATGGTAGCAATATTTCACATTTAGTCTGATCTGAGTCTTGTAGAAAGAAAGAATGTCAGAAGGTGTCTGTTATTTTCTGGGGTAGAATTATAGAAATGAGGTGGGTTGTTAGGTTGCAATATTGATCTTTCCATAAATTAGGGGTGGTCCGAAAGTCTTGTGCTACCTACAAAAAAAAAAATGAGAAGAATAGAAGAACATGTAATACAGTAATACAAGGCACATGTATTGGATTGATTTTATTCACTTTCATTCACGAGAAAATCTGTATGAAAACCATCATTTTCGTGGCACAAAATGATGCGGCGTCATGTATTGTGCGATATTTTACGAAGCTGTGCATTGTTGATTGTTCCAAAGGCTCTTCGAACGGCGTCCTTCAGCTAATGGGTATTCTGGTATTGTTCATGTGAAATTCTCTTTTGATATATATATATATATATATATATATATATATATATATATATATATATATATATATATATATGTGTGTGTGTGTGTAATTATTAGGATCCATATGTATAGGTATATAATCTAAGTGGATCCTAATAATTATATATATATATATATATATATATATATAGTACAGGTCATAAATCTGTTGGCATATAATCTAAGTGGATCCTAATAATTATATATATATAAATTATGGGGAATTATGGTATCAGTCTTTGATTTTAAGCATAATTGTCTTTTTGTTTTCGTTTTTTTTTAAACTTCCTCTTTGCTAGCATGCTTTGTCCGTGATATTCTCAACATTCTACTGTAGATCCATATTTCTTCATCTGCGAAGAAATCCAGCATTCTTTCCTGTTTTTAACGATGTTTTCCTATTTCTTAATACCCCCCCCCCTGTGCAAATTAATTGAAACAATCGCTTTAGTTTCTTCTCTTTCACCATACGGTCAGTTTTTGATCCACTCGAATGACAGGGTGTAATCGATTTTTTTTTCCTAAAATTAGGTCATTTGCAGTGGTGTGCAGTAATACGAATCTATTTTAGGTGTGTATGATGGTTTTTGTTTGGCCTTGAAAAATATTGCGTCATCCTTGATTGCATTAGATTTTCATCACGCCCAGACACTATTGTCTCGACTGTTGATTAGTTATCCTACCGCCATAGTCTGCGATGGGCGTTACTTCAAGGAAAATTGTAACGCTGCACGAACACACTGGCAAGCCTTACCAGTGAATAAATCAAAGTAGTATAGACTGGCTCGGAAACTCTCCTGATTTAAATCCAATCGAGAATCTGTGTTCAATCTTCAAGGAACGACTTCGTATAATGAACATACACAGTACTAACATGTGCACTGGGTCATGTTTCATTGAGAAAATACGAAAAAAAATGTAAATAATCGTGTAACAGAAAAATTGTCCAATTGTTAGATTAAACTTTGAACAGTTATAATTTAGAAATGATTAAATATATCTTATTGGAATTCTACGAGGTTTTTACAATACTACTGAACTCTACTTTGAGCAATAAGAATGTATAATTACTCTCTAAGCTTAACAGAAATATCACAATAAAATTGATCATAAGCGAAAATGACGTGTTCATCATTAATTAATCATATCTAAGGATCAGAAGCTCATGAAGTTTTCAAATAAAGTTCAAATATAATATTCGAGGGTCATTTTTCAACTTATTCAAGATGATCCTTGCCCTCTCAAATCTTCTAACTTTCTGTCCTGTAGTAACAAGCTGCCTCACACGTTTCACGTTCAATTTTATTTTCAAGTCTTTTTTCACTGTTCTTTGAACTGTCATAGCCAAAACTACTGTCTCGTGTGCCAAACGACTTGTGAATTGAGTTGGATCTTTTATAATTGATATCTTTAGCTCTAAGTTGAAATGATGACCCCCTCTTTCTGTTGTGACCTCCTGGTCCAGTTTTCTCTCTACTGTTCCCTCTTTTTAAAACTTATTCATCGTTCTCTTGTTGATTTTTGAATGGACTTTGAAGATGGAAGCCAGAGTATGAATGTTGGTACCATTATTGAAGGCCTGAATGATATTTTTCTTCTCACCGTTGTTCACTTGAGACAGTGGGTCTGACACAAAACGTTTTTAACCTGTTCTCTTTCTAGCTGAATAACTCAAGTAGCTTTTTTAGTGATTCTTACGACTAATGATATCAAGATGTCTAAATGCCTTATATGAAATCCTAGAAAAAAAAGAAATTCAATTAGTTTAGTAGCTTTTTACATATTAAATGTTTTTGTGGGATGGATAATTATGCTGTAACCCGATTTGGACAATTTTGCTGTTACAGTTGGTATAGAGTACATTATCTTTTTTTCGTTTCTTTTTTTTTTTTTTTTTTTTTCAACATAACTAGTCCTAGAGCTTTTTGACACCTCCTCATATATTTGACTGAAATAGTTACACGTTTTGTACCCGGTGTTATTTGGTGGTTGAGCGAGGTTATTTAATGTCGACATTTAAGGTAGGCTGACTCTCCGTTGTGAAAGAAAAAGAAAAGAAATAAAACAATTCACACAAGTAAACTTTAATTGGAATACATCGTAAAATGCAGAAAGCTGACCCAACAGCGAATATAAAAAAAAATTTATAAACTGTAATACTGGTTGATCGCTTCCATGATACAGACACCAATGTTTGTATTTCTTCAACACGCACTGAGATAAACTGGGGTTTATAATGCGATAGGGCTGAATATACTCTTGTCAGTGTTCATTAAATACTTCGATTCAATCTCGCAAGTGACCTTCTCGCGACACGCATGACAGAGTTGTAGCGTCAGTGGAAGTCTGGCCAGGGTGTCACGTGTCCGTAGTTAAGCAACAGCTTCTATGTACCGTGTACCTCTCTATAATTTCTTGTCCTTTGTAACACTTCATAAATTTTATCCTTTTGCTATCTCCCCTCAACCTTAATCATCCATCCATTTACTCAAGCTTTCTAGGTGGGCTATACGTTACTTTCTTCTGTCCCTCTTGCCTTCAATCGATCCTGTAAGTATCACATTTTCCAAGCCCTCTTT
This sequence comes from Acanthosepion lycidas, assembly GCA_963932145.1. NCBI lineage: Eukaryota > Metazoa > Mollusca > Cephalopoda > Sepiida > Sepiidae > Acanthosepion > Acanthosepion lycidas. Next base: position 19,455,645 of record OZ010592.1, read on the forward strand.
CCTCATTATCTGTCCTAGAAATTTCTACTGTCTCTTCATGATGTTAAGTATAAGTGTTTTTGTTCCCATTTCCTCTAAAACTTTGTCGTTGCTTGCATATTCTCTCCGTGGTATTCTCAGTATCCTTCTGTAGAACCACATTTCACTTGCTTCAAGACTCTTTTTCATCTGTGCAGAGATTGTTCAGCATTCACTGCAATATAGGAAAACTGATAAACAGCTCAGTACTCTTTTCTTTGTTTTTAAGGATATTTTTTCTTTCTTAATACCTTGCTTAGCTTTAAGAAAGGCCTCTTTCACTCTCCCAATGCACCTTCAGATTTCGATGTTGCATTTTCCGTCCTCTGTTAATATACTTTCCAGATATTTAAATTTTGGTACTTGTTTGATTTTGGTACTATTTTCTTTGTTTCAAACGGAATTTTCCTGCTTCTTAATACTTTGCTTAGCTTTTGGAAGGCCTCTTTCACTATCCCAATGCACCTTTTTGATTTCGGTATCCCAGATCTGTAATTTGCATGTTGTGCTCTTTCCTTTTGTTAACAACCATTGCATTAAATACTTGCAATAGTCCTTTCTTCTCGCTTTCCTTCACTACCTTCTGTATCAACACTGTGTCTTCTGCGTATCTTTTGTTGTTAACAGTGTGCCCGAGAATAATAAATCTCGTTCGAAATTCTAATTCTTTCAGGATGAAGTTTTCCTGTTTCTTAATAGTTTGCTTAACTTCTGGAAGGCAACTTTCGAAATCGGTTAACGTGTTAGTAAACGATTTTCAGCCCTATGGCCACATATTCTCTGTGTCATGTTGTGAACGCCGGGTTACCTGCCACGGCTGTCCTTTAAATACATCGATGTTGTATTATATGTTCGTCCAGAACATCAATGAAATCAACATTTTTTTTAATTACTTTTATACGTGATTCACGTAATCACTTTTTCGCAGTGCGCTAAATGACGTCTACTTTTTTGGTCATTCAGAAAAGAACTTAATCTGGCTCTGGTAGAAAAGAAGAAATGGTAAATAGCCATCGCAAGAAATCATTTGATTCCATCTTTCCTTGAAGCTTGAATAAGTTCGATTAGTTATCGTAATTCGCGATCTTTTAATTAAGTGTTTAATCGGTTACCTTTTTAATTAGGGACTTCAATCAACTTGTGACGCCAACGCGAAATAATATCAGCTAGTTCATCTGCGAGGAGAAATAATTAAGAAAAAGAGCCGCTATTTAAAAGCACCTACTCTTTATTTCGATTTGTTTAGCTATCTTCTGTTTCCATCAATCAATCTATCTATCTATCTATCTATCTATCTATCTATCTATCTATCTATCTATCTATCTATCTATCTGTGTCTGTTAATATCTATCTATCTATCTATCTATCTATCTATCTATCTATCTATCTATCTATCTATCTATCTGTGTCTGTTAATATCTATCTATCTATCTATCTATCTATCTATCTATCTATCTATCTATCTCAGTCTATTAATATCTCCCCATTTTTAGTTATCCGTAAATTTACTCAATTGACAACCATATAATATATATATATATATATATATATATATATATATATATATGAGACAATTTGGAAATCTGTTGTTTGTTATTTACTATTCTGTCGGATTCTCACTCCTTTAAACCTCTCCGATATATATATATATATATATATATATATATATATATATATATATATATATATTATATGTATATATATTCGTGTGTGTAGGTGTGTCTTTGAGGGAATTTTACTATCAATTCAAAAGCTTATAATTGTCGAAAGATTTGGGCGATTTTCACCCATAACTCGGTGCTTATCAGTAAAAATCAATAATATTCGGATATCCGCTTCAACAACGATTTAAGTGATTCAATCGATTTTGGCTGTGAGCTTTCGTTTAAAATGCACGCTCACAATTTCCTGTAGAGGAAAAGTGTTTGCATAAGTCACTGCCCGAAACTATGAACGAACCACAAAATAGACAAAGCTAAAAAAAACAACAGTGAATATCGCTGTCATAGAGTTATCATTCGCTTCATTCTCGTAGCAATAGGTCATACGGTTTATACTTTCATAAAGTGCAAAACAGGCTGACAGGGAAAATGTGAAATAAATGAAGACAGTATTTTTATTATCAACATCATTATGAATCAGATATTATCATGTGTCCCTATGGATTGATAAAAATGCATATGTGTTTTTTTTAATACTTGGAAAAGATTATCTGACGAAAGATGTCTTCCAGAAACAATGCAAAATATTAAGAGAGATGAAAATTATATTAGAAAAAAATGAGCGTAAACGAAAAGGCGATAAAGAGGAATTTTGAGAAAGTGAATGAGAAATAAAGAAAGAAAGAAATAAGACAAAAAGAAAAAGTAAAAACATAAAAGACAAGAAATTAATAAGAAAGAAAGAAAGAAAGAAAGAATGAATGAATGAATGAATGACAGAACCTAAGAAAGAAGTAAATTAATAAGGAAGTAAGAAAGAATGAATGAATGAAAGACAAGAAAGAAAAGAAAGAATGTATGAAAAACAAGAAAGAAAGAAAAGAAAGAAAGCAAAGAAAGAATGAAAGAACGTAAGAAGAGAAGAAAGAAAATGAAGAAGAAAGAAAGAGACACAAAAAGTAATAAGAAAGAAAAAAGAATGAACGTAAAAAGAGAAGAAATAAAATAATAAGAAAGAAAGGAAGGAAGGAAGAAAGAAAGAAAGAAAGAAAGAAGGGAAGGAAGGAATGAAGGAAGGAAGGAAGTAAGAAAGAAAGAAAGAAAGAAAGAAAGAATGAATGAATGGATGGATGAATGACAGAACTTAACAAAGAAGTAAACTAATAGTAATAAAAGAATGAATGAAAGAGAGAAAAGAAAATGGTAAGAAAGAAGAAATGAATGAAAGTTAAAAGAGAAGAAATAAACTAAGAAAGACAAAAAGATTATAAATAAGAAAGAAGAAATGAAAGGATGAATTAAAGAACGTCAAAAGACAAGATATAAAGTAAGATGAAAGAAAGAAAGAAAGAAAAGACAAAAAACTAAATAGATTAATCAAATCAAATAAGAAAGAAAGAAAAGAAAATGCAAAAGAAAAGAAAGTTAAACAAGAAAGAAAGAAAGAAAGAAAGAAAGAAAGAAAGAAAGAAAGAAAGAAGTCAATACAAAAGTAGGTTAATCAAATAAGAAAGAAAGAAAAGAAAATGCAAACAAGAAGAAAATTAAGCAAATAAGAAAGAAAGAAAAACCGTAAAAGAACGAGAAAAAAATAATGTTTACAAACGTAGAAGAAATTCATTCAATGCACGAAGGGAAAAAAAAAAATTTTTTTTTTCTCTTTTCAGAGGTGAAGGTTGTCAAAACAGGAAACTGAAAGCACATAGAAATAGCAAAAGTGGTTGTCTAGAAACTAAGCAAAGTAATAAGAGAAAGAAACATTTCATTCTTTTTCTTCTTCTATGTGCCGTGTCCTTTTAGAATGTGAGCGATCATAGCTGGTTACTTTTCCTTTGTAGCTCGTTCTCTAGCCCTCCTAATCCCTATTCAGCCAACCATTTACATAAACTCGTTAGGTAGGTTATGCATTATTGCCCCCTGTCTCTCTTGCCTTCATTATGTGCTGTCAGTGTCAAACTTTCTAAGCCCTCTTTTCTCATAATGTGCCCTATAAATTTTAACTGTTTCTTTCTGATATTAAGCATAAGTGTTCTTTTTGTTTCCATTTTCTCTAAAACTTCGTCATTGCTCACATATTCAGTACGTGATATTCTCAGCATCCTTCTGTAGAACCACATTTCCATTACCACAAATCTCTCCTTCATCGGTGAGGAGATAGTGCAGCATTCAATGCCATGTAGACGGACTTATATTACATAACAATTTCCTTTGTTTCTAACGAGATTTTCCTGTTTCTTAATTCTTTGTTTAGTTTTTAAAAGGCATTTTTCGCTATCTCAATGCGCCATTGTATTTTGGATTCGCATTTTCCTTTATCTGTTAAAATTTCATTAAAAACAAAGAAAATATTAGATCAAGTCATAAGTAATTTCTGTTTTGGGGGGTGACCAACTGTAATGACTAATGTATCATTCGAGCTACTAATCCTAAACTTAAGAATAAATTTGGATTACACTAACATACGACAATGTTTAGCGCAAAGTTCATCGGATTAACAATGAAAAATCTCCCCAAAAGCTAATCGCTATCGAAGAAAGGTAATGTTGTTCGCGTGCTGGTATAGTTAACGTATTATTCATCTATAGTTCTTAAAAAGAAATGAAACGCTAAATGCACATTTATATGTCCAGCAGCCGCAACATGTCCATAAAGATTTGGTTAAAAGTGCACTGCGCTCGCCAATAAGAAAAATGTTGTTATCACTCATGGCAACGCAGAGCAGCATATAACATTTTTTTTTTAACTCGGATGGTCTGTCCTACCCCATCTGCCATATTCTTTTGACTCTCCAATAACCTATTATTATCATTTCAGATTATTTTAAAACGCTGTCTGTATCTCTGAGATGAGGTATTATGATTACTTGTATTATTTACATTATTCGGACTGTTATCCTCATCTACATTACCATATTCACGGCGTTTCGGCCGTTGTAGGCTCTGGCCTTCTTCAGATGACTGGAATTTCGAATCGAACCCTTTATTTCGTCCACCGGAGTAGATTGTTCTAGTTTCACGTGCCATGCCTCTTCTTGATGTCTCCTTTTAACTCATTAAAAGCGAAGGTTGGATCCAGTGACTTGACACAAAGGGTTGTGAGTTCAACACCAGACCACAGCAGAGTAACGAGACTGAGACATACGGAAGCACCCGCTCGGGAGTCTGTTCCACAAAATGACAGATCTCTGGGGGGAATTTCCTTCTTGCTAAGAGAACTCGAAGGGAATAAGGAGGAGTATTTGAAGCCTGCATTGACGGGTGTGGCACACACACAAACACACACACACACACACACAAAATATACACACACATCTGTATCTATCTATATCTATCTATCTATCTATCTATCTATATGAAGAAATATACTCTTAAGATGTGCTATATTTATGGGATAAAGTGCTCAATATCAGAGATAGAGCGTGTGTAAATATAAAAGTGAACATAGAAGTCAACACTTAGAGGTGACAGTCTGTTTCATGCTAGACGCAATCGTCAGGCCACCTGACATATATATATATATATATATATATATATATATATATATATATATATAATATTAGTCGTAAATATACACATACATATGCAATCATATATCTAAAATATATAAATATATATGCATACATACATACATACACATACATGTATAATTGTATAAAAAATAATTCCAAGAGGATTGTTGCAGTCGATTTGCATCCCGTATTATTGTTCTCATTACGTGACAAGACTTTCAGACCATTCTGTAAAATCTGTACTATTTCTAGTCAATAGATATCTACCCTAAATATCCTCATAAAATGAACGTCTTCTTCATCTCCTACGCCCATACAACTATCTTATTCAGTAAACGTCTACATTAAGTGGGGTTTTTTTGTAGAAGAGATATGTGGAATATTCGATGAGACGCATAGTACACTGGATAACTTGACATATGAACAGTAGAAGCTACCCAGTGTTAATTTTCTAGCCTTGATAGAGTTCAAAGTCTTTTAAGGGGCCGTGCGTGTGATGAATTATTTTCCACCCTGCAACCATTTTCACACAGACGACACGTTGCTAGTCACTCGAAAATCTATCGCTATTTCCATGGCAAATGTTTAGATGAATTCCATTTTTAGTTCGACCAATTCAAACCCTGAGCAAGACCTTTTGATTGTAAGCGACGTCTGTCTAACTCTCTGCGTTAGTAGAGAGGAACCCGGACGAAGCTTTGCCGAAGGGCAAGGTTTCGTCCGGGGAGGTAGACAGGGCCTGAACCCGTCTAGGCGGGTTCAAAGGCTATATTTTTGGCCGAGCCTACGGGCTCGGAGATACCCACATTAAACTGGCCTTGTGCCACATTCAGTCCTCGTGGGTGGATCGATAAATAGCGACCAATTCAAACACTTAGAGTTATATCCCGCCATGCTGGCTCCACAGAGTGGAATCACTCTCATTCCCTCCGTATTCCAATTGTAAGGAAGAAGTTCCACTCAGGCAAATTTTTCCAAGAACCGGTATTTTTGTACACACTTCCGCGTTGAATCTTTACTTCTTCAACTCTAGGGTCAATCGTTATTTATCATCATAATCTTAACTTCCTAGTTCCTTCTCTTACGTCCATACTACACTCCTCTAACTTGGGTGGCTCTTGGCGCTTGCATTGGGCTAACATTAGTAGAATAAATAAAAAATAAATAAATAAATAAAAATAATGTTGCTCTCGTGAGTTCCTGTAATAGACTGAAATGTTCTGTGTTCCTTCAGGATGTGGGCGATCATGGCTCTCCACAACTCTCTGTTCTTTGTAGCTCTTAGCAATGTTTACTTTTTTGCTATCCATTCTAATCCGTGTACTGCTAACCAACACAAGCTTATTAGGTTGGTTCTTCGCTGCGATCATCTGTCACTCTAGCCATTAATATATGCTGTGAGTGTCACATTTACTAAGCCGTCTTTCCAGGCGCTAAATATTTCAACTGTCTTTTTTTTTCTGATTTTAAGTATGTGTCCTATTTGCTTCCATTTCATATTCATCCATGCCCCATATACTCATATTTTTCACTTCCTGCTTACTCATTTTTATATCACATACTTCATTCAGTCAACCCTGTTATGTCACATACCTCACTCAGTCACACTCTTCTTCTGTAATGTCACATCATTCAGTCAACCTCTACCTTGAGCGGCTCTTAGGTCTTGTATTGGGTGAACATTTGTAAAAATATAATAAAAGTAATGTTGCTCTCTTCAAGACTGGTAGCAGATTAATCTTTTATGTCACGTGTTTCTTCGAGACGTGAACGATCATGGCTCTCCACAACTTCTTATATTTAGTAGTTTTAAATGATGTTTCTCCGTTTACTATCTCTCATGGTCTTCGTCCATTTACACATGCTCGTTAAGTATGTTACTTGGATGTTCTCCTTTTGACTTCAATTTGTTCTTTGACAAATTCTCCTCGTCCAGTCGGCTGATGCTTCAGAATAGATCGACTGCACCTCTACAGAAGGGTAAGACACCGCCAATGAGGAGTACTGGGTATGACGATAAACTACACCCCGCAGCAAGGCCTCTGATCAGGAGGTTTTAAGGAGTGTGGAACCACATTTTGATTGATGATGTCCACCCTGATCCGTATTAGTAGCACCTGTTAGGCTATGTTAGCTATGGACAAATAGTTAACACCAAGCTGAGAACAAATACTACGAAGGTGTAAAAATAAGTTTTAATACCAGCAATACATTTAAAAAAAAAATTGCCAGCAATACATTTTTGAAAAAATAAAAAATATTGCCAGCAATAAAAATCTTGTTTGAGATGCCGAAACCAAACCAATAGATAGATAGATAGATAGATAGATAGATAGATAGATAGGTATCAGAAATAAAAATCTTGTCGGCATTAAATAACCCATTGAGATTGATATACCATGAAAACAAAATAAACGAAACCATATTCTATTCATACGAAGCTATCGTAAAAATCTTGTATGCATTAAATAATCCATTGAGGTTGATATGCCGTAAAACAAAATAAACGAAACCATATTCTATTCATACGAACCTATCGTAAAAATCTTGTCTGCATTAAATAAACCATTGAGGTTGATATACCGTGAAACAAAATAAACGAAACCATATTCTATTCATACGAAGCTATCGTAAAAATCTTGTCTGCATTAAATAATCCATTGAGGTTGATATGCCGTAAAACAAAATAAACGAAACCATATTCTTTTCATACGAACCTATCGTAAAAATCTTGTCTGCATTAAATAATCAATTGAGGTTGATATGCCGTGAAACAAAATAAACGAAACCATATTCTATTCATACGAACCTATCGTAAAAATCTTGTCTGCATTAAATAATCCATTGAGGTTGATATGCCGTAAAACAAAATAAACGAAACCATATTCTATTCATACGAATCTATCGTAAAAGTCTTGTAGGCATTAAATAATCCATTCTCGTTGATATACCGTAAAACAAAATAAACGAAAGCAGTTATTCAAGCCCTATTTCCTTATAACCTGTTCCAGAAATTTCAAGAATCTCTTTCTGATTTTAAGTACTTTTTGTTATTATTTTCCTTAAAACTTTCTAGAGAAAAGATTAAAGTGAATTTTAAATCTGTATTTATTCGTGATAGTGGGAATTGCTGTTACCGATATAGTTCGGTCTTATTAATGACAAAATCGGCGCCATCAACGTTGTTACGGTTTGAGCCACTATCACTTTCTTTGTTTCAGACTTTGAATTTTTAGGCACATTGACGGTTTTTGCTTTAGTTTAGTTTTTGAGAGTGAAAAGAGGATTTTTATCTGGTGACATTTGAAGATTGCCATCTTAAATTGACTCCCGCCCTTTTTTCAGAGTGAAAATAAAGGAGTCATTACCAATTTTAGTTGAAAGTATTACGCATGTGGTTTTTGTATCTTGTTTTTTTTTTCTTTTAAAGAACATTTATTGTCGTTCCTGTTTAAGTTCTAAAAAGGAGCCTCTGGGAAAAGAGAAATTAAAATCAGCATTACGGGAAAAAAAACATGGACACATAAAACATATTGAGATGTTGAATTGTTAGACATTTTCTCTATTTTTCTTTGTGTTTTATTTCTGTTTATTTATGCCTGCTGTCAATATAGACTTCCCCTCATTTGACAATGTAGAGGCTTGTAAAAGACTTTATTTCAGTTCCTTTTAGTTTTTTTCTTTCCACTTATTGTGCTGTTTTGATCCTGATCACTGATTTTTTTTTTCATATATATTTTTTTTTATCTCGGTCTTTTTTACATTTTTTTTTTTTAAATAAGGTCATTACCTTTCGACTTCCTTTTTCTAATTTCCGGTAATAATTTTCTTTCATTCCTGATAATTTTTCATTTACTCCATTCAATACCGATATTTTTCTTTCTTTCTGATAATACTTTCTTCATTTCATTCTTTACAGACAATTTTCTTTTCTTTCTTTTCCAATAATTTTATTTACATATTTTCTTCACCAATATTTTTCTTTCTTTCTTTCTTTCTTTCTTTCTTTCGTCCTTTCTTTACCGATAATTTTATTTTCTTTTTCTTTCTTGCTTTTCGATAATTATCTTTTAAATTCCTTTTTTGAACAAGATTTTTCTTTATTTCTTAATTTTTCCTTCTTTCTTTCTGTTTTCTTTCTTTCTTTCTTTCTTTCTTTCTTTCTTTCTCGATAATAAGTCTTTTACAACAATTTTCTTTCTTTATTTTCGATTATTTTTCCATTTCTTTTTTTAGAAAATATACAAGGAAAAAAGAAAGATAGAAAATCATTTTTGATATTTTTCTTTTCTTTCTTTCTCCATAATTTTCTTTCCTTTCTTTTTTCTTTTCGATGATTCTCTTTCTTTCTTTCTTTCTTTCTTTCTTTCTTTCTAACGAATTTAGGACATCTTTAATTTGCAATAACCGAAAAAAGAAAAAGTAAAAGTCAACTGTACTGAGAAAGAGACGGATATAAAGAGGTTAAATAAATGAGAGAAAGAAAACAGAGAACTACTAAAAGCATGGAGGGCGGAAGAAATAATATGAAAGTGTAAGAAAGCAGATGATTTTCATCCCTTTTACTCTGTGCCCTTTTCATGTCAGAAGGTGTTTTACTTTTAATGTCAGAAGGTGTTTTACTTCGTGCTACAAGTGTTGGTGGACTACGTAGCAAAAAGTGTTATGTGTTGGGCGCAGTTGAGCGAGAGATTAAAAAAAAACACCTTGTAACACCAAAGATGAAATAGAAATACCTTCCACCCGTCTCCTGGCCACTGTCTCGTGCCTTTCGTCTGACTGAAACACTGATATGGATAAATTCTGTATTAGTTTTTTCGACGTTTTTTTTCTGTAGCTTTCACAGTTAAATTTATATTTCCGACACGAACTCAGTCTATACCGAAGTTGATAAGACTGAAGAATTATATTTTCGTCTACCGAAATAAGCTTATTCCCCATATGAGGTGATCTTGGATTTTGTTGTACATTAATATATATATATAAATAGAGACAGACAGAGAGCTATAGATATAATGTGGATACAGTCATCCTGCATGGTAACGGTTGCACCTAAAGGATTTCTCACAAATCAGATGAGGAGAAAAATGTTTAACTCTGGACTGAACCAGAAAAGGCTTTCTGTATATTTAATTATTCGAAGGAGTTTTTTTCCCCTTATTTACTTTGCTCAACCACAAATTGCCAGCGAAGATTCTTTTTTCAAAATTCTGTGCAGCCTTGATTTCCCTGGGGTGACTGCATAGCATGCGTTCACTGCAATGCAGTTTGGAAAACGCTGGGTGTTAGACATATTCGAAAACTGACAGCGAGAAGGGGAAACCATTTTGCTGCTTGTTTCTCCCTCAAGACACACCCTGGGAAATTATGTTTATAACACACAGATACCAAAGCACTAAGATGAATGATCTACAAAAGTACTTTTTTTTTAAAGTGACGTTTTGAATGGAAGGTTCAGAATTCGTATATTTTCTAAGGGTATTTATACGAAACCATTTTTAATTTCTTTTTTTACATTGGAACTGAACCCTGCTTTCGATTAATTCTTTATCATTACGGAATATCCATGAGATGAAAAAAAAAGCAAAATAGTTTACAGACAGAGAACATGTACTGAGTAGGAACTAAAGGTGAAGTGACGTAAACTTATTTCCAATAATTTGGGTAAAGGAGACCAAAGAATCACACAAACATATGCACACACACACACACACACACACACACACACACACATATATATATATATATATATATATATATATATATATATATATATATATATATATATATCAAGAGAGAGACAGACAGAGAGCTATAGATATAATGTGGATACAGTCATCAACACGGCATGGTAACAGTCAGTTGCACACCTCAAGCGATATTCAAATAGTATGAAGAGAGTTTAAGGTGTAACTGACAGTCACAAAGCAGTGTTGATTGTTAGTTACTGACTATATCTATTAACGCTCTATCTCTGAAACTGAATATTATATCCCCATAAATGTAGTAAATTTTAATATATATATATATATATATATATATATATATATATATATATATATATATATATATATATATATAATAAGTAATTCATCGAGTTTGCAGAAGAAACCTCTGCAGAAAGCACTGGACAGCCGTTTCGTCCGGACATTTACGATATCAGGCAAACGTCATACCAACTGTACCAACGGGCCTCGGCGACGAAGAGGTAACGAATTAGACTCAATATAGCGCCGCTCGTTCACATATTCCGTGGTGGAACGCATTGGAATTTCCCTTATCCATAGGACTGTGCCCCCATGAGCCACGACTACTATCCCCAAGCCGCTACATCCAGAGCATTAGAAGCCAGTTCAAGCAAGGTTACGTAACTGTCCGGGTTTCAATTCTCGGTAGTGGATGCGCACTGCTGTTGAGTCCCAAATATAGGACGAAACGGCTGTCCAATGTTTTCTGCATTCTGTTGAGATTTCTCCTAGACTCGGTGAATTACTTAATTATGATTATCTCAAATCCTCCAAATAATTTCTATCACTTATGATATATATATATATATATATATATATATATATATATAGATCCATGAATCATTGATATAAAAAACAAATATAGAGGTAAATGATTTAAATGGTGAGTATACATCGTCGCAAACACATAAAGATACACCAACCCCGAACCTGTATATGAATGATATGATCCCTGTTTATAAATTCCAGTTGCATAAGGTCTCCTTAATTTTTTACACAAGCTTTCGTCTGTCCCCACAGACATCATCAGGTATGGAAGTAGATTTTGTTCTTGTTTTACTTCTCGGTAATAAGAGGACAACGAAAATACAGATGTAATCCGAATAAATGCTATGAGAAATGTGTTATTGTTATATATATATATATATATATATATATATATATATATATATATATATATATATATATGTTATATATATATATATATATATATATATATATAAAGGCTATATATATACCCTTACTTACACACTCTTATGTATATATACCCTTACTTACACACTCTGTAGACCCTTGCAAGGGTCTACAGAGTGTGTAACTAAGGAAAAAGACTGGGCATAGGGTGAGGCTTGAGGAAAGGATAAAAAGAACAAAAGAGGATAAAAAGTGAACGGGAACCAAGGAAACAGAAGATGCCGATTGACATTACATTTAAATTTTTGAAGATTATAGTTATCAGGAAAGCAAGTAAGAGGAAGGGAGTTCTGCTGTCGGGAAGTGCGGGCGAAGAAGCTGTTGCAGTAGAAGAGGCGGTTACATTTAACTGCTTCGACAGTAAAAGCTTGGGACTTGGATGCCAACCTAGTAGCACGCTTAAATACATGCAGTCGGAGCATCAGTGAAAATAGCTCGTCACAGCAGATGTCATGAAAATATTTATAGAAAAGACAGAGGGAAGCCACATAATGTCTGTGAGAAAGTGATCTACAGCCCATTTCCCCAAAGATGAAAAATCGCAAGCTTCTCATTACTCTATCATTTTTTTCATGGAAAATGTTCTAACAAGCTGCATTCCTCTGTTCCTCTAGTTCAGACCTTCACAGCTAAGACCCGCCATTTCATTGAAATAAAAATGATATTAAATTTCTTGCATAAAACATTTCTTGTAAATTGTAGGTGAAACACACCAATAAAATAATAGAGAAAAATTTTATTCATCATAGTCACAATATATTTCCATGAATAGAAATATATTACATTAGCTAAACTCATAATTCCAACACTGAAATAATAATAATATTTTATAATATTGTAATATTAAATATAATAATAATAATAATAATAATATATTGTTTGCGAAGATGTATTCTCGCCATTTAAATAATTAACCTCTATATTTGTTTTTTGTAGGAATGATTCATGTAATTATAAATTAAATCTGCACCTATAATCGAAATTAAAATAACTGATCCAACGTGCAACTTTCGGATAATAAGTGTGACATTCCTGTAATTATTGAACAATATAGTTCATGCCACATTGACGGAAAACCTACCAGTACAAAAGAATTCTCTTATTACTATAATTGTACAAAAACGCACAACCTTAAAATTTAAAATTCAAACTCAGCGTTGCGACCGCACGTTCCAAAATAATAACACATTTCTCATAGCCTTTTTTCGGATTACATCTATATTTTCGTTGTCCTCTTATTACCGAGAAGTAAAAAACAAGAACAAATCTATTTCCATACCTGAGGATGTCTGTAGGAACAGACGAAAGCGTGTAAAAATTAAAAAGACCTTATGCAACTGGAATTTATAAACAGGGATCATATCATTCATATACAGGTTCGGGATTAGTGTATCTTATTGAAATTGTTTGCGAAGATGTATTCTCGCCATTTAAATCATTAACTTCTATATTTGTTTTTTGTATGAATGATTCATGTAATTATATATATATATATATATATATATATATATATATAATTATTTATTTAAAAATATGATTCCAACGCTACATAAGAGTTCTCGTGTTTCAAAAGAAGAGCCGAAAACTTTAATATAATTATTTGAATTAAATTGAATTAAAGTACTAAGCTCTGTTCCATAAGCATTTCACACCAAGCAAGGCGGGATGCCACTAGTACGCAGGGGGTGGGGAGGGGTTACAAAGTGGGAGCGAGTGTAAAGAGGTGCGACGAAGGAAAGGATGGAGAGACGGGCAGAGGATAGTTCAGGGCATTTGGAGATGTCGATTGACAGTGCATTTGAATAATTGGAGATTATAGCTGTCAGGGAAACAAGTAATAGGAAGGTAATTCCACAGACGGGAAGTGCGAAACATGAAGCTATTGGCGTAGAAGAGACGGTTACATTTAACCGTTTCGACATTGAAAGGGTGGGACTTGAGATGCCAACCTAGTAGCACGCTTAAATACATGCAGTCTGGGAACTAGTGATAGTAGCTCGTCGGAGCAATTACCGTGAAAGTATTTGTAGAAAAGACAGAGGGAGGAGACGGCACGTCTGTGAGAGAGCGATTGAAGACGACATGTCAGATCAAGACCAACCACATTATATATATATATATATATATATATATATATATATATATATATATATATATATATATATATACCGGGTGTAAAGTGAAATTCAGCTTGTTTTGATGTGAAAGAGTTTTCGACGAACTTTTTAATCTGGTTTTCATTAGAGAAAGTGTCCCTCGTAAAATCGTTTTGTAGCGATCAAAAAACGTTATAATCGGTCGGTGTAAGGCCAGATGAATATGGCGGGTGAGGCAGAACAGACCAGCCGAGTTCCATTTCGTTTTCCTGTGCTATTTCTACTGTAAGTGGACACACCTTGTTTGTCATGGAGACGAATAAAATTTTTACTATTTCAGTCAAACTTTTAAGGACATTGCGGTTGCTGGCTGTATAAATGTTCATTTAATGTCTGTATAAATGTTCATTTAATGGCTGTATAAATGTTCATTTAATTTCATTGCGTTTTAAGAACTCTAAATGAATGTTACCCCTACAACCCAACCACATGACCGACATTACCTTTCTTCCATGAATCGCAGCTTTTGGTGCTAGCTGTGAAAATTTACCTTGTCATTGTACTAGTTTTGTTGGACATAGATAGATATGGATGTTTTGAAGTTTATTCAACTTGATTTGGCCCATAGTTCTTGGCTGAAGTAGTTGCGTGTTTCCGATGCTAAAAATTGTTTCTTTTCAGTCTTAGGTTAGACTCAATATTCCAAATTTGATTTTGCACATATGCAGTCTCTTCCTACTTGAATGGTTAAGCCTAATATTCAGTCGAGTTATAAGAAATTTCCATTTTCTTGAACTCCTTGCAATAACAAATGTTTCAATTCAACTACTAATCCTAAGTAAGTTAAAAATAAATTTGGTCTACACTAACATGCGACAATAAGAAATTGTGGAGAGCCTTGATCACCCACATTCTGTCTCCGCACACATAAAGCAAAAAGATATAGAAAGAGAAAGAGTTTCGAATGAATTTTTAATTTCACAAATATTAAATAAGAATCCGCTTATCTTGAAAAAGGTTGAGGGTGTGCGCCTGCCGATGCTATTGGCTCCATGATACAAATAAAAACGGTGTCATATTCATTCCGTCGTTTATAACATAAAACGGTTGATGGAAGAGCCCGTATGTACTGCTTACGGGGTTGATGAAAAAGCACTTATGTACTGCTTACGGTGTTGATGAAATAGCCTATATGTTCTACTTACGGGGTTGATGGAATAGCCTGTATGTGCTGCTTACGGGGTTGATTGAATAGCCCGTATGTGCTGCTTACGGGGTTGATGGAAGAGCCCGTATGTGCTGCTTACAGGGTTGATGAAATAGCCTGTATGTTCTACTTACGGGGTTGATGGAAATGCCCGTATGTTCTACTTACGGGGTTGATGGAATAGCCCCGTATGTGCTGCTTACGGGGTTGATGGAAGAGCCCGTATGTGCTGCTTACAGGGTTGATGAAATAGCCTGTATGTTCTACTTACGGGGTTGATGGAAATGCCCGTATGTTCTACTTACGGGGTTGATGGAATAGCCCCGTATGTGCTGCTTACGGGGTTGATGGAATAGCCCCGTATGTGCTGCTTACGGGGTTGATGGACGAGCCCGTATGTGCTGCTTACAGGGTTGATGGAAGAGCCCATATGTTCTACTTACGGGGTTGATTGAATAGCCCGAATATGCTGGCTATGGACTAGTACACCTACCTTCGAAGTTAGTGTCAGGGAACAAGAAAGGAGTGGAAGCTGACGAGGTCGGGGTGGGGAGTGGATTTGCAGCTATTTGGATTTAAGGCTTTGGGAATTTTTGAAAGTTTGCTACAATGAAAGAGTCGATATTTCAATGTGTATTCAAATAATAAAATGTTCGTTTCTAAATTGTCGATTTATAAATAATATTATTTTTATTGCTAATAATTTTTTGTTGAATATCGCCTTATTTTATACATGCTGTAAATTTGTGGAATGTGAATTTTCTTTGAGTGACGTGTATTTCTTTGAATTCCAACCTACGCTGACGAACTGACTTTTTGTTGCTTTTTTTCTTCCCAGATTCACAGAAGGTTTGATGAAGTGGACAACTGTGTGGCCTAAACATGCTACCTAAATTTTTCTGGTTTGGTAGGAACGTCCTGAAGTTAGTTTGAATTTATTGGGTTGACCAAAAACTTTGGTTGGTTTATTTAGTAAATTTTCTATTTTCTACGGAATTTTTGTCCAAACTAATATATTTGGGCGGGAACCTTACAAAACATCTGTAATCTTTTTTTGTTATCTACATAATTGAGATTTTTTTTTTATTTGTATTTCGTAAGTGACTGTTTCAGTATATTCTAATCGCGATTCCATATATACCTATCTACCCATATCTATCTCATTATGTTTCTATCTGTCTATCCATCCCATCCTATTCTTTCTTTCTTTCTTTCTTTCTTTCTTTCTTTCTTTCTTTCTTTCTTTCTTTTAATTATCTCTTTTGCACTATCTATCTATCTATCTATCTATCTATCTATCTATCTATCTATCTATCTATCTCTATCCCATCCTATTCTTTCTTTCTTTCTTTCTTTCTTTCTTTCTTTCTCTCTCTCTCTCTCTTTCTTTCTTTCTTTTAATTATCTCTTTCGCACTATCTGTCATTCTATCTATATATCTATCCCATCCTATTCTTTCTTCTTTCTTTCTTTCTTTTAAATAATTCAGTTTTTTCTTTTTCATTCTATCTATCTATCTATCTATCTATCTATCTATCTATCTATCTATCTATCTATCTATCTATCTATCTATCTATCTATCTATCTATCTATCTCTTTCGCACTCTCCATCATTCTATCTATATATCTATCCCAGCCTATTCTTTCTTTCTTTTAAATAAATTATTTGATTCCTTTTCATTCTATCTATCTATCTATCTATCTATCTATCTATCTATCTATCTATCTATCTATCTATTAATTATCTCTTTCGCACTCTATCACTCTATCTATATATCTATCTCATACTGCTGATATTTATATGTATCGGTCTCTTCATTATCTCCGTTTCGCATTCTTTCTATCTGTATATACCTGTCTTTTAATTTTGATATCTATGTCCCAGTCTGTTCTTTCTTTCTTTCTTTCTTTCTTTCTTTCTTTCTTTCTTTCTTTCTTTCTTTCTTTGTATGTTCATATCTATCTATCTATCTATCTATCTATCTATCTATCTATCTATCTATCTATCTCTAAAATAATTTTATCCTTGCCAGCATTTCCTTGGAAAACAATAACCCGATTTCTTTTTTTCTTTAAATAATTATTTGCCAATTGAACTTTGTTTTCATCTTTTCAAATTCATAACATTTCATAATATTCTGCAGATATCTTTGAAACAGATTCCTTATACATTTATATCTTTCTTTCATCATGCATACAAGTCTTCGTATTTATTTAATTTACTCTTTCCACAAATAATGAACAAACATTGCATTAAAAAGACAAAACAATAAAACAAAACAAAACAAAACAAAAAAATTTCCACGTTCGCATAACCGAGTCGCAAATAGCGAGGAGTCAATTATTTATTTTTTCCTCAGACTGGGACGTGCCCATCCGATCGACGCGTGCGCAAGCGTGCCTCGATCAAGGCGAAAAACAAACAGCCGAGGCGTATAATGTGTACGTTTACAACTAGCAAATATTTTCGGAAAGATTTTCTCCATTTGTTTTTCTTTTTTATTATGCTGTTTTTTTTTTTTTCATTTATGTTTCTCTTTTCCCAAACTTACTTTGTTAATTACCTTACTGTATCTTTTACACCAGAATTTTCCGTTCCTTTCTGAAAAATTTCGGTCACTACTTACTATTAGTTTTCCTTCTTCAGTTTTCTTTCTTTCTTTCTTTCTTCTTCAATGTCACTGCCCTCTTTCTTTTGTCTTTTTTCGGATACATTTTCTTTCTGCCTTTTTTAAATTGGTGTAAATTATGTCTCTTTAATTTCTTTCCTTATTTTATTACGTTCTTTTCATCTTTCCTTTCTTTGTTTCTCCTTTTACTTCCTCCTTTCTTTCTTTTTTCCATCTTTCTTTTTCCTTTCCTTCTTTCTTTTCCACATTCCTCCCTTCCTTCCTTTTCCACTTTCTTTCTCTCTTCTTCTCTTCATTTTCTTCCTTTCCATCTTCCTTCCTTTTCTACTTCATTTCTTTTTCCACTTTCTTTCTTTCTTTCTTTCTTTCTTTTTTTCTTTCTTTCTTTCTTTTAAATAATTTAGTTTATTCTTTTTCATTCTTGCTATTTACTTAGCTGAACTCACTCTGGCAAAAGATAAAATGACAAGAATACACCTGTCTTGAAAATCCTACCGTTTTTACCTGAGCTTGAAGACAAAAACGTAATTATCTCAGCTATGAAGCAGGCTCCGAAATATCGTCATATATATATATATATATATATATATATATATATATATATATATATATATATATATATATATATACGAGCTTAGTTTAATCTGGCACAAAGCAACAGTAGTATGTTATTCAATTGGGATCGAACAGACAACATTTAATAAACAAGTTTTAGAGATAAACTACCGAACTGGAGCACCAGGGTACAAGGAACTTTTGTTTTTTAAATAATAAAAACAGCTTCTTCTTTCCTTTTTTCTTTCTTTCCTTTTTTTCTTTCTTTCCTTTTTTTCTTTCTTTGTTTCTAAAATAATTTTTTTATTCTCGCAATCATTCAGCTTCCCTTGTCTTGTCTTTTCCTGATTTTAATTATTGATCCATTTTTCTTTCAATTCTCCTCCAATTTTTCATTTTATCTTGCTTCCGTTTGTATTCAATTCTTACTTTATAATTTAAAAAAAAATCCCTTTAAAACTTAATTTTCAGTTCCATATCGTTAATTTCTTTCTTTCTTTCTTTCTTTCTTTCTTTCTTTCTTTCTTTCCTTCTTTCTTTACTCTTTCTCTTTTCAAAACATTTTTCTTTATTCTCATTTTTAGATCAACCCTTTTCACACTCTTTTATATCTTACATTACCAGTTTTTCTTTCTTTTCTCTTTTCTCAGTAGTGAGTCTTTCTTTCTTGCTTTTCACGTTCGCTTTTAAGTCGATTGAACGAAGACGAACAGAGATCAATGGTCCCCGTCACATTTTGCTTGGCTATATATAAATACAGTATCATCACGTGATTAACAAGTAATCGAAAATCACTTCATGTTTGCCTAGAAATATCAAGAGCATGCATTGCAGCAAACAGGATCAAAACCAAATTCCTCTTTCATAATAAGCATATCTTGGAGAAAAACTAACACGCGTGCGTGCACACACACACACACATACACACACACACACAGACAGATAGATAGATAGATAGAATTATATCAGCAACATTTATCTTGGAAATGCTTGAAGCCATACTGAATAAATTTTTGTGTGATCTTGCTATTGCCTAAGGTTTCATATTAAATGCCGATCTGATTGTTTACATATTTGCACATATACATACAAATGTATATTTGCATACACACACGCATATATATATATATATATATATATATATATATATATATATATATATATATTAGGTTAGTGCAAAAATAATGACGTAATAATCTCGTTTTTTGACGTATTTTTTAACGTCAAAAACGACATTATTACGTCATTATTTTTGCACCAACGTAATATATATATATATATATATATATATATATATATATTACACAACAAAATCCAAAATTACCTCATATGGGGGGATACATCTATTTCAACCGACAAGAAGTACGACAGTCTTATTCAACCCCGGTGTATAGAGTGTGCTCATGTCGGAATTAGAAATTTAACTTTGACAGTAGTCGAAAAATTGATACAGAATTTATCCATTTCAATGTTTCAGTAGGACGAAATGCACAAGTCGGATGTTATGGGAGAGTGGAATGAATTAATTTTAAAGGGAAGAGGGTCTTATAAAATAAATCCGGATATTAACCTTATGATATTAAATTGGGGTTACATAAAGAATGAGGCGCTAAATTGAAACTAAAAGGGTTAATTTATATGCTCTGTTGTAATAAATACATTGAGCTCTTCTCGTGGACCAGTTTTAATATTTGATATTACTTGAATCCACCTGGATTATATACCAACGGATTTATTAACTTTACTATATATAGTCATCCACCCCCCCACACACATATACATATATATACATACATACATATATATATATATGTTTCACTGTGATGTTCACCCTGTGCAAGACCCGGGAGAAACTCGAAGTAGAGGGTTACATGGTAAGAGGAATGGTTGGTTAGGATATGTGGGGAAGATAACGGCTAATCCTAGACTTGATTGTAGATTGTAGTTATAGAGATAACATCTTCTCACAGACACATGTGGTTTTAAATTCAGCCATGTCCTTCTATACTGGTTGTCAATAACAGCTAGAACATCCAGTTTACCCTGGTATTTACGTGGTGGCGAAGAGAATAGAGAGATTCATATACAAGGCTAAATGCAACGATCTCGATCAGAATTCGAACTCGGCTTACCGATTTTTCTTACCGTCCCTCTAGCCATTACACCATTAACATATCCTTCCAATTATTAGTATTCGAAAAAAATGCAGAAAATCTAGATCAACGTAAGATTTATTTTTATGGTTTTTTTTTTATCATTTCAACCCAAGCAGACGCTGTGTACTCGTTGTATTCCGCCACGTGTACGCATCCGATTACAGGAAGTGAAAGTGAAAGTGAGAGAAAAGCCTGAGTATAGGTAAGATTGATTAAAGGACAAAAGTTGAACGGGATTGAAGAAGATAACATTTAAATTTTTGAAGATTGTAGTTATCAGGGAAGCAAGTAAACGGAAGAGAGATACACAGGTGGGAAGTAAGAGAAAAGAAATTGTTGTAGTTAAAGTGAGGGTTGCATTTAGCGTTCTCAACAGTAAACAGGTAGGTTTGGTTTGTTTGGTCTGTTTTGTTTTTAGGGCATATCAACCTCAATGGGTCATTTAATGCCTACAAGATTTTTACGATAGGTTCGTATGAATAGAATATGGTTTCGTTTATTTTGTTTTACGGCATATCAAACTCAATGGGTTATTTAATGTCGACAAGATATTTACGATAGGTTCGTATGAATAGAATATAGTTTCGTTTATTTTGTTTTACGGCATATAAACAATAATGGGTCATTTAATGTCGACAAGCTTTTTACGATAGGTTCGTATAAATAGAATATGATTTCGTTTATTTTGTTTTACGGCATATCAACATCAATGGGTCATTTAATGTCGACAAGATTTTTACGAAAGGTTCGTATGAATAGAATATGGTTTCGTTTATTTGGTTTTACGGCACATCAACCTCAATGGGTCATTTAATGCCGACAAGTTTTTTATGTTATGTTCGTATGAACAGAATATGGATTCGTTTATTTTGTTTTACGGCATATCAACCTCAAAGGATTATTTAATGCCTACAAGATTTTTACGATAGGTTCGTATGAATGGAATATGGTTTCGTTTAATTTGTTTTACAGCATATCAATCTCAATGGGTTATTTAATGCCTACAAGATTTTTACGATAGGTTCGTATAAATAGAATATTGTTTCGTGTTATTTTGTTTTACGGCATATCAACATCAATGGGTCATTTAATGTCGACAAGATTTTTACGATAGGTTCGTACGAATGGAATATGGTTTCGTTTATTTTGTTTTACGGCATATCAACCTCAATGGATCATTTAATGCCGACAAGTTTTTTATGATAGGTTCGTATGAATTAATATGATTTCGTTTATTTTGTTTTCGTGGTATATCAGTTTCAATGGGTTATTTAATGCCGACAAGATTTTTAATTTCGGATATCTATCTATCTATCTATCTATCTATCTATCTATCTATCTATCTATCTATCTATCTGTTTCGTTTTGTTTTACGGTATATCTCCCTAATTGGGTTATTTAATGCCTACAATATTTTTACGGTAGGTTTGTACGAATGGAATATGGTTTCGTTTATTTTGTTTTACGGCATATCAACAATAATGGGTCATTTAATGTCGACAAGATTTTTACGATAGGTTCGTACGAATGGAATATGGTTTCGTTTATTTTGTTTTACGGCATATCAAACTCAATGGGTCATTTAATGCCGACAAGATTTTTACGATAGGTTCGTATGAACAGAATATGGTTTCGTGTATTTTGTTTTACGGCATATCAACATCAATGGGTCATTTAATGCCTACAAGATTTTTACGATAGGTTCGTAGGAATAGAATATGGTTTTGTTTATTTTGTTTTACGGCATATCAACATCAATGGGTCATTTAATGCCTACAAGATTTTTACGATAGGTTCGTATAAATAGAATATGGTTTCGTTTATTTTGTTTTACGGCATATCAACCTCAGTGGATTATTTAATGCCTACAAGATTTTTACGATAGGTCGTATGAATAGAATATGGTTTTGTTTATTTTGTTTTACGGCATATCAACCTCAATGGTTTATTTAATGCAGGCAAGATTTTTACGATAGGTTCGTATAAATAGAATATGGTTTCGTTTATTTGGTTTTACGGCATATCAACCTCAATGGGTCATTTAATGCCGACAAGTTTTTTATGATAGGTTCGTATGAACAGAATATGGTTTCGTTTATTTTGTTTTACGGCATATCAACCTCGATGGATTATTTAATGCCTACAAGATTTTTACGATAGGTTCGTATGAATAGAATATGGTTCTTTTTATTTTGTTTTACGGCATATCAACCTCAATGGGTTATTTAATGCCAAAAAGATTTTTACGATAGGTTCGTATGAATAGAATATGGTTTCGTTTATTTTGTTTTACGGCATATCGACCTCAATAGATTATTTAATGCCGACAATCTTTTTTTTTCTGGTAGTATTTTTGTTTTGTCAAAAATCTGTTTCTGTTAATAATTTTTCCTCAAAAATGTATAGCTGGTAATACTTTTCAAAAACGTATAGCTGGTAATTTTTTTTTTCAAACATGTATTGCTGGTAATATTTTTTGTTTCAAAAATTTATGTCTCGTAATTATTCTTTACAAATTATTTCTCGTATTAAAACGTATTTTTACACTTTTACAATGCCTTTTACCTCAGTTTCTGGGTTAACTATTTGCCCATAGCTGGGACCCTGACAGGTGCTATCACCCCAGGTCAGGGCGCACCTGGGAACGCCGGCAATTAAGAGGTGGTTCCACGATCCTCAAAGCCTCCTGATCAGAGGCCTTGCTGTTGGACGCAGTTTATCGTCTTACCCTGAACGCGGATGTAGTTTATCGTCATACCCAGGATGATAAACAGGTAAGACCTAAATGCTAATCTAGTAGAACGTTTATATTCATGCATTCGGAGAACAAGAAGGAAAAGATTTTCAGAGCAGTTTGCAAGAAAATATTAGTAGAAAAGACAGAGGGAAGCCACGTCATGTCGGTGAGAAAGTGACTAAAGTCGAGATGCCAAATAAGGATCGATTACGTTCTTTTGATTTTTGTCAAGTACTTCGAGATGAATATTAGGAGCACCAGACCAGATATGGCAGCTGAATTCAATTCGTTTTCTATGGCTTATCAACCCTTTGCAGGTTATTTAACAACCAAAAATTATTTTTAGAATGCAAAAATAAATTTTTCACATAATAATTTTTTAGTGAATCAAGTCTTATTAATTAACCCATAGCTGGGGAGGATGAGATGGATTCATACCTTTCCCCAAAGGTATTTGCGTGATATAACGAAATCGGCGGGAATTGGAAGTCGGCTCACCAATTAACAATTCCGAGCCAGTATCTGTCTATATTTCTGTGATGAGGTATTATGTACACTATTTACATTATTCGGACTATTGTCCTCATCTTTGTCGCCATATTTACTACAACGTTTCGGCCTTTCAGTATCTGTCTATATTTCTGAGATGAGGTATTATGTACACTATTTACATTATTCGGACTAATGTCCTTATCTTTGTTGCCATATTTATTACAACGTTTCGGACTTTCAGTATCTGTCTATATTTCTGAGACGAGGTATTATGTACATATTTACATTATTCGGACTATTGTCCTCATCTTTGTCACCATATTTATTACAACGTTTCGGCCGTTGTACGCTCCGGCCTTCTTCAGGTTGTTGGAATGTCGAACCCTTTATTTCGTTCACTGTTCTAGTGTACATAATAGCTCATTTCAGAAATATAGACAGATACTGAAGGATCGGTACGGACACGACACACCGAAAATATGGGAGAACTAGAACAGTCTATCCTAGTGAGCGAAATAAAGGGTTCAGTTCGACATTCCAACCACCTGAAGAAGGCCGGAGAGTACAACGGCCGAAACGTTGTAATAAATATGGCGACAAAGATGAGGACAATAGTCCGAATAATGTAAATTGAATTCCGAGCCAATATCCATTATACTAGCCACACGTTCAAGCTTACATCACTTGGTATTCCCAAGCTCTCACCCATCTACGTACTGACGGGGATCGACGTTGCTTCACGTGTTTCCACATGATATGGTTGTCAGCCTGCAAATCTATGTTCGTCCTCGGTGACCGTACGGGAACCGCTGTTTCAACGTGATGTGGCCGTAAGCTTTCATCGAAAGATTTATTTTGCAATATCAAATTAGCTTCAGGGATAGACTAAAGCTCAGGAGATGTTTCCATTGATCAAAAAACGAAGACATATCTGATACACCTTAACACTGTTAACAATTAGAGACAAACTTCACGTTAGATTTTGCGACATTTAAAATAGTTTTTTTTTTTTTTTTTTTGTCAGAAGAATGATCAAAACGGACTTAAAATAACAAACACTTGAACGACAATATTTTCGACCTTTCTTCGCAGAGAACTTTCTTTTCTGATATTTGTGCTCAACTTGACGCAGAAAATTTGTCAATGACTAACATCTATTAAGGCACAATGAAATGGCGCTCAAGTGCCTTGTGTTGTCGTCACCGTTAAACGAAAAGCTTGGTATAATGGCGGGAGATAATCATTGATTATTGCGATGGATTCGAACCAGAATGACAATAGAGGTAACATTTGGAATAACAAGAGTAAGAATAACAAGTGTTCAGCCAGTCGATGTTATATGCGCCTTTTGAATCACTGAAGCATCTCAAAGTAAACACTTTTAGGTGCAAATTCCCGAAAAGGAATCTTTAATTTACTTCCTGTTAGGCAGAAAATGGACGTAGCATTTGTCTATGAATCAGCGCCTATCTACTTTTTCAAAATAGAAGAGGACAAACGCAACTATCCCATTTAAAGGGATGTGCATATCGTGGAACGGATATTGTTCATTGATTCCATTCTACTTGCCAGAGTTCGAATGACGTTGAATTCTTGTCAGCGGAAAAGGTAACGGGAAACCACTCTGCTTATCTTTATTGCACGGAAATTCACAAATAATAGGGAAAAGCAACATTGGTGGATGTGGTCATGTCTGACTACGTTCTCGGCGCACATCGTATAAAAAAAATTGATTTAAATTACAATAGAATTAATCTGAGACATCTTAAATAAAACCAGTTTCAATGTTTAGGATGTTCCCCTAATTTTATAATAAATATCTCGGAGTTTTTAATACAGTTGTTCACGTAGTACAAGACACAAGGTAGAGGCTTAGAAAATGAGTTTTTTTAATGGCTTACAAGAAGGAAGTAAGCGGTGCAAATTATGAGGATATGTAGGATAGATAACGGTTGACCATAAAGATGAAGGGGTTAAGATTGTAGCGATCGTGGAAGCATTCCCTCGGCAGTCTGTTCCTCAACGTAACAGATGATAGAAAGAAGCTGTCTGAATGCAACTTCCTCCTTACTAATGGAATAAGAAAGGAATCACGATGAGTATATGTAGCAAGTCGGGTTTTAACTGTGAAGTTCTGGACTGGTACGATTAAGGAATGTAGCTCTGTCATAAAGATAGCTAAAGAATAGCAAGAGAGTAGTGTCTGTGAGGAAGTGGTTATAGAGTTGATAATAATGAGAACCCCTCTCTGACTTCCATCAACATGGCTGATGCTAGCCTCTAGCAAAGTTGCACCTTCTCATGCTAATGTTCTCAGCTGACATGAAGTAGAAAGATTATATTGAATCAGGTCAGTTGCTAGGAAAGTAGGTTCATTCTATCGTACGAGACAATTTTTCTCTCCAGAATCTATCTTGTATTAATATGTCTACCATTCGTAAAAACATAGAATATTGCTGCCAGATATGGTCCGGTGCCCCTGTTATTTAGCTTGAGGTCCTTGATAAGATCCAAAGAAGAATCAGCAATATTATTGGTCCTGATCTGGCGGATCGGCTTCAGATAATTTCCCATCACAGTAAGGTTGTCTCTCTGTGTCTTTTCTATAAATACCTTGGTGGTATTTGTTCTGATTAGCTCTTTACTATGGTGCATGAAATTCTTGCATTCAAGTGCAGTATTAGTCTAGCGACAAAATCTCGCCAATTGACAGATATTCTGTGTCGATATAACCGTAAGTTCTATTCTATCACAGTCCAGAAACGACAACTAACAATTGGACATATCATCTTATTATAAATTATGCTTGTCCCTACTTTCGTTAGTGCTGTAGTTCGCACGACTGTTACACCCGCATAAATAATGTACAGTGAGTACAAGGCGCGGGGGCCAATCGAGGCATAGGGTTTCTATTAAGAGGGAGTTTGTAAGGATAGTGGGGGGACTTGAACAGGTTAAGAATGTAGTGATATAAAAAATATATATATTTGGGGAAGTCAATACCTAATACTTAATGCAAAGAAAGTGGGTTCACTCTATCGTGCAAGACAATTTTCTCTCCAGAAAATATCTTACATAAATAGGAGTCTACCATTCGTACATACTTAGAATAATGCTGCCACATATGGACTGGAGCCCCTGCTATTCACCTTGAGCTTCTGATAAGATCCAAAGAAGAATAAGCAATATTATTGGTCCTGATCTATAAACCTACCATTCGTCCATGCTTAGAATATTGATGCCACATATGTTCCGGTGCCCATGCTATTTACCCTGATTTCCTTAATAAGATCCAAAGAAGAATCTGCAATATTATTGGTCCTGATCTATAAACTAACCATTCGTTCATTCTGAAAATATTGCTGTCACATATGGTCTTTTGCCCCTGTTATTTACATTGATCTCCCTGATAAGATCCAAAGAAGAATCAGCAATATTATTGGTCCTAATCTATAAACCTACCATTCATCCATGCTTAGAATATTGCTGCTACATAGGGTCCGGTGTCCCTGCTTATTAATTCGATCTCCTTGATAACATCCAAAAACAAAAATCAGCAATAATATTGGTCCTGATCCATAAATGGGCCATTCATCCATGCTTAGAATATTGCTGCTTCATATGGTCCGGTGCCGCTGTTATTTACATTGATCTCCTTGATAAGATCCAAAGAAGAATCAGCAATTTTATTGATCCTAATCTATAAACCTACCATTCATCCATGCTTAGAATATTGCTGTCACATATGATTCGGTGCCCCTGCTATTTACCTTGATCTCCTTCATAAGATCCAAAGAAGAATCAGCAATATTATTGATCCTGATCCATAAACCTACCATTCATCCATGCTTAGAATATTGCTGCCACAATTACTATTGAGCTCCTTGATAAGACCCTAAAGCAGATATATATAATGAACAAGTGAATATTTCACTTTCATTCATCATATATAATAATAAACAATGTGACTTTTTTATGTTTCATTGTTTCTGTCTGTAACATCAGTCACCCTAAAGCAGATATATAAATTGAACAAGTGAATACTGCACTTTTATTCATCATCACATATAATAATAAACAATGTGACTTTTCTGTATGTTTCATTGCTCCTGTCTGTAACATCAGTCACCCTAAATTAAACTGCTATATAAAATGAACAAATGAATACTGCACTTTTATTCATCTCCATATATAATAATAAAAAAGGTGAATTTTTTTTGTATGTTTCATTGCCCTTGTCTGTAACATCTTTCAACCTAAAGGAAACTGGTATATAAAATGTAAAATGTACAATTAATACTGCCCTTTTATTCATCATCATATTTAATAATAAAAAATGTGACTTTTTCTGTATGTTTCATTGCTTCTGTCTGTAACATCTGTCACCCTAAGGTAAACTGCTATATAAAATGATCAAGTGAATACTGCACTTTTATTCATCATCATATATAATAATAAACAATGTTAATTCTTCTGTATGTTTCATTGCTTCTGTCTGTAACATCAGTCACCCTAAAGCAGATATATAAATGAACATGTGAATACTGCACTTTTATTCATCATCACATATAATAATAAAAACGTGACTTTTTCTGTATGTTTCATTGCTTCACTCTGTAACATCTGTCACCCCAAAGTAAACTGCTATATAAACTGTACAAGTGAATACTGCACTTCCATCATCATATATAATAATAAATATTGTGACTTTTTCTGTATGTTTCATTGTTTCTGTCTGTAACATCTGTCACCCTAAAATAAACTGGTATATAATATTAACAAGTGAATACTGCACTTTCATTCATCATCATATATAATAATGAACAATGTGACTTTTTCTGTATGTTTCATTGCTTGTGTCTGTAACATCAGTCAGACTAAAGCAGATATATAATATGAACAAGTGAATTCTGCACTTTTTCTCATCATCTTATATACTAATAAACAATGTCACTTTTTCTGTATGTTTCATTGCGTCTGTCTGTAACATCAGTCACCCTACTACCTGCATATACACATACGGTGCTCAATGCTAATCTTGATCTTGTGTCAAAATTGCAGTCCTTGGGTTAAGAGGTATGAAAAATCGATCGTAATAATGAGGAAAGTTAGAAAAATCAATCGATTAAAGTTATTGCCTGTACAACAATATCTCTTAGATTTCGATCTTTATCCAATTAGTCGTCCATATGAAAACTATTTATTTCGCAAGCACCAGCCTTCCTCCATCGATCTTGGATATCAACGAACTGCAGAAATACTACGATTTTTTCAATAGCCAAAAAAAAAAAAAAAAAGAAAACGGATTGTCTTATGCGTAGGACTCTCAGATGCGAAGAGATATTTATTTTTTATTTCATTTCCACATATGCGAGAATAAAGGAAAAGCCCAGGGGTTGGGGAGACGAGTCAGACGATCAGAAAATATGAAGCTTCATTCAAATGATCGAATTTTTTTTTAAATTGAGTTCACCTCAGGCAAGATAGTAAAGCCACTAAGACTCATGGGGTTACTGGATTTGGAAGAGTTAGAAACAAAAAAATAAGGATCGAGAAGAATAACCAAGGGGGCAGTAGATAGCGATTGGCGTTGCATTTACATTTTTGCAGATTAAATTTGGTTGGAAAGCATGGAGCCGGGACGGAATACCACAAGCGAGAAGTTTGAGAAAAGAAACTGTTAGCATAGAATTTACGGTTGCATCTAGCCAACCAACTGTAAATTCAAAAAGTCTATGTACCATAACGAGCAGTGATATTTATTCCGCATTATCTACAGAAATGTGGCACAAGGCCAAACTGGCGAATGGGGAAAAAGAATTGTCTTCTGTCTTAATATTAAACGTAGCTAGCCATGATCACTAACCCAAATACACCACAATATTCCTTACTCCAATACAACGCATTCTTACTCATCATTCTTACAATATCCACCATAATAACTCCATGAAAATCTTAACTAGTCCCCCATATGTACAATTCATGTCTGTGAGGGGGGAATGGGAATAAAATAACAATTTTAAAATCTAAACCCTAATGAAGAGCGATATTTCTGTTTAATACAGAAATGTAGCACAAGGCCGAAAAGCTGATTGGCGAAAGGACGGTCTTCTTCTGTCTTAACTATAACTTAGCTAGCCGCAAACACTGACCCAATCGTACGAACAATATACCTTACACCAAAGCAACACGTTAATACGTAGCTTTCTTACTACAATCACCATAATACCTCATTGTCTCTATGAAAATACTAACTAGTCCCTAATGAAGAGCTCATCCGAACAATTACCATGAAAGTATTTATAGAAACGACACTGTGAGGCAACCTTACGACGATGATCTGGACCAGTAATATAGATAATTCTTCTTTGGATTTTATCAAAGAGCACAAGGTAAATAGCAGGGCCACCAGACTATATGTGGCAGCAATATTCTAAGCATGGATGAATGGTAGGTTTATAGATCAGGACCAATAATATTGCTGATTCTTCTTTGGATCTTATCAAGGAGATCCAGTGTAAATAGCAGGAGCACCGGACCATATGTGGCAGCAATATTCTAAGCAATGACGAATTTTATACATATGTAAGATATAATATGTAAGATTGTTTATACATATGTAAGATAGATTCTAAACAGTGAACCAACTTTATTGACAGCTGACCTAGTAATGCATTCGATATAGTCTTTCCACTTCATGTCAGCTGAGAACATTAGCCCGATAAGGTGCAACATCGGAGGGCAGAACAAAGAATCAACACAATTTGTAATATTCTTTCTCAGCTGAGCAAAAGAAATTGCCTTATTTTATGAGTCTTAGAAACGACAAACTATTCCGAATATGGTAACTGTTCGGAAACATTTTCAGCACCATGAAACTCCATGCATTTAATAGCAGATAAAATTCAGGATTATTCTATACCTCCATTGATAATGAATGAAATCTACATTGTGGCGTTTATCAACTATATCTCATCTATTATTTTTAATATGCCTGTCAGTAGGAATGGTAAAGTCCCAAAGAATAGTAGCTTCTTTGTCTTTTTTGCATATACAGGATGGTATTCACACCATTCTTCAGCATAAGGCGTACTGATATGACTAATACTATTATTATTATTATTATTATTATTATTATTATTATTATTATTATTACTGAAAGTGACAAAGAAAGAGAGAGAAAGAGGGGGAGTCGGAGCGGCACAAATAAAGTGACACTGAGGTACAATTATTATTATTATTATTATTATTATTGTTATTATTATTATAAATTGTGTAAACAGAATGGATCTATTACCTTGCCTTACCTCACTAGGGAAGGTCAGTTTTGGAAGCGTGGTATTGCATTCATTTTGACAGAGATAATTATCAGATGATAAATAATGACACACAATATTTTTTTCAAAATCTTTACCGTTTTTTTTTTTTTTTTTTTTAGGAAACGAGTTTAAAGATTAAATTTATGTTGAAAATCGTAGCATTAGAATTTCATTCTAGTGATAAGTGAAAGCCTTATAGCACGGTCTTATAAAACAAATTTTATATGAACGAAAAGTAAGTCACAAGCACATTATTACTAAATCATTGCGCCTTCAAATAAGACTTGAAAGGGAAATGATACTGAACAATGTACAGTGCAGTTGTTTTGTAACCAATTGCTCATATGCGGAAGGCCTTCTTAGTCCGGTTGTCAGGGATTCTACTCTACTTCCTTTCACTGTATCTAATAAAAGTTATATCAGTTTTATTTGGATTTATTCTTGAAATAGTAAAACTTTGAAATCAGTTCGTAAGCAAATACCTACGGAAATTACGTATTTCTGTACATTTTAGACGATCTTTATACTAAAGGCTCAAAAATTGGTAAAAGCTATAAATCTAATTGTTGGTGACAGTACTTTTCAGATAAAAACTCCGGCTTTCACATTGAGTGCATTGACTTTCTAAAAAAGTGAGAAATCATCTGCCCTATTATGGCAGGTCTTAGATAATGACCTGGTAAATGATTGTCCAGAATAAAACTCAAAAGAAAATATGAGATAATGAAAATGTGTCATACCTCTATAATTAATCCTTGTTAAACACTGTCTTTTCTTTTCTCGGTATCCTATTATAATTGAAGCTTGTCCCTCCCTTCGTTAGTTCGCACGACCGTTACGTCCTGCCAATACCTAATAAATAATGAAATATTCTGTTTTGATTGTATAGGAGGAGGGCAAAAGTCACTACTTGGTTTCAGCGAAAGAAATGAAAGAAAGAATGGAAGATAGAAGTGTTTAACTGCCGTTTTAGAGAAATGGAAAAAGTTGTCATTTTCAAATGTTTTCATTTGTACCCACTTACTTATTAAAATAACGACCAGAATTCACGTTTATGATTATTATTGCGATATTTCGTTAATGTTGTTAAACTCAAATATTTAACGATGTAATAGGGGAATTTTCACGGATATTTTATTTTTGTAGAACTCAACATGAGCTTATTCAATGAATCATAATCTGAGGAATTATGATTCATCAGAAGATTCAAATAGGAAAGCCGTGGAATTTTCACGGGTCTAATTATTATTAGTATTTGTTATGGTCCAGGTTAGGACCAAGGAAGAATAAGACGAACACAAGAGTAGAAATAACGAAGGTATATCACACGAAATAATAATACAAGATGTGGAAGGTGTTAGTATGACTGTCAGTCTGGTTTGGAGTGAAATACTATCGGCTCGACTCGATTTGACCCTCTCTCTTGAGAGTGTTAGGAAGAGTTCATTCTGTAGTTATAGGTAAGGACCCATGACATTATTATTATTATTATTATTATTATTATTTTCTTTGATTTCTGTTGAATACTCATTTTCATTTCATAGAGCTAAGGCCAGAAATAACACCATGATATTTACCACTGAATATTTTTGTAAAAAATAAAAAAAATAAAAATAATAACACATTTTATATTGATAAAACCTTTCGTAAGGTGTGAATTGTACTTGTGAGTACAATTTATTATTATTATTATTACTATTATTATTATTATCTTTTGCTTTTTATTCAAAACACTCACTAAACCGGGCCATTACTGGAGATTTGGCGTATGGAAAAGTAATAAATAGATGCATTCTGTTTACGTAATTTCTGATATCATGCGATACGTCTATATCAGTGAAATGACAAACCTTGTCAATATTGAATGTTTTCATTTATAGGCTTT